>JAMPIV010002909.1:0-190479 GCA_024509875.1 Oreohelix idahoensis
AGACTGGGCCCAATAAACCAATTATCCTACCGTATGACACATATGCATAAAGAAGCCGTTTATTCATCATTACATGATGTAAAAGTATGTAGAGGAGCAGATGTGGTATCAGATCACCACCTTATGTTGGCAAAAACAAATTTAAAACTCAAGAGATATACAACAGTACAACTTAAGATAACAGTTTAATGTGGGATATCTAAGAAATCAAGAAATAAGAGACATTTTCTAATACAGTATCCAAAAAACACTAAGTACTCCAACAGCTCGATGATGTACCAAATATGGAAGACCACTGGCAACAAATTAAAACTATTTGAAATGAGACATGTGGAGAGGTACAAAGAAAAAGAGAATGAAAGGTACAAAGCATGGATAACAACGGAAACCATCAACATGATAAAAGGAAAAACAAGAAAGCAAATTTAAACAGAAGCAAGACCAGAAGTTCCAAAGCCAAGACTCATGAATTGTACATAGAAGCAAACAAAGAAGTAAGAAGAAACATCAAAAGAAACTACAGGAAGTTTATCAAGGAGTTGGCAAAGGATACAGGTATAGCTGCAGCCAAAGGAAATATGAGGGACCTGTACAACAACACAAAAGAAGCTAACAGAAATATAAGCAAGGAAATGGAAGGAAGGTTACTGTGTCAAGTTGCCTAAGAAGGAAGATTTACAAGAGGGCACACATTATTACAGAAGAATAATGTTACTATTAGTGCTAGGAAAAATATTCATTGGGATCATCAAGAGATTAAAATAGTCTGTAGACAGGCAACTGAGAGGTGAACAACCAGGCTTTCAACAAAACAGATCCTGTACAGACCAGAAAGCCACATTGAGAATAATAGTTGAAAAATGTTTGGAATGAAATTCACTGCTATTCACTGGATTTGTGGACTATGAAAAGGCATTTGACAGTAGACAAATATAAACTGAGGCATTATGGAGTCCCGTTTAAGATCATTAACTTAACAAAGAAGTCATGACGACATGACATGCAGAGTTCTTCATGAAGGATAACTTAAAAAACCGCACAGGACAGGAACTGGAGTGCGACAGAGATGCCTCTTGTCTCCATTTCTTTTCTTACTAGCAATAGATTGGGTTATTAGAACATCAACATCTCACTACAGAAATGGAATTCAGTGAAATATGACTGAACAGCTTGATGATCTAGATTTTGCAGATAACCTGGCTCTTCTGTCCACTAATTGTAATCAAATTGCAATACAAAATAAAAATGCTCAATGAGAGGTCACAGCACGTGGGTGTGAAAATACACAGGGAGAAGACAACGATAATGGGAAAAAATGCAAGGAATGATAACAGGGTTGAGCTTGAAGAAATGCCACTACAAGATGTAGAATCTTATATATATCTTGGCAGTAATATATACAAAGTTGGATAACAGACAATCATGTCAAAATAAGAATACAAAAAGCAAAGGGAGCTTTCATTGTGTCCTCGCGTTATTTCGAGGTGATGAAAAATTAGAGTGGCTACATTGTTAACACTGAGTTTCGGCAACCCTGAGTTAACTGGATTGCTCAGGTCAGGTGACCGGAAGGGAAGCGGGTTTTTTGGGCGCCAAGATAGGCAGTCTTCGTTTAGTCAGGTCCGAGAGCGGACATACTGAGTCTTTCCCTGCCCAGCAGTTCGCTGAGAAGAGTGTGCCATAAGTTTCATATTCTGAGTTTTGCTTTCCTGTGGAGTATTTGGAGTGTAGTGTGTAATTCTAGTTTGGGATGTTAACTAGTGTCATATTTCTACATACCGCAGAGTTTACCTTGTCCAGTTTTGGAGGGTTGTTCATTGTTATAAGGTGAGAGGTGCTCAAGTCATTGCTAATACTAGGCCTCCATATTGTGTTATAGGCGGCTATTAGCCAAATCTATCAAGAGAAGTTTGCTCTGGCATATATTTATGTGTTGATATATATAAGTCATATATTTGTAGCCTTATGTGGCAATATTGTGTGCATTCGATCATTAAAGGGAAATTCCTGTTAAAGGTGTTATTTCTTATTGTCAGCATTATACGTGGTGGTCGTGCCTCTAGGAGGATGAGCCTGGTTTATCTTTAGTGGTGTCGTGTTAGCAAATCCACAGCATATAGTGCTCATGACAGCTGAGGGCTGCGTCCGGCTTTTTTTTGGGTGAGCCTAAAGGCCGTGGGGCCAGTATTTTTCAGTATTATATGATATTTGCCAGCTGGGTGGCTCAGTTATTATTTGAAGGCCATGGGGGCCTAGAAGTTATGCACACAGAGCGATAGAAGGTAATAGGAGAAGTTATTTTGGTTTTCCAGTGTTCACACAGTGTGTTGGCTAGTGGGTAACGTCTGTGCAGTGAACTGTTTACGGTGACCACGATAACGCTAGTGACCTAGTTAGTCAACAGTGGTTTTTTTTAAGTTCAGATAGTATTGGACAGTGTGTTTGTCATCGTGTTACAAGTTAATTTTGGTGCTACAGTGGCTATTACTAGTAGAACTGGTGTCAAAAGTGATAGAATTAAGTTTCAGCTTGCGTCTGCCTTGTTAGTTTGAGGGGTCGCAAGGTAGTTTTGTGGCGTAGTGATAGTGATCCAGGTGGAGCAGCAGAGTTTAAGGTGTCGGTACTATCTGTTATAGATTGTCCCAGGCGGCAAATGGGTGCCAGATGGGAGATAGATCGGTCAAACTCGGTATAGGGTGGAAGGAAGTTGTTGGTAGATGGTAAGGAGATCAATAGGGGTAGAGGTATCTCAGGTTATGTGGTACTCCCCTTGGTTGGACATCTTGTTTGTCGTGACCGTACTTCACCGAGGGGCCTGTCCAGTGGGTGCCCTCCAACACCTCTGATGTGACTGTACTTCACCAAGGGGCCCGTCCAGTGGGTGCCCTCCAACGCCTCTGACGTGACCGTACTTTACCATAGACTGTTGGATTGCTGTAGTGTAGAGCTGTGGAGTGGACGTTGAGAGACTCTTGCATATCATAGTGTCAAAAGACAGTACGTTAGAATCGGGCACATAGACTTGTGAAGCTGGTTGTTTAGAACTTTCGTGGGAACATTCAGTCATTACTGTATTGTGGACAGTGCTGTGTTAGCACCATTTAGAACAGTTTATTCGCCTTGATACTGGTGACAGTACCGTGCCAAAGGACATTAGTGTATGTGCTGGCACACAGACTTACGCAGAAGTCTGATTTTCGGGATCTATATTGTGCAGTTGGATGTTACACGTGTGAGTTACGTTTGTTCTGTCTGCATTTTCATCACCGATACTGAGGAGTTACAAATTCAAGCATCGCTGGAGCATCAGTTAAGTTATTTTTACGTTGTTTGTAAATCTTTGTATGATGTGTTATATTTATGTTTCTTGTTTTTCCTCTAAATTTTCTTTTCTGTCTATCAATCTGATACTATTTATCGTACAATCTGATCTTTTAGAGTAGGAGATAGCTCGATTTCTTCATCTGCTTCGTGAAGCTTGCTTAGTGGTTTGTTGTTGTTTTCCTATCCTTTTGTTCTGTTTTTCTTCCCCACTGTCTTGGTAGAACTTAGTCTGTATGTTTAAATGGTGTTAGGTAGTTAGGTGGGATCTTTCACTCTATTTCCTATTACTTGGGGTCATTGGTAGTATTTACATAGTAAAACATTGATATGTTATTCTGTTATTATTGGTTATATGTTATTTAACCTTTAGCACGCTGCATTCTTTGGCGAAAATTTTCGCCTGCAGCTGCATTCTTTTTCACAGCGTCCCGTTTCTATAGTGGGTGACCCTTTAATGTCTATAGTTTTTGTGTTTCTTGGTCAATTGCTATCATTTTTGGAATTTATATAAATAAATGAATGGTGAATCTGATGATATAAAATTTGTTTGTGTACATATTAGATGTGATAGGAAGAGAGGAAAGGAAAGATGAAAAAAACGAAAAAAAAATTTAAAATAATAAAAAAATATTTTTTTTTAATTTTAAAATTAAAAAAAAAATTTTTTTAAATAACCAGCAAATGAAGGGTCCATATCCCTTGCATCTCAATGAAAGTCATTTGACCAATAGACCAATACAAATTAAATGACGATCTTTTCGTTACACCCATCATCAGTAGCAAAGCAACAAACGCTCTCATCAGCTGTGACATTCGGCCGAAATTCTAAATCTTTCCAATATTCCTAGTCCTAACCCCTAACATTATACATACTTGAAAGGCCATTTTACTTTCGTTTCCATCTCAGCCATCAAACATATTCTGAGAAACGATATCAGCGCTTATAAAGACAAACATCTTATCCCCACCGCATGGCGTCAGAATCCAATAAAATTAGAGCAAAAATGGCTGCATGTTGATGCCGATTCATTTCGATTTAAAAAATTTACAAAAAATAAATGCGGATACACCCATCGCTTTTTTAAGATCGGAAACGGAAGCTAGCTCTCTTGCAAATAACATTAGAACTTAACATCCGGGGCTGAAATCGCGTGTACACAAGTCCTAATGCTAGAAACGATGAAATCCGTAAGGCGACACATGTCGCCTCCAGCGTTCAGAACATAGGTTTCTGCGGGCGACATGTGTCGCCCGCAGCGTGCTAAAGGCTAAATTTTTTTTTATTGGAGTGATTTGATAGCGGGTAGTGAAGGAGAGAGCTCTCAGTACTTCATCGTTGTATGTAGTGGTTGTTTAGTCTTCAGTGTTTAATGTTATATTAGTGTGTTTAAGGGTGGACAGGTGGCGAGTTTAATTCATTTGGTTCCTACTTGTGGGAAAAGATTGAATTGGACTGATTTCTTTCTAGGGTGTGGCTGTGTATGTTTAGTGGTGGAGTAAGGCAGATGGTTTTCTTGCGACTGCCTTACTTAACATTCCATGCCCCGTTGGTGTTAGGTGTACCGGTGTAGTTTGTATTTACATCGTCTTGCACATTAAGTAATTCTTTTGTTGTGTGTAAGTGGTGTGTTCTCTCGTTCCATCTTGCTATCTTGTTAATACGTTTACAGGTATTCCTTGTTTTCATTTGTTTGCAGTCACGCATTGTATATACTAATCCACCTTTGTTCAACTTTGTCTATCATCTTATTCCTCGTGACTGGGATTTTTGTTTTCGTAAGTGTTTGGTGTGTCTTTTCATCTGTGTAGTGCTCATTTTGCCAATGTAAACATTTATATAAGATAGATTATTAAGAATTGAATTAGTATCTGAGTATAGCACCAGGGTGGGTGCCAAGAACAGACTTTGGTGTAAAAGCTGATTTGTCAAGTGGTACAGTGGCGCCATAGCACCAGGAAGATCATCAGCTGTCGTTATACAACTGTCGACTATTGTAAGGGTCTTTGAGTTTATCACAAAGACTAAGTGGTTGGAAGACCAGATTTTCAAAGTAAGGAGACAGGAGCCAAGTGGCAAGGTAAGATAATAGTTATACAATAAGAGGTAAAGCGGATTATGTGTATATAGTGAGAGGTGAGGTGTTATAGTTAATTAACCCTAGTCCCAAACCTAGGACGGTCATTCGTTCATGGTGTACATGAAATGACGTCATCAAAGTTTGTGTAGTAGCAATACAAGAAAAGAAACGGAAGTTATTTTTTTCAAAGGGGAGATTAGGGTGAGTTGTTTTTGCACGAGACGAGCGGTGGCTGTTTATCCATCTAGCAGGTCCATTTAGGTTTTGATTCGTATGGACTGTGGTTTTGTACACCTTTAATGAATATATTCTATGAACCAGCATGAAATGGTTAGCGAATGCAACCACTGAATAAAAGGTATTGTTTAGTTAAGATGAAGTTAGACTTACTTCTTGAACACAAGTTGGAAGTTACATTGTTGACATTTGACTATCGGAAACAGAGTACTTCATTCTTACGATCACACAGCCACACACCAACACAGACGAGTCTACCACAACTACCTGGGTTTATTACACATCTCTTCTGTAACCACCACCTCTGGCGATAGCCAGTTTACAACAGAAGCCCCTCATTTCTTCACCCTGTCACAAAACGGCTTTACAACAGAAGTCCTACATTTTTCCTCACCCAGTCACAGTAACCTTTATTGGTGCAGTTCCCGGCCACAGCAAAGAATGCGGGTACACCCAGAAAGAACTGATGGATTTTGCTGAAGCAAAATTTTATTCAGTGAAAAATCAAAAAGCTTTGGAAAAGAAAAAGAAAGAGAAGAAGATAAGGAAGAGAAGGAAAAGATTGAGAAACAGAATGCCTTAAGAGATGCTCGAGCTGAAGAGCTTGAGCTAAAAAGAAGAGAATTCGAGTTACAAGAAAGGAAGATGAAAGAAGATAAAGAGTTACAAGAAAGGAAGATGAAAGAAGATAAAGAGTTACAAGAAAAGAAGATGAAAGTAGAAAACGAGTGGAAACAAAGAGAGTTTGAATTGAAAGAAAAGAAGATGAAAGAAGATAGAGAGTTAGAGCTAGAATTAGAGAAGGAGAGAATGAGATGTTAGACACCGTCAATAATGAAGATTGCGAGGGGTGCAGACAATTATTTGTACCTGATGGGAAATCTTTGCTGATTTGCGGTCATACTCTGCCCTGTCTGTCGTCTCTAGATGAAGCAGGTGTCCGTGCTTAGGGACACGGGGTGTACCACCATAGGCGTACGCCGCTCCTGCATTGATGAGTCATGCATGATGGGGAGTATGATAAGGTGCATCACGTTTGGGGGTAATGTGGAGCATTATCCTATAGCCATTGTGGAAATTGATACCCCATTCTTGTCATGTATGGTACGCACATGTGTCCTTGAGGTTCCGGTGGCCGATCTGATTGTCGGGAATGTCCGGGGGTGCATGATTGCACACGGGACAAGATACAAGAGTGGCAAATGGGCAGGCAACTAGTCGCCAATTCAGTGCTCACGAAGGCACAAGCGAAGGCAGATGAGATACAAGAGTCCAGCAATGCCACTAGAACATCGTTCCTGGTGGAGGTGATTCCTGAAATTCGTGGCTTAGAGGGGGTCGATTTTGTAAAGCTCCAAAGATACGATCAGTCTCTGCATAGAAAGTGGCCGAATAATTGGGAGTTGCCAAGCCAGGAGTGTATTCACCTCTCAGATAGATTGGGTTCGAACTCAGCTGTTGAGATGTTTATTCCATTTGGGTTCCGGAGTGTATTTCTCAGAAATGGCAGAAATGCAGAAGTCACGAAATTGCTGGATCGCCCAGATGTTCACCTTTCCTTACCATCCTCAGGCGAACGGATTGTGTGAGCACCTTAACGGCTCGATTAAGCAGATGTTGGTGAAGGTGACTGCCGAGTGCCCACAGGATTGGGACAGGTATTTGTCGGCAGTACTCTTCGCATACAGAGAGGCTCCTCACAAGAGTACAGGGTTCTCTACATATGAATTGCTTTATGGGGCAAATCCCAAGGGCCCAATGCATGTCCTGAAGGATTGGATGGTCGGGAATCATACGGGAGAATCGTCGGTTTCAGCATATGACTATGTCGTTGGCTTACGAGAACGAATAGTCAGGTGGTGCGCATTAGCACGTGAGTCACTATCCCAAGCAGGGATTCAACATTGACAATACGCGAACCGGGGTACCAGATTGATTTTACTCCAGACAGGGGATCATTGTGGTTACTTCTCCCTACTAAACAGGACAAGTTGAGCATCTCCTGGCAAGGTCCGTTTCCAGTCCTTAAAAAGTTGACGGACGTGGACTATCTTATCAAGGTTAGAAATAGGGAGGTGTTCCACATGAACATGTTGAAGCCATACGTGGAACGGCCGGCGGAGTTGTCAGGCGTGGTAGACGCCGTGTTGGAGAATGGATCAGAGTCGGCAGCATCGGTGGTAGTCGAGGAGTCCAGAGACAGCGGGGACAATGTTAATCTCTACCTTTCACTTGTGCCGCTGGCCCCATCCAAGTCATGGGTGGACGTGTCGATCTGTGATGATCTGTCACACAGTCAAAAGACGCAAGTGCGTGTGATACTTAGGGATTTCGGCGAAGTCCTAACCGACCTGCCGGGACGCACAAATGCGATAGTACACGACATAACACTGACTGATGACCAGCCTATAAGAGTGAAACCATATCCGATACTGTTGCACTATAAGATGGCAATTGAAAAGGAAATCGATGATATGGTCCAGTTTAACATTATCTCTCCTTTCGAGTCGGCTTACTCCTTCCCATTAGTAGTGGTAAAGAAGAAAAACGGATCCCTTCGAGCATGTATCAATTTTCAAAAGCTTACTAACATTACGGTGACAGACGCAGAGCCTATGCTGAATCAGGATGAGCTTCTGACCAAACTCTCCCATGCCCAGTATTTCAACAAGCTAGATCTGTCAAGGGGTTACTGGCAGGTGCCACTATTGGAAGGGGTGAAACTTCTTACAGCATTTGCAACACCAAGGGGTCTTTTTCAATTTAATTACACGTGTTTTGGGTTAGTGAATGCACCCACAACATTTGTTAGAATGATGAGGAAGGTGTTAGGCCATAGGAATGATGTAATAACGTACATCGATGACATTTGCGTGTTTCATGACACGTGGGACCAACACAAAGAGGGGGTGTTCGCGGTTCTAAAATGCTTAAAGACACATGGGCTCACTGCTCGTCCGAGCAAAGTATCTATTGGATAAGCAGAACTGAGCTTCTTAGGTCATGTGGTGTGTCATAATGTTATCAGATCAGAAGGAAACACGGTGACCAAAATCTTGGAGTTCCAGGTGCCGAGAACTAAGAGACAGGTGAAGAGTTTGGTGGGACTGATTAAACTTTTTTTTACAATAAATTTAATACCTGAATGTTCTCAAATTGGCAGAGCCATTAACAGAGCTTACAAAGAGAAGGGCAACCAAATAAGACTAGATGGTCAGATAAATGCCAAGAAGCCCTCTGTAAAATAAAGAAAAAAGTCATTTTCTAGGTGAACCGAATTGTGGAGGACTTGCCAGACTTAACCAATAACAACTAGGTCTTACCACACAGGATTGCATCCTCAGTAGGCAATAGGGGCCTCTGTTTATTGCAGGAACATGAAAGAGTCCCACTTACAATCCGGTGGTTTAGTAACGTCAGTAGTAAGCTAAACTGCCACAGCAGAGACAGAGGTAACTCAACGATTGAAAGAGAATCCCCTGGTGATAATGTGGGCTGTCTCTAAGCAGGCTAGGTATCTGTTGGGAGCGCATTTCTCTTCCTCTTCCTTCAAACGGACCATAAGCCGCTGCTATTTTTGCAGTCAGCGAAGTACAACAAGGTGATTTCAAGTTGACAAGATGGGTACCATGTTACTGGCAGCAGTTTTCTGCTGTGAGCTCCACTATTGATACTTCCAAATCAGGGAGTACATAACATAGTAGCGGACGCGGCTGTCCCAGATTATAGGGGGTGTGTTTAAGGATCGGATGCGTTCAATGAGTGGTGAATTTACATATACTAGTACGAGATGTGTTTTTGTGAACTGGGTAAAAGAAATCACGTTATGCTTTGGCAATGCAATGGTTATACTGTACTATGTCTTGCTTTGCCATTTACGGACTCTTGGTGCCTATAAAGGCAATCTGCTCTAGTATCGAATATAATGTATATTTAAACCATGTACAAATGAATGGATATGCTATGAGAATTATTTACTGGTGTGAAGATGCCTAGATAAGAACAGCTAATGAATGAACTATAATTTTGTGTTTTGATAGACCATGGTTTTAGGGGACAGTCGTTATTTTTGCACGACTACCAGTAACCTGGTTTTGCCTACTTCATACTCATATGTTTCATTGCGGATTACGGTGGAGAAGGCATGTACGACACGTGGTGCGGTGAAATAACTATGGTACTCCCTCTAGGCAAGTGATGAGGAGATGCTGTGATGGCCAGAGGATCAACCCCAAATCCGAACGAGTCGGGCGTTAGCTCCCCTCCAGATGGAAAAAAAAAAAAAAAAAAAAAAAAAAAAAAAAAAAAAAAAAAAATCTACGTTTTTTCTATCTTTAAAGGGAAGGGGGGGGGGGGGGGGGGTTTGGATGTCCACATAGTTATTTTTCGACGGTGACGAAAAATTAGAGTGCAACCATTGTTAACGCTGAGTTTCCGGCAACCCTGAGTTAAAACTGGATTGCTTCAGGTTCCAGGTGATCCGGACAGGAAAGCAGGTTTTTTTTTTTTTTTTTTTTGGGCGCCAAGATAGGCAGTCTTCGTTTAAGTAAGGTTCGAGAGCGGACACATATTGAGTATTTCCCTGCCACAGCAGTTCCGCTTGAGAAGAGTGTGACATAAAGTTTCATATTCTGAGTTTGGCTTTCTGTGGAGTAATTTGGAGTGTAAGGTGTTGTAATTCCTAGTTTCTGGGATGTTAAATAGCTGTCATAATTCTTCTACATAACGCGAGGAGTTTTACCTTGTCAAGTTTATTGGAGGGTTGTTCATTGTTTATAAGGAGTGAGGGTTGCTCAAAAGTCATTTGCTAATACTAGGCCTCCATATTGTGTTATAGGCGGCTATTAGCCAAATCTATCAAGAGAAGTTTGCTCTGGCATGTATTTATGTGTCGATATATATATGTCATATATTTGTAGCCTTGTGTGGTGATATTGTGTGCATTCGATCATTAAAGGGAAATTCCTGTTAAAGGTGTTATTTCTTATTGTCAGCATTATGTGTGGTGGTCGTGCCTCTAGGAGGACGAGCCTGGTTTATCTTCAGTGGTGTTGTGTTAGCAAATCCACAGCATATAGTGCTCGTGAAACATTGCATTGGGGAATATAAAGAGATCAAGAGAAATCAAGTCCAACACAAAAATAAGAATCTTCAACTCATATGTCAAGTCAGCCTTTTGTATGGCTCTGAAACATGGAGAACAACAAAAACAACAAATAAAAAGCTTTCATAAATGTATGACTGCATAGAGCAGAAGGATTGACATGGTATGAATAGGTTACCATTGTGTAAATGATGAGAAGAACCAGTTGAACAACAGATGAAAAAGAGATGATGGCAATGGATAGGACACACATTGAGGAAACATGCTGATAATTTTACAAGGCAGTCCTAATTCTGGAACTCCCAGGGTAAGAAAGGCAGAGGTTGACCAAAAACATTTGGAGAAGAGAACTGGAGACAGAAGTGAAAATGATAAGGAAACATGGAAAGACCTTGAGCTGATGGCACGTGACAGGAGGACATGGCATGTGTTTGTCAAAGGCTTATACTCCTTGTCCCGTTAAACAATATTGACTGACTGAATTAAAAACACACAAATTGAAACCATCACCAGACCTTGTCCCTGAAACAAATTATTATATTTGGGAAGTGCTGTTAAGAAAAAGGCATAATAAAAAGATCAGGAAAAAAAAATAAAATCAGATTTGCCAAAACCATAGTCACTATTCTCAAAAAACAGCATATATTTAATTTCAAAAGAAACATTGTACAACATTTCAAGCCCACTGACTGACACAAAATTACAGATTTAACATTGTTATTGTTGAACAGAAACAACATTATTGCACTCCAGGCAAACCCATAGGTACTCAGTCTCCATCAGCATTTGTCGAAGGTATGAATGCTAACTGTTCCTGTAGTACGCTGGTTGTATACATGACGGATGTATCCTCTCATATGTCTATCCCTACTAGCCTTACGTTTGATGCCAACTTCCAACAATCTTAACCTTGTTAATTTATCTACTGCAGTGTTGTTCTCCAACAGGCGATCATTAATGGTCCTCAGTATCTCTCCCTGAACCATATCCAGTGTCGTTCTCCAACAGGCGATCATTAATGGTCCTCAGTATCTCTCCTTGAACCATATCCAGTGTCGTTCTCCAAAAGGGGCGATCATTAATTGGTACCTCAGTATCTCTCCTTGAACCATATCCAGTGTCGTTCTTCTCCAACAGGCGATCATTAATGGTCCTCAGTTAATCTCTCCCTGAACCATATTCCAGTGTAACGTTTCTCCAACAGGCGATCATTAATGGTCCTCAGTATCTCTCCTTGAACCATATCCAGTGTCGTTCTCCAAAAGGCGATCATTAATGGTCCTCAGTATCTCTCCTTGAACCATATCCAGTGTCGTTCTCCAACAGGCGATCATTAATGGTCCTCAGTATCTCTCCTTGAACCATATCCAGTGTCGTTCTCCAACAGGCGATCATTAATGGTCCTCAGTATCTCTCCTTGAACCATATCCAGTGTCGTTCTCCAAAAGGCGATCATTAATGGTCCTCAGTATCTCTCCTTGAACCATATCCAGTGTCGTTCTCCAACAGGCGATCATTAATGGTCCTCAGTATCTCTCCTTGAACCATATCCAGTGTCGTTCTCCAACAGGTGATCATTAATGGTCCTCAGTATCTCTCCCTGAACCATATCCAGTGTCGTCAATGTGTGTGCTCTTGATGCTAGTCTGCCAGCTCTTCTATTATTACTGTGTACCCCTGCATGCATACCCTGATTTCTCACCAAGGATTACATACATTTATTTAACATTTTTGATTTTACTTGGTTTGGAAGATATCAGATAAATTATGATAGTTCAAAAATATAATTTAACATAAATATTTAAGGAAACATAGATAAACATGTAAGCTACTCTACAAGCCAATTAGCAAGAAATTTATGGGAACAGGGTACATATCCTGGATAAGATGGAAAAAAAATGTACCAGTAGTATTGGTTGTTGAAACACTGGTGGGTGCTATGGTTGTGCTGGTTAAAACCTGCATTTGTGATTTGAAATCGATTATTGTAGTAGATGAACAAATAATGCACTAGTTTTTAATTTGTATAATATTCATAAGTAATTAAATTTTAATTAAAACTAAATTTTGCTACAATAGTTTCTTTCCTAGAATTTCATAAAACATAATGTAAAAGAAATTCAAAAGTCTTTATGATGCTGATACAAACATCATCAGGAATTTAAAGAACAGCAGGTCAAACGTGCATCCTACAGGCTAGACATAGCCCCCTTGCATTCTCCAGTGTGGTCTCCAACACTGTTGCAAGCAATATACATTTACAGTTTGATACATGTAAAAAGACTTTATCATCTGTCAAAAGAATGATTTAACTCAATAATGCCCATATTCTACTATCAGCAGCAAACCTTGTGAAATAGAAACTACTCAACGCTCCCTATGCTAGAAGCAAACATTATATGAGGTGTCACTAAGACACAGGTGACATACATGGCAACACAAGAGAGTGCTAAATTACTAAATGAGTCAGCAGCTATAACAGATCTAGCAATGGGAAAGCAGAGCTGTAGAACTCTTAATATCCGGCTGGCCTTTTATACTGTTCAAAAAAAGAAACGCAACTTTTTTGGTGTTACTTTTATAAAAGATATTCGCTGATTGGACATCAGTCAACCTATCGACTGTGTCCACCTGGTCATTAACTTCTCGTGGTTACCTGAATTGTACTCACCTCATGATTCGTGAGGTCATGAAAAAGGTCAAGGTCAAAACAACATTTTTGACAAATAACTACACGTAACAGTTTTCATGAGAACCGCCGTGATGAACTTTACTGAACACCAAAACTCTCTGACCATATTATTGAATGAGCCTATAAAAGATTGACGACTTCCTCGAATAAATTTCAGGTTAAAAATTCAATGCGCAAGTGTATGGGCTCATCTCCACTACAGGAACAACACTCTTCATCATAGGACGTTTACAGTACAGACTGGACAGTCACAATAGTGTAGTGGCCAGAACAATTTTAATGTGGTTTAGAAGCACCATTAGTCGCCTTTGGAGGCGATTTCAAGAAACTGGCTCAGTGGCATTTTACCGGCAGCGTCTCGCAGTGGACGACCCAGAGTCACAACTCCTGCCGAAGACCGCTTCATTACAGCCCCGTCACCTCAGGAATTGACTTGCATCTGTTACTCGTCCTCCACAGTCCAGTCAATGTCAGCAAGCTCATCGAATTTCAGATCAGAAACGGTCAGGAACCCCGGCTGCCACGACTCTGGTCTTGAGCTAGGAAGACCTACAAAGGTCCTGTTCTTACATACGGACCGGCATTCGCACGTAACCGACTGCAGTGGGAGAAACCAGCATCGTCCAATGGGACCGTTGGGAATGACTAAGGAGAACGGATTTGGTTTAGTGATGAAATTTGCATTTTTTGTGCTCCAGCATCATGATAGACGGAGAGAAGATGTTTTACCGCCAGAGTCCATGAGGCGCTTACGCCCAGAAAAGCGTTGATGAGGCTCCTCCACATGGTGGGTGGAGTTGTGTACTGATGTTGGGGGGCGATCCAACTTTCACGGTAAAAGAAGTGACCTGAAGTGCAAATTGAAGGACGCCCTGAATGCCCAACGACACGTCGCTGAAATTCTTCGTTCCTCACGTCCCTTCCCCACTTCTGGCTGCACGATGGTCAATTTTTTCAGCAGGATAACGCTCAAAATCATGTGGCACAACTCCCCACCCAGTTTCCTCAGCTGACAACAACGCCAGACCATTCCGTGGCCAGCCATGTCATCAGACATGAACGCCATAGAACACTTACGGGATGAACTCGACAGACGACTCCGCCAGCGAGACGTGGCTCCAGCCAATCTCCGACAGTTGTCTCTTGCACTGTGGGAAGAGTGGGCAGCCATCCCACAACAACAGATCCAACGGCTAATCGGATCCATATCAAGGAGATGTCGTTCTCTGATAGAGGCCAGAGGAGGCCATACACCTTACTGAAACGGAGGCCTCAGTCGCAAAGAATAAAAGTCCAAACCAAATGTAATGAACATCATTTCATTGATAAAGTCTGAAAGTTTCTTCATGCCAAGATTGAAACATTAATTCCGTAAAATAAAATTTTGGTACAAGTTTGAAATTTGGTGTCCATTACCATTGCAATAATGTTGCGTTTCTTTTTTTGAACAGTATAGAAAGGCCAACAATCGATCGCCATTTTACGACCGGCCTTTTAGAAAGGCTGGGGCAGTTTCCGTGTCAATAACCAGAGTTTTAACATTATTTACATATTTTTCTTCCCATAAAAGAGTTTTAAAGCCATTTCCGGTAAACCTCGTGTTTGAAAATACATGAATACTCAAATTTGTGTGAAATATTGATCGATTTTGATTAAATAACGTAGGACTCATTAGTCAAAAACAAATTTTTTTTTCCCTGTCTGAGTATGGCTTCGTGTTCAAATGGTCATTCAAAAAAAAGATTATCAGCTGAACATGCATCACAGCTTGTTAAATCATGGATTGATAATGACAGCGACGAGTTCTCGAGCACGGATAGTTCAGATGACGCTGAATTTAGCGATACATTAGCAGATTCTGAGGACAAGGGGCGTATCCCTTGGATGGACCTAGTTATAGAACTGGTAGGGGATTGCTAAAAGGGAAAGGTAAATGCCATAAAAACGAAAGAGAAGATAGATCTAGATCACAGCTGAGATTGGTAATCACTGAACCTGGTAATGCTGAGCTTCAGAACAACAATATTATTCAACAGGATGTTGAATGGACGAAATGTTGATAAGGGTTGAACTCAGAATGCATTTCGCTTTGTTCCATCTCAGCGCAGGACTCCTGGTGTGAATCCAGATATTGTCCCCGAAGACTCACCAGCACTTTTTTGCCACAAAGCCCTTTTAACAGAGGAAATATTGGAAGAACTTGTTGTGTCTGTCAATGATTATGCAGATCACCTCTGTCAGTCAAAAGCTGCAACTGTGAGCACAAGTTCTGTTTATCGCAACTGGCATCCAATAACACTACATGAACTTTACAGGTTTTTTTCTGTTATCATAGCCATGGGCATTGTCAAAAAACAAAAAGTGAGTGATTACTGGTCTCAAGTGCCTTACATACAGACTACTTGGTTCAGGCAGGTATTTACAAGGGACAGGTTTCAAGCATTGTATCACACAATGTTCCATGTAAGTCATGTTGACACGCAGGGAAAAGCAAAAATTGAGCCGTTTCTGCAGAAACTTCTAACACGATTTCAGGAGGCATTTTATCCCTACAAAGAGCCGTCTTTAGATGAAATGGTGATAGGGTGGAAAGGCAGGTGGGCACAAAATGTTCAATGCCTCAAAGTCTAAGAAATATCATGTCAAGACCTTTAGCCTTTGCGACAGTAGTACTGGTTAGTTAGTTGCTTATCATTTACAGGACGTGGCAATCAACCCCAGCTTTTATTGGCTGTTTGTGATTTTTCTAGGCAATTTTTTCATTCAGTAGTTTGCCATTGCTTTCTGAACGGTATGGCGATTATACCATTGTTAAAAATCCACACAAAGCGATCTGCTACCAAACCGCCTGCAGTGGGTTTCGAACCTGGTATATCTGGATTATGAAACTGCGTTCATATCCATTAGGCCACAGACGTACTGGTTACGTTGTCAATTTGTTGATTTACTTTGGTGCCAATACATCATACAGTCCTAAGCTAGATGTAAAGAGCCAACAAGCCATCAAAGTCTTTGACACACTGCTAAAACCTTATGGAAAAGGTCATCATATTTATGCAGATCGTTACTACACATGTTTTGCATTGCTGCAATATCTTACTGACAACAATCAGTATTTTACTGGAACTGTAAATATAAATCGGAAACATTTTCCAAAGGCGCTGAAGACTACACAACTGATTGTCGTGAAACGAGTGTGTAAACCCACTACTTTGTTAAATCACTATGTCGAGATACAAATTTGCTTCAACCAATCAACGAGAAACGTTCACCGGTCTCTGAGACAGAATAAAATTAAACTTAAGCCCCGTTTTTTCGGATGTGGGTCGTGGCCATCTTGTCACCCAATATGGCGGAAAAAACAGAATAAAATTAGGCTGTACGAGGCATGGTACTAAACTGCAGACAACCAATCAGCTTGCCTCGCCAGGAACCAACCAAATGCTTTCCTTAAGGAAGCCAGATACCGACCGACTGAAGAGGAGAAGCTGTCAACCTTGATTTATTGCTTACCTGAGTGCATTGACCTGCAGCCTGCTTCAATAGTCGGATCAAAACCTGGCCTGTTTAAATCTTGGAGGGTAAATATAATTTACTATTGGTAGGCAAATAGGCCTACAGCAGATATATAATGTTTGTATTGGTTGTGTGTCATTTATACTACCTACACCTGTATATATTTAATATAAATTGTTTCTATATGAACGTATCAGGTTACTGATTGTATCTTGGGGGAATTAGGTATAATGATTGTATTTCCTGATATGATTGAATAGACGAAGACTAATAGGACTCATACTTCAATCTATTTGTCTCTCAGATTCACAACGGGCTGATCACCCGTTTGCCAGTTACTTCGATTACGGAAACAACAGCAAATGGGTTGATTTGCCGTTGCCCTAAAGACGCCACTAGGCGTGATGGGAAACAATGGCAAAGAAGACCTATCTGCTGTTGCCCTAAGACGCCACTAGGCGTAATGGCCACTGACTGCTTTGACGGTCGGTGGCTAAGGACGGAAGAAGAAGAAGAAGAAGAATTATCTCAGATAAAACCAACTGAAATATAACCAAAACAGTCCTTGTTAGGACTCAATCTATTGTCTCCTATAACTCAATCTATTGTCTCCTATAACTTCAGTCTATTATCTCAGATAAAACCAACTGAAATATAACCAAAACAGTCCTTGTTAGGACTCTATTGTCTCATCTAACTCCAACCTATTGTCCCATATAACTCCAACCTGATATATCACCAAACAGTCCTCGTCGCATATACTCCTATCATCAGAACACAACAATATTGTTAGGATATATGGTACCATCACTTGTCAGAGAGGGCCTGGTATATTATAGGGGGAAGGACATTGTTGTATCACACCTAGGTGTACACATTATTGGATGTATTCATGTATTGAATTTATATTATTGGATGTATTCATGTATTGAATTTATATTATTGGATGTATTCATGTATTGAATTTATATTATTGGATATATTCATGTATTAATTTATCAGAAAGAATGTTTTGCAAGTAGACACCTGTCTTGTCTCGCTATTGCTAACTCATACTGAGCCATGTTGTCATTTATCCTACATGCAGACACCTGAGAAACACTCTCATTTCATACACAATGGAAATAGGTGGGCTTGATGACAGAAATTAGCCCCTATTTTTACTTGTTACAGGTTTTATTCGTGTCATCAAACCTGAGGTCGTATGTCGTGTCAATCCAACTGCCTGGAACGTCGCAGGAGCACAGTGATTGCGCAGGAACTACCTCTTTAGTCCCCCTCAGTCTTGGGTGGGCTAACAAAACGACCATCAGCGGGTGCTGTGTGCAAGAAACTAAGAAGGACATAACTTTTGAGAGATGAGTACACATTAGTACCATTTCTGTCAGCATTGTGAGCAAAGTAACTGTCAGTGACGAGAAAACGAGTTAGCGTAGCAAGAGACAATAATAAGATCATAGCTGATAAAATATATATATACGTAATTAACAGCACAGCTGATACATTTACAATAAGTGATTAACAGCCCAGCTGATATAAATTTGTTTCCTATAATTGGAAGACTTGTAATATATATAAATATATGTGAATCATTTGTGAACTTACAAATCCATTACATTCCATTGTTTCAACATCCACCCTTCAGCACAAGAGTAGATAGTGTATATACTAAATAAATAATACGGAAATTGTATTTGAAGACTTGTCAATTTTATCATTGTTAAGTAAAATCTGTTTCCTTGTTTTTTAATATCACAGTTAGTTACACAGCAAAGGTGGCAATTTATGTCGGTCTCCTCTCTACTAATTTTTCGAGATCAGATCATTCACAGCCGTAACTAATTTGTGATACCAGTAGTTCTCTCAGACACTGAGACTTCACCATTTTCTGCAGAAATTATATTTCTGTAATTGTCAGTACTATACTGATCTTAGAGCAAATAAAAACCTCACGCCACACTGGGGACTCGTTCCTGAAATATTTCTGTATATCTTGAGCCATACTTAGTCTATTCATCTATCTACACTCTATCTTGTGCCACCCATAGATAACATAAGGAAAACTTTTTTTTTTGAGAAAATCATAATAGGATTTTTTTTTTTTTATTATTTTCTTAGGAGGAGTACCATTTAGTACTCAGTAAATAGTTAATGCTCACAAAGTTGCACGGAAATTATTTGTTCAATTAAATTAATTAAGTTTAATTACAAATATTTGGATATAGTAAAATTACATACCCTCTCTTAGTAAAGCCATGGCTGATCTAGTGAAGTTCAGAACTGCGATCATGCAGATGGGTAAGGAATTAAATATGACAGGTGATGCTCTCACTCAGTATGTCACAACAGAAGTGGACAAACACATGGATAGGGAAGAAAGAAAGTTGCAATTAGAGACTGAAGCAAAGAAATTAGAGGCGGATAGAGAAGCAAAGAAATTTGAGGCTGAAGAAAGGCGGTTGCAAGCAGAAGCTGAGAGAGAAGACAAAAGACTGGAAGCTGAGAGAGAAACCAAAAGATTAGAAATTAAAGCCAAGAAATGGGAGGCTGAAAATGAGGCAAAGAAAATTGAAGCTGAGGAAAGGAAATTACAAGCAGAGAGAGACCATCAGTTGAGATTAAAAGAGCTTGAAATTCAGGCAAATACTGGCAATAATGGTGGTAGCTCACCTCACTCTGAGAATAGCTCCATCCAGAGCACCTCAAGTGGGGCCATGAATTTTCTTCTGAACCCATTTGTTGAGAAAGAAGACGCCATTGAGTCGTACCTGGATAGATACGAAAGACTTGGCACTACCTATGGCTTAGTGAAAGAAAAGTGGAGTCTTAAACTATCTCAGGGATTGAAAGGTGTGGCCTACGATGTATATTTGAAGCTCTCAAGAGATGACCGGGAAGATTATGAAATCCTGAAGCAGGCACTGCTTGTGAGATATGAAAAGAACTCAGAATCATAAAGAAAGAAATTCCGAACAGCTAAACTTCTTCCAGGAGAAAACTATCACCAATTCTCTGCTAGACTGGAAACCTATTTGGAAAAATGGAGTAGTTTAGGAAAGTGTCAGGATCTGAAGGAAATGATAATGATGGAGCAAGTGAAGGAGTAAATGCCTCAAGAAATGAGGAAGTTTATCATGGAATAAGGAGCAGAGAGATTGGAAGATATTGTAACTGTTGCTGAGAGATATCAAGCAGCTTAGGCAGAATTATTAGGAAATAAGAAGAAGCAGGGTGAAAACTTCAAATCATCACAAAACTATACCAAATATGAACAAAAGGACCATACCACAAGGAACAAACAAAGATTTGACCAAAAGGACAAAAACCCTCTAAGATCGGATAAGACACCTTACCGGAAGGAAGGAAAGTGGTGTAAAACTTGTTTAATGAGTAACCACAATACTGCGGCATCAACACATTCAGGAAAAAACGGATAGACTCAATAAGTTTAGCCAGCAGGTGGGCTTGAACATCAATTTAAAGAAGTCTGAGGTCATGACGCTCAATGTGAGCAACCCTGAGCCCATATCAGTAAGGAATCAGCAATTGGTACAGACAGATACCTTCACATACCTAGGAAGCATAGTAACACCAGATGGCGGGGCAGGCAAAGACATTAACATCAGAATGAATAAGGCAAGAACAGCCTTCTTTAGCCTAAACAACATCTGGAAATCCTCCCAATACAGCACAAGCACAAAATTAAGATTATATCAGAGCTGTGTGCTTTCTGTGCTTCTCTATGGTGCGGAATGCTGGAGAGTTACAGAGAAGGAAATGTCGAAATTGTCCTCTTTTCACACAACATGCCTAAGAAAAATTCACCAAATCTTTTGGCCGAATACCATCACTAACCAAGATCTGCTTACTCGTAGCAAGCAAGAGGACATGTACACCATCATAGCTGGCAGACGCTGGAGCTGGGTTGGTCATGTCCTCAGAAGAGACCCCGATGCCATCACAAGAACAGCTATGCTTTGGACCCCTGAAGGAAAATGAAAGAGAGGCCGACCAAAAACAACCTGGCGGAGGACTGTGGAGGCTGAGATGCAAAGAATGAACCAGAGTTGGGACACTGTACGAAGGATGGCCACCAACCGAGCAAAGTGGAATCAATTTGTTGTTGCCCTGCAAGACGCCACTAGGCGTGATGGCCACTGACTGCTTTGACGGTCGGCGGCTAAGGATCAAAGAAGAAGAAGACAATACTGCGGACTGCAGAAGGAAGAATCCTCCTCATCATGCTGCATGTCTTACAACAGGGAAGCCGGGAAGGAAGGAACTGGCAGTAAGTCAGAAGGACTTCCATCATCCCCCTGTCTGTGAGTAAGTGACTGTGAATGGCACTCAAGTACTGTGTTTATATGACACAGGATTGGACTTTGATTCAGTTGTGTGCTCTTCTCTAGTGAGTCCTGACCAGATAACCACAGAAACCATGGAAATCAGAGGACCGATCAAGGGAGCAAGAACCATGACATTACCCATACCTCGAATCAACATAAGATCTCGCTATGTGGAAGGAGAAATCAAAGCAGCAGTGATGGACGACCCTATTTACCCTTTGATTTTGGGGTGTAGGTATGTTTTCCTT
The DNA here is from genome assembly GCA_024509875.1 of Oreohelix idahoensis. NCBI lineage: Eukaryota > Metazoa > Mollusca > Gastropoda > Stylommatophora > Oreohelicidae > Oreohelix > Oreohelix idahoensis. Next base: position 21,546 of record JAMPIV010002909.1, read on the forward strand.
GGAGAACCTATAAAACCTGTAGTTATGGCAACAGTCCAGATCAGGGAGAGCTCCAGGAAAATGGAGGAAAATCCTATCAATACTCATCCAGAAGAGATGAAAAAGGCTCAATCAGCAGACAGCACATTGAAGCCTTGTTTTGGCAAATTGCCTAAAGCACATAACCCTCCAGAGAAAGGAGACTTTTTTATGAAGAATGGCCTACTCTACAGAAAAGCTGGAACAGGACCTAAAGGGCATGGACAGCTAGTAGTGCCAAAATCTTACAGGGAGAAGGTTATGACGCTAGGACATGCTATACCCTTCAGTGGACATATGGGAATAGGGGCCACTGGACAAAGGATAGCCTGTCACTACTTTTGGCCAGGAATCACAGAGGATACAAAGAGATATGTAAGATCCTGTCCAGAATGCCAAAGAGTAGCTCCTAAGCATAGGACTGCACCAGCAACACTGGGAGAAATGCCCATTATGGGAACCCCTTTTGAACGTGTTGCAGTGGATATTGTTGGACCCCTCACTAGGACCAAGAAGAGAATGCTTACATCTTAACCTTGGTTGATACTTGCTCTATGTGGGGAGAAGCAGTGGCCATGTCAGCTATAGATTCAAAGCATGTGGCAGAGGCCCTGTTGACAATATTCACCCGATTAGGTTTCCCGCATCAGATATTGACTGACAATGGGTCTCAGTTTAAGGGAAAGCTAACACAAGAAGTATTCAGGATATTTCAAAACCAGGCACTATCATTGTAGTCCCTACCATGCCCAAGGGAACGGTCAAGTAGAGCGGTTCAATGGTACGCTAATTTCAATCCTTCGAAAGCTGGCAAGTGAAAAACCTGATACTTGGGATACGTAATTGCCCGCTGCGCTATTTGCATATAGGGAAGTACCCCACAATTCAAATGGATTGGCTCCAGCTACATTGTTGTTTGGAAGACCAATAAAAGGTCCACTGGAAGCATTGCTGCGGACATAGACTGATGAAAAAGCAGAGGAAACAATGACTTCTTCATACCAGTACGTCAATGAGTTGACATCTCGATTGAAAGCAGGTTGGAAACTGGCCAATGAGAACTTAAGACAAGCCAGGAGAAAGCATGGTGCGTACTACAACAAAAAAGCAAAGGATAGGGAACTGGAGGTGGGTGAAAAGGTGTTATTACTGTTGCCAAGCAGCAATAATAAATTGCAGATTGGATGGCAGGGACCCTATGTCATACTGGAGAAACTTTCCAGGACCAATTATAAGATTGACAAGAAAGGAAAGGAGAAGGTATATCATGTCAATCTTCTTAAAAAATACTATGACAAGGAATCATCAGAAGTTGCACATATCATGACCCTAGCCATTGCAACAGAAATGCACGGTGAACCACTTCACTCTATGGAGTATCCACTCACAACTACAGAGGATTATGTTCAAGTAAATATTAGTGAACATTTAACTCCAGAGCAGAAGAAGATGGTTCAGAAAGTGTTGGAAACCCATGCTGATGTGCTCACAGATAAGCCAGGTCATACGAATCTGTTAGAGTACAACATGAAGGTTACAGACCCTACACCAGTATGCATGAGAACAAACCCTATACCCTATGCGAAAGCCCAAGCACTAAGGGAGGAAGTTGACTATCTGTTGAAGGAGAAAGTTATCTCGAAGTCAGACTCTCCCTATAGCTCAAGTGTGGTGCTATTAAGAAAACTGAGTGATGAACACAGGTTATGTATTGACTACCGGAAGCTTAATGCGATCACAGAATCTCAGGTGGACCCATTACCTGACACCAACCAGCTGTTCTCTACAATGAGTAAGGCTAGGTATTTATCGAAGGTAGATCTAAGCAAGGGATACTACCAAATACCAGTGAAACCAGAAGTTAGGAAAATGCTGGCATTTAGTAAATCAGACGGACACTACGAGCTTAATGTTATACCCTTTGGGCTGAAAAATGCTCCCAGTATCTTTTCAAGAATGATGAGGAAATTATTGGAACCTCTACAAAATCCCCATATCACTAACTTTATGGATGACATTCTTGTTGCTACAAACACATTTGAAGAGCATATAGTAGCGCTCTCCATGTTGTTTGACAGACTGAGAGAAACTGGATTGACTGCACGTCCAACCAAGTGCTATATCGGTTGTAAGGAATTGGAATTCCTAGGCCTCTGACTGCTTGGTCGGTCTTTGGCTAAGGACGGAAGAAGAAGAAGATCAGAAGTACATACCCCACTTTAACTCTCTGTGTGCACCATTAACTAACTTAACGAAGAAAGGACAGCCTGATAAAATCCAATGGAATGCTGATTGTGAAAAAGCTTACACAGAGCTAAAAGCAAAACTCACCAGCAAACCAATCCTTACGCTACCCGATATCACACAGGAATTTGTATTAAGGACGGACGCTAGCAGTATAGGTATTGGTGCAACTCTCTTGCAAAAATGTTTGGCTCTAATTTGGTCCATCGACAAATTTTCACCTTTCTTGTATGGGACACACTTCATTGTCCAAAGCGATCATCAGCCTTTAACATTCTTGGCTGCATCTAAAAAGTTAAATTCGAGATTGTTAAGGTGGAGTCTGCTTCTGGCGCCTTATTCCTTTACCGTGAATTACATTCCGGGAAGAGACAATGTAGGAGCTGATTTTTTAAGTCAACACCCTATTACACTGGAAGGACAGACGCAAAATGATTAACTACAGCAGGTGTTTACACGTTAGCTATGACAGGTCACATCTAGGAAAGGAGGGGGCTATGTCGTGAAACGAGTGTGTAAACCCACTACTTTGTTAAATCACTATGTCGAGATACAAATTTGCTTCAACCAATCAACGAGCAACGTTCACCAGTCTCTGAGACAGAATAAAATTAAACTTAAGCCCCGTTTTTTCGGATGTGGGTCGTGGCCATCTTGTCACCCAATATGGCGGAAAAAACAGAATAAAATTAGGCTGTATGAGGCATGGTACTAAACTGCAGACAACCAATCAGCTTGCCCCACCAGGAACCAACCAAACGCTTTCCTTAAGCAGTAGAAGTTACTTCACCTGCCTATATAATCGGGCGAGATTTTATGCAAAAACGCGCAACACCAACACGAAGCCAGATACCGACCGACTGAAGAGGAGAAGCTGTCAACCTTGATTTATTGCTTACCTGAGTGCATTGACCTGCAGCCTGCTTCAATAGTCGGATCAAAACCTGGCCTGTTTAAATCTTGGAGGGTAAATATAATTTACTATTGGTAGGCAAATAGGCCTACAGCAGATATATAATGTTTGTATTGGTTGTGTGTCATTTATACTACCTACACCTGTATATATTTAATATAAATTGTTTCTATATGAACGTATCAGGTTACTGATTGTATCTTGGGGGAATTAGGTATAATGATTGTATTTCCTGATATGATTGAATAGACGAAGACTAATAGGACTCATACTTCAATCTATTGTCTCATATAAAACCAACTGCAATATAACCAAAACAGTCCTTGTTAGGACTCAATCTATTGTCTCCTATAACTCAATCTATTGTCTCCTATAACTTCAGTCTATTATCTCAGATAAAACCAACTGAAATATAACCAAAACAGTCCTTGTTAGGACTCATTCTATTGTCTCCTATAACTCAATCTATTGTCTCCTATAACTGCAGTCTATTATCTCAGATAAAACCACCTGAAATATAACCAAAACAGTCCTTGTTAGGACTCAATCTATTGTCTCATCTAACTCCAACCTGATATATCACCAAACAGTCCTCGTCGCATATACTCCTATCATCAGAACACAACAATATTGTTAGGATATATGGTACCATCACTTGTCAGAGAGGGCCTGGTATATTATAGGGGGAAGGACATTGTTGTATCACACCTAGGTGTACACATTATTGGATGTATTCATGTATTGAATTTATATTATTGGATGTATTCATGTATTGAATTTATATTATTGGATGTATTCATGTATTGAATTTATATTATTTGATATATTCATGTATTAATTTATCAGAAAGAATGTTTTGCAAGTAGACACCTGTCTTGTCTCGCTATTGCTAACTCATACTGAGCCATGTTGTCATTCATCCTACATGCAGACACCTGAGACACACGCTCATTTCATACACAATGGAAATAGGTGGGCTTGATGACAGAAATTAGCCCCTATTTTTACTTGTTACAGGTTTTATTCGTGTCATCAAACCTGAGGTCGTATGTCGTGTCAATCCAGCTGCCTGGAACGTCGCAGGAGCACAGTGATTGCGCAGGATCTACCTCTTTAGTCCCCCTCAGTCTTGGGTGGGCTAACGAAACGACCATCAGCGGGTGCTGTGTGCAAGAAACTAAGAAGGACATAACTTTTGAGAGATGAGTACACATTAGTACCATTTCTGTCAGCATTGTGAGCAAAGTAACTGTCAGTGACGAGAAAGCGAGTTAGCGTAGCAAGAGACAATAATAAGATCATAGCTGATAAAATATATATATATATACGTAATTAACAGCACAGCTGATACATTTACTATAAGTGATTAACAGCCCAGCTGATATAAATTTGTTTCCTATAATTGGAAGACTTGTAATATATATAAATATATGTGAATCATTTGTGAACTTACAAATCCATTACATTCCATTGTTTCAACATCCACCCTTCAGCACAAGAGTAGATAGTGTATATACTAAATAAATAATACGGAAATTGTATTTGAAGACTTGTCAATTTTATCATTGTTAAGTAAAATCTGTTTCCTTGTTTTTTAATATCACAGTTAGTTACACAGCGGAGGTGGCAATTTACGTCGGTCTCCTCTCTACTAATTTTTCGAGATCAGATCATTCACAGCCGTAACTAATTTGTGATACCAGTAGTTCTCTCAGACACTGGGACTTCACCATTTTCTGCAGAAATTCTATTTCTGTAATTGTCAGTACTATACTGATCTTAGAGCCAATAAAAACCTCACGCCACACTGATGCATCTCCAGATTAAATGGTTTCTCGATCTAGAAAGTAAATTTCTTTGTGTAATGTTTAGAGATAAAAAAGGCAAAAAAGTCAGACATTCTAGTGTCAAGTTCTGCAACTGTGGAAACCAAAGAAATCACAAATCGTTTCGGCGAAAGAAAGCACAAACCCGCTATGATTGATGACTACAACCAATGAATGAATGGATGTGACAAGGTTGACCAGTGTGTAACAACCTATGGAACATTCAACAGAAGAACCAGAAAGTAGTGAAAATTTTCTTTTGGATCTTGGAAGTTTCCCAGTAGAATGCTTTTGTGTTGTTTGCACTCAGCAGATCAAATAATTCAAAGAAAGCAGACCCTACTGCAGTTCAAGAATGAGTTAATTACTGAACTTAGTCTTGTTGCTTCTGATATTATCCAGAATATCCCACACAGAGTAACCCATGCAAATCAACACAACAGTCCGTTGAACCGTCTGTGTGGAACCAGACACATTGTAATAAAATCAAAATTTATGCGCAGGTGCATCATTTGTAGCACCTCTCAAGTTAGAGTGAGAACATGTTTTTACTGTGATGGGTGCACAGATCATCCACACCTTCCCCCAAATGACTGCTTTGCCAAATACCATGAGGCAAAGTAGTTTAATTTTAAGAATGAAGGGAAAGTTTGTATTGTTTATAGTAAACTTTCAGATTCTGAGTGCGTCTTCAAAATGTGCCAACAAATTTTCTATTGTAATAAAAATAGTATTTATGAAAAGAAGCAGCTGAAACTTTTCTACATTATGTGAATGTACTTTCAAATGGAAGTAGTTTTAAGAGTTTCTGGCTTCAAATTGGATTATTTTTGTGGGTAAGTAACTCTTTTTCAAATTTTAAAAAATGTGTAAACTTTCCTGCACTCTGTACTGTATTGGCTGCGTGCATGCTTAAAATCATTGAACCTTTTAGTTAGATGCATGTCAAAAGGGTTTCATTTCTCCACATTTTAATATATAACGTTTTATGTTATCATTATAAATAAATTATTTAATGCAAATTCAGTAACGGTAGTCATGTTTAAATACAGGCTAAAATATTTTTGCGCTTTGTCTAAATATACCAAAATATTTCTAATTTCTCCACATAGTTTTAATGGCGCACCACACGCCATAACGTTTATATCGAGTTATGAACATTATAAATAAATTATTTAATGCAAAAACGGTTACATGTTTAAAAGCTACCTAGTCTAAATATACCTAGCAAATTGGTATTTTTCAGAAACAACTCATTTCATTACATTATATGAAAAAGGCTGTAGTTTAACTCTTTCCGTCCACAGTGGCGCACCACGCGCCAGATAGGTTTCCGTTTGGATCTCGCGGCAAAAGCGATATAATTTGTGAAAAGCTAAAATTGTAGTGGTTTTTAAATCCATTTCTTACATCTCCTTTGTTTGTGAGCGAAAAACAAATGAAACTAAAATGTGATCGAGAATCCATTTCTATTCCTTTGTTTACATACAAAATGGATCGAGAATCTTCAGACCAATGACATATGTCGAGTTTGAACGAAAAGTTATAAATACCTAGCAACTAGCTGGTTTTTAAATCATTTCATTACATCTAGGACATGTTTATGGACGTTTGTGAGCGAAAAACAAATTTGTGAAGCTAAAATTGTGTGTTTTATATCCATTTCTATTTCTTTGTTTACATACAAAATGGATCGAGAATCTTCTTCTAAACACCTGCTTTCGGCTGAGCAAGCACGACGCTAATTTCTCAGTGGACAGAAGATAACTCGAGCGACACGGATTTTTAGAAGTTAGGTTTAGTAATTCCAATGAAGACATTGTAAAGACTTTGTGTCAGAATATTCATGAAAGTGATCATTCTGAGGGCGATGTCGATCAGCTGATTGAACATGCATCAGGTAGGGCTGGTATAAAAAGAGCAAAACTTTCAGTCACTAAAGGAGAAGGATAAAGAGGCAAAAACACCATTGTGACCAAAAGTAAAGCTATGAGAACTGCCACAAGTCTAGAGGCAGGTGCATCCTCACAAGATGTCCCAGAGTGGTTAGAAATTGCTGAGGGGATGACACAAAATGCATTTCGATTTTGTCCAAAGAGAACACCAGGTGTGACTGAGGGGTTTGACCTGTCAACCCCATTGAAATGTTTCAGTGTTTTGTTTACAGATGAGGTTCAAGATTTCATGTTCCAGTGCATCAATGATTATACCAGACTCAAATCTATTCAAAATAACCCTGCGAAACAATATTCATTGTATTCTCGGTGGACCAAAGTCACACGCCATGAACTTGATAAGTTTATTGCTGTCCTAATAAATATTGGGATTCAGAAAAGACCATGCATTCGCAACTACTGGTCTACATCTGCAGAATTTTATACTCCTTGGTTTCTTCAAATGTTTTCAAGAAGTAGATTTGAAGCATTATATCATACAATGCTTCATGCCTCTGATGAAAATTCACAAGGAAAAGAAAAGATTTTATGAACATGTTGTTGCAAAAATTTCAGAGTGCCTTTTACCCATTCCAAAATCTCAGTTTGAATGAAGTGGTAATAGGGTATAAAGGCAGATGGCAATATAAGCAGTATAATCCAAGGTTTTCCTTGTATCTTCTCAGGCCAAAGTGGAAGCACATTGTCAAACCAAAAAATGATAGAATATAGTTGGTGTAAATAATATTAGTCATAGTTGTTTGGTATTTACAGAAATTTGTGGTGTAGGAAAAAAATCATATAAATTATATATTTGAAGTGATTGTGGTAAAATGTGTTGTGTTTCAAAATGGATGTGCACTGATATTCTGAGATTTTTCTGCTATGGATTAAACTGGAGCTGACATATGTGAGTACAGTTTATTTATCTTTTTTCCAGTTATTTTTGATTAGGTCTACACTTCACATAACATGACAGACTCTTTTCCTACATCAAATAATTATCTACAGCATTTCACAAGATTCTTCAGTCAATTTCCCACATGTTGATGTATAACATCAACACCTAGTTAAATAAAATGTGTATCTACTGCCTGTTTTTAAAATATAACCTGAAGAGAAAAATTGCACATATTTTGAGCGGTTGTTTTTTACAAACATATGTGGTTTTGAGAACAAAAATAAAAAAAATTACATCTATGAAGTGATAGTGATAAAAGTTTCTAGATATGTTTCAAACTAAATGTGCACTGATATTCTTAATATTTTATTGCCATATATTAATTGGGAGCTGAAATATTTAAAAATTTAAGTATGCAATTTTATTTTTTATTTTATAAAACAGAAAAAAAATCATAAAAATTACATTTATGAAGTGATAGTGATAAAAGTTTCATTTTTAAAATCAAGTCTACACTTCACAAGACATAACACACACCTATTCATATCAATTAATTATATGAATCAATTCATAAGATTCTCCAGTCAATTTCACACATTTAAATGTATAACATAAACACCTAGTTAAATAAAATGTGTATCTACTGCAGTTTTTTAAATATAACCTGAAGAGAAAAATTGCACACATTTTGAGCGGTTGTGTTTACAAACATATGTGGTTTTGAGAAAAAAAATCATAAAAATTACATCTATGAAGTGATAGTGATAAAAGTTTCCAGATATGTTTCAAACTAAATGTGCACTGATATTCTTAATATTTTATTGCCATACATTAATTGGGAGCTGAAATATTTAAATTTAAGTATACAATTTTATTTTATTTTTTAAACATTTTTAAAATCAAGTCTACACTTCACAAGACATAACACACACCTATTCATATCAATTAATTATATGAATCAATTCATAAGATTCTCCAGTCAATTTCACACATTTAAATGTATAACATTAACACCTAGTTAAATAAAATGTGTATCTACTGCCTGTTTTTAAAATATAACCTGAAGAGAAAAATTGCACACATTTTGAGCGGTTGTTTTTACAAACATATGTGGCTTTGAGAAAAAAAAATCATAAAAATTACATCTATGAAGTGATAGTGATAAAAGTTTCTAGATATGTTTCAAACTAAATGTGCACTGACATTCTGAACATTTTATTGCCATACATTAATTGGGAGCTGAAATATTTAAGTTTAAGTATACAATTAAAAAACAAAATTTTAACACTTTTTTAATCAAGTCTACACTTCACAAGACATAACACACACCTATTCATATTAATTAATTATATGAAGCAATTCATAAGATTCTCCAGTCAATTTTACACATTTAAATGTATAACACAACTACCTACTGAACTTATGTATTTGTCCACTGTCTGTTTTTAAAACCTCACCTGTCTGAAAAAAATTGCATCCATTTTCGGGCCTGGGTAAAACCCAAAAACAGCCTGGGGGGGAATGAGTTAAAATAAAAATAGTTTGAGGTTGAAATTTACCAGAAATAATTACACATATTGATAAGTACAATTTGATTTTCAATTTTTTAATTTGTCTCCACCCATTACTTATATGGTGAATGCATGTTTAAAACCACTGAACAATTTAGTTAAGTGCATGATATAGGGGTTTCATTTCTTCACATTTTGATATATAACACTTTATGTTATCATTATAAATAAATTATTTGATGCAAAATCTGTAAAGGTAGTCTTGTCTAAAAATGTACTCCCTGAAATTAGCCTGTAAAAATAAGGTTTTTGAGCTCGTATACTAAGAGTTAATCAACTGATAAATGATCATGCTGGGGATGATGATGCAATTGTGTACACTGATTCTGCTTTGGATTCTGTGGTAAGAAATCAGAATGGGGCTTCTTAACTAGAGTAAAAGACAGGATCGTTGCTGAACATAACAGGGCTTACATGACAACCTTCATCATGAGAATTGAGACGATGCAACGTCATAAGGAGACAGGACAACCAACCACGCTTCAACTATCAGCCAGGGGCTGAAAAGTTAAGTTTCTGTTTCAAAGGGAACTCATCATATCAATGTCTTAGCACGAGCCAGTAGATGAAGAAAATATTTGAATTGTGAGACGTATATCACATACAGCATACACACAATTTCAATAGACAATACCATCCTTCACTATCCATTCATTTTAATTTTAATAAACCAATTGGGTGTATATAATGTACCCCATGCCTTGTTCATTCTATTAGATGTTACACATTGTCTGATGCTCATCTCCCTTTATCAGGGAGGGGGGGCTCCTAAAATATAACATATAATCTCAGTAATAATTAAGGATAATAATAGATAACTGAGAAGGGGACTACGGTAGCGAGAGACCAAATATCTCTTTACAAACTTGTCCAGACCTTGTCTAGTTTGGAGAATTTACACTCTTTGTCTCCCTTCAGCCGGTGGAGAAACCGAACAGGATTTCTTGAGCAAAATCTTCCTCTGGGTGATCCAGGCAAAACTTCACTTAATTTATTTCTATTATTTCTAACTACTATAAGTTCTTATCCTTCATACGCTATGCCAAACAGACTTTATTTTGAGATATATGAGTATAACATATCATTCTTCTACTGTCTTGTAATGTGTCTATTAATTCTCTGCAACCGTGGGTACATTTGTGTGATTTTCGTATTAGCGTGATTATTTCTCATTGAGATTCATTTCTGGTTCACTTGCTGTGATGTCTTATTCATTGCTTTGACTTGTATTAATGTGGCAGAGTATTGTACTTGAACAAGGTGTAGGTTAACTGTTAATGGTTGAACCAATACAACTTTATGAACTTCTGGAATGAAGCTTCGTAAAATGCGTCATCAAACAAGTCTTGTGAGGACAACTCAACATATAATTTATTGAACCAATTAACATCACATTTTAAGAATCATGCCAGCAATATGTGTTTCACATCATAGGAAGTCCAAAAACATCACAGTCTATAAATTACCATGCACTTAACATAGTGCATTCATCTTAACCGTCAAAACTGTATTCTACTGTGTTTTTGAATATCAGCTTATTAATTGCTTAGGCAACGTCAGTGCATATCTATGCTAATTCTCCAATAATTCCTTAGGATCAAAGCCTACTGTTCACTTCAGAACTCCGTCTGAATATAATATTCTTAATTTGGCCATACACGCCAGCTTCTAATCGCCATTACACTCTCGTTATGCGTTCCACATTAAATTTGCATTCGTATCTCACAAATATTGTGTATATATCTCTGCGTTTGATTCCTAGCGCCTTACCACAGCTCTGGACTCTCAGGTCCTTATCCACATATTATTCTATCGGCTTAAAAGCCCGAACACAGACAGTTATACACATGAGTAGGTGGCCCTGCCAGATATTCTATACAGTGCCATAAGCCTCGAAGGCCCCACATCGACTGTTAGGTTGCTAAGTTCTGCACATCATCGAATATTACGCGTACCGTTATAATGTATCTAGTTTGGGTGCTAAATGGTGCAACCATCTCAATCAAAGTAAAACCCATGAAGATGGTTGCATGTCATGCAGCAATCCCCAACAAGCTGAAGTGTTTGACTTCAGTCCTAGTGTACTGCGCTATTGATAAGGCATTAAGAGCTGACAAGGAAGCTGCAGCTGGTTCTGTAATTATTGAATCGCGAATGCGTGCTTCGTTCGTTTATAATCTTCAAAGAGAGGGTCACCGTTACATGGAACTCATTAGGTGTTGAATGTCCAAGAAGACATTGGTTCCTTTCGGAGCTCATTATTGTTTTATACATCTTCTCATCGGAAGAGTTCTTCATTATCATATTAATCAACATTGTCAATTCAACAGACAGCTGTAACGTATCAATGTGGATAAGTCTGAAGACTTGGAGTCCATGCTTTATTAAACAGTTCACACACGAAGACATTTCACGTAGGTAGACATTCACATACAGTTCATTAGAATTTACTTGCATATATATTCTTATCCGTCCGTGTCATAATAAATTCATGTCTGCAGAACATCATGGCTATATACATGTGCTGCTGGGATTCAGACAGCCAGAAATGAGCGCATGATTCTTGACGAAAATAATCAAATTACTTATCGACCATCCTTCCTTAACGTAGGTTAATCACTAACCTTTTTAATTCGCTTGTATATATTATTATCTGGACTGACCCTAAGTCCTGGTATCACTTTACATAAATATGGCTATTAACAAAGCCTATCAACCTTGGAAGGAGGTAAAAACACGACTTCACGGCTTGACGGACAACGTAACAAGGGTCCAGTAACTAAGTCACGAAGCGTGACCATATTGACGCTAACACGTCATAATTTGACCGTGTATTTCGCGTTCATTAATCCGTGAAGTATAAAAATCAATTTATATTAATTCTATTGACCCCAAAAATGCGCACTGCCAATTCTAGCAGACGATATCAATAAAACTACCGTAACAGCTATATATGACCAATACTAAGGTAACATAAGACATGATATGTTGAGGGATTTGAAGTTGGCTCTTTATAAACAAAACATGTTCACCAAAGTCCATCAAAACAGTGAGGAAGTCATTAAAGTGAGTTACGTGGTTATAGAACTTATGACAAAAAAATTCTAAGACCTTTACTGAATGGGAATTAATAAAAATCAAGTCTGACATGATAAAGCTACCAAGAATATGTATTTGTCATTGAACACTCTTGCTGAAAGTACAGTTTAGTGTTTAAGTTACCTTTATTTAATTCTTACAGAAAAAAAAAATACTGAGTTATAAGCAGGAATGAAGTGGGTGTTGCAAGCACTAACACTTTAAGTTTTGGCCCCCTACCTATTTCCATATCTTTTACATATCCCACCACCAAACTTGAGTTTGACAACCCTGCTCTAGTATAACACTGATGTGAATACAAAACAAACAGGTCAATAATTATGCCCTTACTGCTTTATTTTTATAAATTACCAGAACAGAGACTTAACAAAATATATATAAAAAAACAAGGCTCATGACTATGAAATATTAAAGCTTAATTTCTGAGAACAAGGAAGCAAATACACATAAAGCAGGGAAATGCCGTTTATACCATTTCTGGGATAATAATGTGTTAGCTAAAGCTTGCATCCATTTGTATACTATTTAGAACATAAAAACGCATAGACAAATAAAAATAAAAAAAGGTGTGAAGATATTTTGGGGCGTTCATACAGTGAAAGCGGGTAAAATCAAATGAACAACATGAAGTTGTCAAGTTTTAACCTTTTTGAGTCATATTCCCAAATTATTTGGAATACTCAAAATAACTCTGCTGGATTTTCAGTATATCAGGAATGGACAACATTCATTTAAAAACAGGTGGTCCCAAAAAAAAAAAAAAAAATTATCAATCAGTCCTATTAAATTTAAGTAGTGAGTGCAGTATATATGTTCTGCAGCAAATGACAGCTCTAGTTAATAGTGGTTATTGTATGTGCAGAAAATTTGACTATTTTTAGCATGAGGAGTGCCAATCAAGAACCAAGTACTTCGAGTGGGAAATGCGTTAGGTCTAGTCTGTACTCAGGTAACAGAAAATATACAATTTTCAGATGACAATGAACAGAAATTTGATAAAGCGTATCCTGAAAGTGACTTAGAATCCAGTGATGAAGAAAGTAGATCTGATAGTAACAATGAGCAGACTTCTGGCAACACTGTGACTGATGCCAGGGGGCGAAGCCTTCTATCAGCTGGTAGTGAATCCACCTGCTAGGCTGGATGGCACAGTAAGACAGAATACTGGTGATAAATTATAAGTAAGCCTATTACTGATAATTACCTGAAATTTTATGAGCGTATGTGCAGTTGTTTTCATGTAATCATTGTTTCTGTGACAAATGTGTGTTTTTATACCTTTTTGCTCAGGAACTCAGGCACTAGGGGATGTAACACTCAGGGGATTGGGGCTGGTAGGGTTAAAGAATAATATCACTACCTTAAAAAAATTAAATGAATGAGGTTTTAACTGGCAAATACAAGATATGGTAAATCACCACAAACAATGCATTAATGAATTAAGTATTAAATATATAAAATAAATGTTATTTTGGAACGTGATTTCATAGCTTTATGGTTTTTGTATCTGCCTATGTTACTTTAGGACATACACTGAGGCAGTCCTTGTTAGCAATCTTCAAGGTCCAAAAATCAAAGACTTAAAAACAAGTGGAGAACGCAACTGGATATAGATATGAATGAGATTACAAAGACAAGAAAAAAACCTTGAACAGATGGCAGATTTAGCATGAATTTGTTGAATGCCTGTGCTCCACAACGAGCTAAATTATATGACTAAATTATGTTACTTCAGATAATACTTTATAATATGTCAGATCTGATAATGCAATAAATGAAGCATATGAAATGTTAAGCTCTTGAATGTATTGATCACTAAACAGCATCTTGGAAACCATTTAGCAAAACAAAGTGATACTTACTGGTCAATCTCTTTCAAGTGAATGAATAACTGCACACACACACAGTTACACATACCCATATACACCCACACACTCACTCACACAAATATGATTTCAAAGTGAAACAATGGATGTAGGGATGTAATACTAGCGATATGTAGTTTCTAAAAGCAGATAACTGATTTGGACTCCTTGCTATTTTTTGTGCCAAATAAATTTTTAGATACTTAACAGTCAAAAGCAAAACTGTCATGAAAACTATTGAAATGTGCAACCTAAATTTTTATTTAAAAAAAAAAAAAAAAGTTACCCAAAAATCATTTCATAACAAATGGAACCTCTGATATAAAGGGTATTGTAAATAGAAAAAAATACCATTACCTGTTGTTGAATTATGGATGGTTGAGTTGGATTCACCTGTATTTCGAGTGCAATTAAATATTTTTGTACAAAAATAAAGAGGGTACATGTTTTTAATTCTGATGCTGTTCACACTTTTATTAAAATTATGTCAGTACAACTTCTTTCTCCAACTTTATCCAAATAAAGCCACAGAAACTCATAGAACTAAAGACTTCATATACATTCACTAGTATAATATCAATATGAATGCTGAGCTTTCACAATTAAATAATATATCTATTCATATAAAATATATCAGAAACTGACTTGTTAATATGCCATAATAGTATTTAAGTCTGCCAGATTTCTTTTATATCTCATAACACAAAAACAAAGCGTAACGAAGTGGAAAGCTCTAAAAGAACAATCTTTAAATGTACTACTTAGTGGCTAACCTCTTTGAAACCATTTATTAGGACAACAATATAAGAGATCTCCATCAAGATATAATTTTGAAGTGCAGCATATAACAAGCCACTGCATACCTAAGTTCAAAAGAAGGAATGATATCAATGGGTGTAAGAAGGATGTAATAGAAAGATGGACAGCATACATGTGTGAACTTGATGATGATGAAAAGTCAGAACTGGCAATCCAGGACAACTGTGAAGGACCACCAATATTTGCTGTAGTAGTCAAAGTCAAAGACATATCATGCCACACTGGGGGGAGGGAAGAAATGGTATTAAGATGCTATGAGTTTTCATATACCTGCCATCAATGGTACCTATACCTTGTAGCGGTATGGCAGCTTGTGTACCCTGACAATCCCCAGAGCTATGCCAGTGGGAGATTTACTCCTGGTAGGTTCAACCAAGCTGGACTGGTCTGCGTGGGTAGGGGTCAGACAAAAGCTGGTACTCTGGTCCTCCAGGCTGGGGGTTTTAGCACAGGGCCGACACCCCTGTCTATGTAAAAAAATTGCACGTTACGGAAACAACAATAAATGGAAAAACTTTGCTGCGGGACGGACATCCAGAGTCTCAGGCTCGTATGACTGACAGTGGTGAAAGCCGAAAGGAAGCCACTGGCATGAAAACGGATGCCCCGACCGCAAAACACAAAACCAGAATTGGTTTTTGGAACGTCAGAACTATGAATGAGGCAGGAAAGCTGAGACAAATCACAGCAGAGATGAGGAACTACAAGATACATATCCTGGGAATAAGCGAGAGCAGATGGACAGGTAGGGGGAAAATAAAAAAACAGCTACAGGGGAAACAGTACTTTATTCTGGCAGAGAGGATGGTCAGCACAACGAAGGTGTAGCTATTATCCTGAAGAAAGGAATGGAAAGGTCTTTACTGGAATGGAAACCCATCAACAACAGACTGATAAGAGCAAGACTAAGAGGGAGGTTCACCAACACCACAATTATACAATGCTATGCACCAACAAACGACAGCAATGAAGAGATCAAGGACGAGTTCTATCAACAGGTACAAAAAGAAATGGAAACTACACCCAGGTACGATCTCATTATAGTAATGGGAGACCTAAATGCGAAAGTGGGAGCACACAATAATTATAATGAAAGAGTAATGGGGAAATGCGGCAGTGGAACAGCAAATGAGAATGGGGACAAATTAATAAGCTTCTGCAGTATTAACAACCTGGTCATTGGAGGAACACTTTTTCCACACAAGGAAGTGCACAAGTTAACATGGGAATTGTCGTGGAACGAGTTGTGTAAACCCACTACTTTGTTAAATCCCTATGTCGAGAGCCCAGCCAATCAACGCACAGTTGCTGAGCCGGAATAAATTACAAGAAGTTACGCCAGGAAAAAACTTAAGCCCTGTTTTTTCGGATGTGGGTTGTGGCCATCTTGTTCACGCAAGATGGCGGAAGAAAACTGAATAAAATTAGGCTGTACGAGCATAAGACGAAACTGCAGGCAACCAATCAACTTGCTCCGCCAGGAACCAACCAAACGCTTTCCTTAACCAGTAGAAGTTACTTTACCTGCCTATATATTCGGGCGAGATTTTATGCTAAAACACGCAACACCAGACACGAAGCCAGAGATACCGACCGACTGAAGAGAGGAGCTGTCAGCTTTGATTTATAGCTTACCTGAGGGCATTGACCTGCAGCCTGCTTCACTGAGTCGAGTCAAAACCTGGCCGGTTTAAAATCTTAGAGGGTTTTATTCGTGTCATCAAACCTGAGGTCGTATGTCGTGTCAATCCAGCTGCCTGGAACGTCGCAGGAGCACAGTGATTGCACAGGATCAACCTCTTTAGTCCCCCTCAGTCTTGGGTGGGCTAACGAAAAGACCATCAGCGGGTGTTTTGTGTCAACCAAACCAAGAAGGACAGAACTTTTAAGAGATGAGTACACAGTAGTACCATTTCTGTCAGCATTGTGAGCAAAAGCTAGTGTCAGTGACGAGAAAGTGATTTAGCGTAGAAAGAGACGAAAATAACAGCCTAGCTGATAAATGTTATATACTTAATTAACAGCACAGCTGATACATTTACTATAAGTGATTAACAGCACAGCTGATATAAATTTGTTTCCTATAATTGGAAGACTTATTTATATAGATATATAAATATTTGTAAATCACATGTAAACTTACAAACCCATTACATTCCATTTTTCAACATTCACCCTTCAGCACAAGAGTAGATAGTGTATATACTAAATAAATAATACGGAAATTGTATTTGAAGACTTGTCAATGTTATCATTGTTAAGTAAAATCTGTTTCCTTGTCTTAATATCACAGTTAGTTACACAGCGGAGGTGGCAAGTTATGTCGGTCTCCTCTCTACTAATTTTTCGAGATCAGAACATTCACAGCCGTAACTAATTTGTGATACCAGTAGTTCTCTCAGACACTGGGACTTCACCATTTTCTGCAGAAATTCTATTTCTGACATTGTCAGTACTATACTGATCCTAGAGCCAATAAAAACCTCACGCCACAGGAATCACCAAACGGACAAGACAGAAACCAGATAGATCACATAATGATCAATGGCAGATGGAGACATGCACTACAAGACGTGAAAGTAAGAAGAAATGTGGGAAGATCATCACCTTTAGCACGAAAGTGAGATGGACCAGTTGCAGGAAAATACAACATATTAGATTTGTGAGTCTTAAGTTTGGTCCCTTCTGAATAGCAATAGAAACAGGTGATATCCCACGAGATGATTTCTCTCAGTCAGCCTATCATCTACAACAGATTAAGATTTGTCAGACCGTCTAGTATAATATATATTAATTTTATATATACCTCACATACACACACACACATAAGTGACTACAATAGACGCACAGACGTGAAACTATGACAAATGAGAATACAGATAATTGGGAACGAACTGACCGACACACTGGAATAAGTTTAAGTGAATTTTAATTATCAGACTAAAATTCCATCACAACACATAAAATTACATCAAACATATACAAATAGTCATAAAGTCAATGAATTGCTACAAGAATGATAGACCCATTGATATGATCCTTTCCCTCGATGTATAGCCCACAGTCCTGTTAGAAGAAAAGCGATAGCCCCAAAGAGTCACGGATACATCTGCTGTAGTCTAATGATTTCCCTTTAAAGGTATGAACAGACTTTGATACTCCAATCTATCCTAAGGAAAATATTGTTAGCAACAAAAAACCGTGCATAAAGAAATACAAAGTGGGTGAAATTTGGTATACCATAAAAGAGTCACTTGTTCCTGCGTTCTCTCTGTTCATTCATCAGGGCCCTGACATACATTCTTACCTACAATCGTGCTGTCGTTCGCCGTCTGGCGCAAACTTCAGGACACCCACACACTTTAATCTGTCTTTCTTTTAATGAAGCGGATCCCAGCTCTGCAGATTTTTGGGTTCATCCAATGGTTCCGGGGAGCGTCCTCTTCATGCGAATATTTTTCAGACTAAGGTTAGTGTCACTTGAATCACGAGTTAAGAATTAGTTTTAAGCGGGCTCACAGTGTCAGAATCACGAGGTTTCCACTACTTAGGAAAAATGTCAGGTTTGTAACTTCGATCAAAGGTAAAATTCTTGGTCACACCACAATTTGTCAACAGTGTCGGAAAGGTTATTGATTGTAATATTTTACTTGCCACACGGGCTGAAATGTACTTGAGTTTTTCTCAGGAAGAATTAAATCTGGCGCGAGAGGCCCGTTACTTCATTTAATCTTAAAGTTCATGAAATGGGTACTCTGTCGTTCTGGATGCCAACGCAGTGCCAGACAGGTTTTACTTTATACACCCAAGTCTTTAAGAAAAAAATGTTTTAGTTCTTCACAGATATTTCTCATGTACTAAAACGCTGGCAAAGTTGGGCTACCCCAGTTTCAATGAATAAAGAGAAAACAACATATAAAATACTTATACATACTATTCCTCGGTTATAACTTACATTATAAACTGCAAGCATAGAGCTGGTCTTATCGTTTAAATCTCCCGTGAAATAAGTTTAAATCTCCCGTGAAATAAGTTATTAATAAAATCAATCATCATGAATTAGAAATACATACGTATTTCGTCAATAGTCAATGATGAATCAGTGCAGTTATAAGTTAGTTTAAAAATATTCTCGACTGATTATTAGCAGTTAAAAAAAATTCATTTACAGCTGCATGAGTTTAAGCTAGAAATTATAGTTTATTCTGCTTTCCACTGTAACATGTCGACTAGAGAATATAACAGACTTATAAATTAATTACTTCTACATATGAATCTCACTAGTAAAATGAAATAAGCGGTTATCACTGAATCACTCAACACTACTATATATATATATAATATTTACCTCCAGACAGAACTACAGGCGATCGCACAACTTAGAATTTATATGCTTATATTTATTGGTAGTCTAGAAGCTCGGCAAATTGTCGAGAACAAACTAAGACTTCGCTATGCAAGCTTATTTCCTTAGCACGAGCAACCTGTCTACTGCAAAATTAGGAAAACTGAATGAAATCAAGTTTAAACTACTAGGCAGATATATGAAACAGACAAAGGATCCCACGCTATTACAAAAACCCGAAATAGCGCCGGGCCCCCCCCCCCCCCCCTCTTAACACTTAACTTAGACGCTGGCCATAACTGCCAAAACACGTCTTCACACCTCACACGACATGTCTCATTTCTGAGCTATGCATGAGGGCGCCGTTCACACCTCACGCCGAGAACTTAGCCGAAGAAAACTCTCATGACAGATGAACATGTAGACAAATGTCTGCTCTCTATGTCTGATGGAATGAATTCTCACACTATATCGTCTCGTGCAGGGACTGACATATTACGCAATAAAATGTGATACTAGCATGAGAAAAGAAACGGCAAAGTCAAAATGGGAAAATATATTTAGTCACAAACGAACGAATGCGAAAAACAGGAAAAGGATAAAAGAGCAATAATAAAATTGAGGACACGGGTAGAAAAGAATATAGAAAATTTATTGATCATAAATCTCTATGCGACAATCACGAAACTGAAGGATCCCGTCACCAGAAAAGCTTTCGTGGTCGACGTAATGAGAAGATATGAGATTATCAAAAGCCAGGAAAGAACAGAGACTGATGATGTTGACCAGAGATTCAACACCATCTCAACAATATACAAGGAAAGCAGCAAGTCATGCTTGGGATTCCAGGAAAGAAAGAGCCAAGACTGGATAACACCAGATACGCTAAACACCATAGCGAAGAGAAAGGAAATGAAAAGAAAGAAAACAGAAGCTAAGTCTCCCAGATTAAAGGCAATATATAGTGAACAGTACAGTCAGCTGGACAAGGAAGTTAAACGTCAAACCCGTGCTAACAAAAGGACATTTCTGGATGACCTTGCAAGACAGGCAGAAGAGGCAGCACTGAGAAATGAACAAAGCACAGTATACAAAATAACTAAAATCATCAGTGGGAAAATGAGGTGCAAACAATATTACATTAGTAAGAGATAAGCAAGGAAATCTCATCACAACAGTAGAGGGACAGGAAACAAGATGGGCAGAGCATTTCAGAGAAACTCTGAATAAGGAACCACCAGAGACACAACTGAATGTTCCTGAGGCTGAAAATGATCTAGATGTTAATACAGACATCCCACGAAAAGAAGAAATCATCACAGCAATCAAAGGGTTAAAGAATGGAAAAGCTCCTGGTCTCGATAACTTAAATGCAGAGCTATTTAAGACAGACCCAGAGCTAGTAGCAGAACTATTAGAACCACTATTTGCACAAGTCTGGAAAACAGGGACAACACAAACAGAGTGGAGAAAAGGAATAATTGTCAAATTGCCCAAGAAGGGAGATCTTGCAGACTGCAATAATTGGAGAGGAATAACTCTTCTCTCAGTTCCCAGCAAAATACTAGGCAGGATAATTATACAGAGAATCTCAAAAGCAGTAGACCACAAACTGAGGAAAGAACAAGCAGAATTTAGAAAGAACAGAAGATGTGTAGATCATATATTTACCCTCAGGAACATTATAGAGCAGTGCTCAGAATGGCAAAGACAGTTGTACATTAATTTCGTTGATTTTGAAAAGGCTTTTGACAGTATACATAGGGACAGTTTATGGAAAATACTGAGGGCTTATGGAATTCCAAGCTGCATAGTGTCAATCATAAAAAGCCTTTATGCCAACTTTACGTGCAGCATTGGGCAGAGCAATCTAAGTGAAGATAGGAGTACGACAGGGATGCCCCTTATCAACCACTCTATTTTTAACAGTCATAGACTGGGTGATGCGCCAGACAACAGAGGGCAATCTAAGAGGAATAAGATGGACTACATTTTCTACATTGGAAGATCTGGAATATGCAGATGACATTGCACTGCTAGCACATTCACATCAACACATCCAGGAAAAAACGGATAGACTAAATAAGTATAGCCAGCAGGTGGGCTTGAACATCAACCTAAAGAAGACAGAGGTCATGACGCTCAATGTGAGCAACCCCGAGCCCATATCAGTAAGGAATCAGCAACGGAACAGACAGATGCCTTCACATACCTAGGATGCATAGTAACACCAGACGGCGGAGCAAGCAAAGACATCAACAACAGAATGAACAAAGCAAGAACAGCCTTTTTTAGTCTAAACAACATCTGGAAGTCCTCTCAGTACAGCACAAGCATAAAATTAGGATTATATCAGAGCTGTGTGCTTTCTGTGCTTCTCTATGCCATTAGACTTACACTTGGTAAGCAGAGAGGTATGTGTTGATATTAGTAAGGTGGTTTAGTGCACATGTAATTGAGTAAGTTAGTGAGAGTCTATATCAGAAGCAGCAGAGTTATAGATTGTATTGAGTATCATGAGTGTACATCATGGACTTGCAGGGTTTCATTCTGATAGGCAAAGAATGTGGGTACACTGGGAAAGAACTGATGGATGCCAGTCAGAGGAAAATCAAGAAGCTTTGGAGAAGAAGACTGAGAAGCAGAAGCAGAAAAGAGATGCTCGCGCTGAAGAGTTAGAGTTCAGAAGAAAAGAGTTGGAATTACAAGAGAAGAAGATGAAAGAAGATAAAGTATTACAAGAAAAAAAGATGAAAGAAGATAAAGAATTACAAGAAAAGAAGATGAAAGAAGATAACGATTTGAAACAGAGAGCTGGAATTACAAGAGAAGATAAAAGAAGATACAGAATTACAAGAAAAGAAGATGAAAGCAGATGAAGAATTACAAGAAAAGAAGATGAAAGAAGATAACGATTTGAAAAAGAATTACAAGAAAAGAAGATGAAAGAAGATAAAAATGTAAAACAAAGAGAGTTCGAGTTAAAAGAAAAGAAGATGAAAGAAGATAAAGAGTTACAAGAGAGAAAGATGAAAGAGGATAGAGAGTTAGAATTAGAAAAGGAGAGAATGAGAGTTGCTCTGGAGGAGAAAAGGATTGCAGTTGAGGAAAAAAGACTGCAGGTAGAAGCTGATAAGGAAATACAATTGAAGAGAATAGAAGTGGGTGCGAGTGGTCAGAACTCAACTCCAATGGAGTCCCATCGTCCCTGTCTGCTGAATTTTAATGACCAAATATATAGTTTGGGCTTCTTCCTTGAGAGGTTTGAGGCTGAATGCGTGGCCTGGAAGGCTAACAGAGACGAGTGGCCATCTCTGTTATTCACATTGTTAGTTGGGCCTGCGATGGAGACTTTTTATAGCCTCCCGCTGGAAGAGCGGGCAGATTACGACAAGGTGAAGGAACGGTTGCTCCAGAAGTTATGTTTGATGGCTGATGGGTACCAGACGCGGTTTAGAAACAATGCCAAGTGCAGACCAGGAATTCGAAGATTTTATTTCGAAGATCAAAGTTCTGCTCAATAGATGGATTGAGATGGAGGGGATTAACAAGGACTATGATGGCTTGCTAGACCTGGTGCTACGGGACAAGGTGTAGTCATCATGCTCGTCAGAGCTGGTAGCATTTTTTCAGGAACGACAACCTAAGGATACTGCTTCTATGGCCCAATTGGGGCACCCCTACATCCTGGCCCATCCGGGCAAACCAATCCAGGGGTCTGGTCTGTCTGATGCCTTAGTTGCAGGCGTCGGCAAAGTCCAGCGCCAACCGTGGCAATGTCAGGTGGGAAGTGCTGACAGGTCACCGAGGCAGAGGTTTGGTAGGTCGCCCCGTCCCTATCAGTCAGGCAGGGCAGTTATGAGAAATTTTAGACCGCAGCGGAATTTCCAGCCCAGGTGGAACAACCGACAGTCGAGAAGCGATAGCGATGGAGAAGATCACCAAACGCGGAAGCAGGTACGCTTTGAGGAGTCTCAAGAAGAAGATCGCTTTTACAATAAAACAAAACTTTACAAGCGGAGGAATGGATCTGCAGATAGCCGATCATCCGACTCCGATGCGCAGTCTTAACCAGCTAGCAGCCCCAGCAAAAGTCCCCGCGATGAGTCAAAAAGGGAAAACAGATGTTCCAAATGTAATGGCAGGGGTCATGCGGACGTGTGTACTACCCCAATCGAACACGTAAATTCCGTGTGTGTTGGACACAGTCAAAAGCGAGGACTGTGTGGGGTGTCGACCTCTATTCCATTCAGACGAGAATATAGTGTTACACTGCAGACATGCGGTACTGATGCGTGATGCCATATGATGATGGATGGTATCTGCATGTCTGGTTTTGTGTAGTGTGCAGATGTGTTCAGTCAAAACAATGTTCATACAAAATAACAGGGCAATCCACATAGAACGTCAGTAAACTCACGACGTATAAAGTCAATGATTCTTGAAACAGCCGTTGACGTTTTTCTTCATTATTTATTGTGGACGCCACAGTGACAAAATGGTTACGCGAATATGTAGACACATCAAACAGTCATTATCACAGCAACATTCAATACAGCAATAGACGGTAGACAGCATTACAATGATGAGTCAGATGCATGTTATATTTCATAGTGCTGTAAATGTAGTCAGGTGAAAAACTCCATCCTTTTCTATAACAGCCAGGAGATAACCAGATGTATGAGATCAGTTCACTCTCCTTAATCTGACTTCAGCAAGACAGACACGTCTGCCGAAGTATACATAATATCCTCAAAAATATCCTCTAGACAATAAAGGTTTTCCAAACCTAGTTCATTTAACAAAGTAGCAAGTAATGGTCCTTGGAACATGCATCAACCGATGCAGTTCAATACAGCGACATGTGAGCTGGGAAAACATCTCGTGACGACGACTTTCGAAGACAGGCTATGAATCGAAATCGCTCACGACCCAAAATCGATAGAGTTAATGAAAAAGTCAATTTACCTTGCTTTCATGAAATACACAGAAATATCACGCCTCCCGACATGTGGGAAACACTAGAGGTATTATCTCGAATAAACGAAATATCCATTAAGAGGACTACACATCCCTGACAGAACAAAAAATAGCGGAGATCCCCTCTTCAACGAGGCATCTCTTTCGCCATTCAAATCGCTCACTCCACTAGTGGTGGGCGGAAACCGATTGACCAAAAAACAAAACCAGTCATGCGCAGTCCAGCGCAAAAATGACCGCAGCTCAAACTTAACTGCATTCAATACCAACGCGAGAAGACAAATGCTTACCGAGAAAAGTGACTATAAATTTCAAGCAGTTGTTGCCCTTGCGTTATAAAATAGATATTGAAATAAAACGATGTTGCGAGAATTTATCACGCAACATATCACCACCTCCTCCCGATAAAAAAAAAAAATGTGGAACATATTTTTTTTTTTAAATATCAAAGAGCATGCGATAAGCGGCTCAAAACGCACGAATTATGCGCTGATAATTAATTAAATTGCCTAACATGAGGCTAAATATAGAGTGTCTGGTGAGGATATACCTCAACAGAAAAATAAATATGTCTCAAAAAATATTCAGATCGGGGAGGTGTCACCAACACACATCACGTTAGCATGTAAACACAACATACGTATGCAAGTTACCATAATCATCATTAAACAGCATACTCTAATATTGTCTTTAAAAATGGATGTACAAATCTGATAGGAAAATTTAAATAGTACATTCTTTGACATGTAATGACATAAGTACATAGTAAAGTTAAACTACATGACGATCCAGGACATATGCTCTGGTATTCCGAGGGTAAGTACACAATCTAGACCTCGTCATGCTTGATACTAGTAAGGTAAGTCCTCAGCTCAACAATGACATTCTGAGAAAGTACAAGCAATATAATGCTAATTAATAACTAATATGCTTCATAAGGTACAATACATTATTAATAATTGTGGCTGTTTAGTAAACTAACGGCCCTTATATTAACTACTCAGTCCTCCTCTATCATCTTAAAAAACGAACAGAAGAAGATGATAACAAAGCACGATAGTGTGTACATATAAAGTAAGTACAGATGTGCTAATCTATTGTAGAAATATAGGTGTGTTATGACTCTGTAATATATATGGAAATATAGGACAGAAGTATTAGTTGGAGTCATGTGGGCATCTAGACAAAATGTCAGCCATCACATTATCCGCACCACGGATAGCTCGTACCGTGAAGTGAAAAGGTTGAAGAGCTATAGCATATCGAGTGGATCTCGAACTCTTCAAATTCTTAGTCTGAATAGCTGTAAGAGCTTTCTGATCAGTCTCTAGAATGAAATGTGCGCCCAGGAGGAATCTTTGTAGCTTTAGAATTGACCAAACCATCGCTAACAACTCACGGTCTAAAACCGAGTAGTTCCTCTCTGCCGCATTTAGTTTTCTAGAAATGTACATAACAGGATGCAGAGTATTTGCATATTCTTGCATCAGTGCTGCTCCAATCCCAGTGGATGAAGCATCACTCCGAAGAACAAAAGTCCTATCAAGAGTAGGTAATCTTAAGATGGGAGGAGAAGAAAATATATTCTTGATTTGGTCTAGTGAAGATTGGCATTCTTCAGACCAACGGACCAGATTAGGCGAACCTTTCTTCAACAATGTTGAGAGAGGTGCCATGATCGAAGATAAATTTGGAATAAATCTCCCATAAAATTGAATTAAACCTAAGAGACTCCTAACTTGTTTCTTCGTTTTAGGAACAGAGATGTTCAGTATTTTGGAAGTATTGTGGTCTTCTGTCTTCAAGAGACCATGACCAACACGATGACCCAGGAAAGAGATTTCACCAAAACCAACAAAAGCTTTAGAAGGTTTTGCTGTCAAATTATTCTCACGTAGAGTGGACAGTAAGTCATATAACCCTAAATAGTGATCTTCCCAGGTATCACTGAAGAGACAGATGTCATCTAAGTATGCGATGACATCCGAACGATGTGACAGAATTCGACGCATCATGCGAACGAAAGTGGCAGGGGCGTTCATGAGACCAAAAGGCATAACATTCCATTGAAATAGACCCCTAGGTGTAGAAAAAGCAGTAAGAGGTTTGGCATGCTCTGCTAAAGGCACTTGCCAATAACCTTTAGACAAGTCAAGTTTAGTGAAGAATCTAGAATTAGAAAGTCTAATCAGTAGATCTTCTAACAAAGGCATCGGTTCAGCGTCGAACTTTGTGACCTGATTCAATTTGCGATAATCAACGCAAATTCGTATGTTCTTATCCTTCTTCCGGACAATAACCATGGAAGAAGAATATGGTGAAGTCGATGGTTCAATTATATTTAATTGAATCATTTCATCCAATTCCTTTTCCACTTGCGACTGAAAGTGTATAGGAATAGGATACGGCCTAACCCTAATTGGATTATTGTCGGTAAGAATTATGTCATGTTCTATGACATCTGTGTGTCCAGGAATGTCATTGAGAACATCCTGAAATGTTTGTAACATCGACGAGACTTGTCGATGTTCGTCACCAGAAAGATTAGGAGAAACAGAAACGTTTTTCCAAGATTCCGTGGAATGTAATGGAACCACTGGAAGGGGAAGGTTGACATCAGAGAAGGTAGCTTCCTCATCCTGTATGACAGACAGGGATGAATAATGACCGTGAGGTGCAGGAGCATCATCCGTTGCCTGGAAAATAGGCAGCAAATAGTCCGGACGTTCGTGAAATTCCGAAAGCATGTTTATGTGGAAAGTTTTATGCTTTCCATCAATATCGACCACATAGTCAACATCGGAAATCCGAGAGACTATTGCATACGGACCTTTCCATGCAATAAGAAGTTTATTTTCCCTACTGGGGAGTAGGACGAATGCTTTGTCACCTGGACAAAGTTGTCGTAGACATCTATTCTTGTTAGCAAACTGCCTTGCCTTCTCTTTAGCAATTTCTGATGAAGCAGTTGCTAGCTTACATGCCTCAATGATCTTTTGTCTAAGAGCAATGACATACTCATATGAGGATTGAGTTTCATCGCTAATATCATCGGCAGTGATGAGATCGTGTAATAAAGACATAGGGCCGCGTGGACGCGCGCCAAAGACAAGTTCGAAGGGAGAAAATCCTGTGTGTTCATTAGGGACTTCTCTATAGGCAAAGAGAGCCGCGGGTAAAACCCTGTCCCAATCTTGAGGATGATCTTCAGTTATCTTACCAAGCAAAGTCTTGAGCGTTCTATTCAGACGCTCAACTAACCCATTAGACATAGGATGGTAGATACTACTGAGAGATCGTTCAATATGTAAGGTAGACATTACCTGTGACATAGTGTCAGATATGAGTTGAGTGCCATGGTCTGACAATATTTCTCTGGGGAACCCCAAGCGAGAAAATATCAACCAAAGAGCATCTGCGATATCTGTAGTAGATATGCTCTTAAGAGGAATAGCCTCTGGCCAACGTGTGCACATATCGACACATGTAAGGATAAACTGATGTCCTCTGGCCGACTTGACCTTAAAAGGGCCAATAATATCTATGGCCATTTTCTGAAACGGCCGAATAGGAATGTCAGCAGCCTGGATAGGCGCAGCATGTCGTGGTCCTCTAGATTTGACCTCCTGACATACCTTGCATGATCGGCAGTAAATACGAATGTCCTTATTGACAAAAGGCCAAAAGAAAGCCGCAAGGACTCTCGACTTCGTACGGGCAAAACCCATATGTCCAGCACATTGCGAGTCATGAGCATGTTGTAATATTTGGACTCTCATGCTCTTGGGAACAAGAATTTGCGAATGTGCCGACGTAGTCGAATCTTGTACCATACGTACAAGTACGCCGTTTCTCATTGCAATCCAAGATTTTCTATTTGTATCCTGATTCGGATCACCTTTCTTCGCAAGAACGAAGAATTTTTTTTAAAGAAGGATCTTCTTCTTGCAATTTTATGAAAGAGTCACGAGTAATCACTAAGTGACTATCTTGGCTATCAACTCCATTATCACTATTCAATGAAGTTTCGGGTGTTTGTAGAGCTTGTGCTCTTGTAACTACTGCATTTGTAGCTTGCATGTTATTATCTTCCCAAGCAGCAATCTGCTGTGGGGTACACTCCCTAACTCCGTGAATACGACCAATAATAAGGTCCGCAATAGGATTAGGTAAGAGACAAGCATGCACATCTCCAGTAAAGAAAGGAGTGGCAATGCGAATTACAGCAGTAGGATATTTTTCTAGAGTGCCGCCAAATGTGACACATTTAATAACCCTTCCTGTAGCACAAGATGGATCTACAAGCGATTGTCTAACACCAATAGTGGTGCATCCGGAATCGAAAAGTAGTGAGACCGGAGTATCATTAACAAGACCCTTATGTAGATTAAAGAACCCCTCCCGTCATGCGCAACAGCAGCAGGAAGAGCGGGAAGTGGGTGACCACAACTCAAAGTAGTTATGGTACCCGGTTCGAATAAAGTACTGCATTGGGGGCATTTGTTTGCTCTCTCAAAGTCAAAAGCAGAACTAGTGACAGCGTCAAAGTTTTTATTATCAACAACATGATTACAGGCTCCCTCAGTTTCCTGTTGTACAGCATTAGCCTGCTGATATCTCTTTTTTTTGTGTTGAGATCTACCCCGACTATTATTACCTCTGAAGTTATCAGAGTTATTATTATCTCTGCAGTTATTATTGTCTCTATTGTAATTGTTATCCTGGTTCGAATTCCAGTTTCCACGATTACTATCATGTTCACATTGATGCGAACATCTATTTGTTTGGTTCTGAGGTCTTCGGCAGGAATAACCTCTATTACCATATCCTCTTTTGAAATGCTTATAATTATTAGGGTGATAGTAACGACCACTATCAGGTTGTCTCCAATTCTTCGAAGAAGAATCACCATGAAATTGATTTCCATGATTTTGACAGAAATTACCGCTACTCTTTCTATCAAAATTTTGTTGGAATCTACGAGCAAAGTTTTGGCCATACGGAGCTGCCGAAGCAACTGGTAAACCTTCTTTCACCTTAGAGTTACCCATGGTTATGTGTGGGTGCGCAGTTACGTATTGGCAACAGAAATCTTCCATTTCTTTTATTGTTTTAGGTTTACGTTCATGAAGGAAAGCAAGGAAAGACTCATTGACAGACGACATGACTTTGTCTCTAAGTATTAAGTCCATAAGTCCTTCATAAGTTTTTTCCGTCTTAGATAGTTCAACCCATCGTGAGAAAGTAATGCGTATTCTTGCAATAAACTCGGAGAATTCAACTCCATTTTCAGGTAACATGTTTTTAAATTGTAGACGATAGCCGTCTTCGTTAAGCTGATATTTCTTTAACAAAGCGGCCCTGACAACCTCATAATTGTTCTTGTCAGGTTCATCCACCATATTTAATATACTTAGAGCTTTACCTGTCAGTATCCCTGATAACTGATAAACATATTTTGCTTTGTCTATGTTATGAGCTGTACATGCTTGTTCAAATCTGTCCAGATAGAACATTATGTCATCACTGGAAGGACTAAATGTTGGTAACTTAATCTTAAAAGTATCATTATTAGCCTTCCCAGAAGATGAACCCTTGTTTGAATCATTACCATTACTCATGCTCGTCAATTTCAATTTCTCCAACTCTAAAGCTAAGAGTTTTTCTTCATGTTCCATTTTTGCTTTCCTCTCATCAGCCTCTCTTTGTAACTTCCTTTCTTCAGCTTGAGCCTGCATTTCTAGTCTTTTATTCTCCGCTTCTTTTTCAAGTCTTTTATTTTCAGCCTCTTTTTGAAATCTTTCAGCTTCTAGCTGTAGCTTTCTTTCCTCAGCTTCTGATTCCCTTTTTTGTTTTTCCATTTCCATTTGGAATCTTTTTTCATCCACCTGCATCTGCAGTTTCTTTTGTTCAGCTTCCATTGCTTTATCATATCGAGCAGTTGCAAATTCTTCTAACTTATCACCAGTCTTCCCAAGCAATTTACCCTGCTCAATAAAGTGCTCAAATGTAGACATGTTGTCTAACATATGAGTCCAAAACCTGAAATAATTAACTAATTTATTTCAAACCTAAGTGTAACAAGTCTTAATTAAGCACTTGTATATTCACATCACCTTATATTATCCCAGTCTCTGTGGGAAACAAGTCTCCAATCAAAGAACTTGTATATGAAATATCAACAATCAATTCTTGATCATAAGTGCACTTCTCATTCAATAGTGCACGACACCATTCATCATTCATTTATCATCAGTGTAGTAGTAACAGTGCATTAGCATAGCCCATTAACTAATTACTATAACTGTAAACAATGACTATGTAAACACATGCAGAATGTAAACATTGAAAATGTAAACAATACAAACAATGTAAACAATAACAATGTAAACAATAACAAAGATCAGCAACAATACAAAAACGTTCGCAGAAATCAACTAAAAATAAAGCAGAAATTAATGAAATATCACAAAAAATGTGACGATATCTGCGCTATAATTAAACAAAATACATGACACCACAGTGTATAAACAAAAATGTTGTATGAAACTAAAATATAGTCAAGATGAGGCTAACAAATACAAACAAATCAAAACAAAACTAAAGAATGCGAAATAATAACGAAAACAATATTAAAACATGTCATCACAGCTAACATAAATAGCAACAGAAGTCGCTTAGCAAATTCCAGTATTGGAAATTTGCAAACCTTACAGAAAACGCTCACAATAGACGACCTCTATGACGTGGCATAATCTAACGGAGACACCACCCAACCGAGAACCCGCTGAAATATAAACATATAAATATACGAATAACATATAAACATATAACATATAGAATGAGATGATACACAGAAGACTCAGCAGAAGTATAAGGGCACAGTTTACATACAAACAGGCCACTTAACTTATAGGCTTCCAATCGTAGAACAGCAGAAAAAACGGATGTCAATCAACGTCCTAAAGAGCGAAGCTCCAACGATGATGGCACATCTGAACTGCTTCCACTGCTAACACGATGGTACAAGAGCTTCTGAAATACTGTGTGTTGAGTTGTTTCGGCACTTGACCTTCTAATCCAAAAGTAAGTTGATGGAAATCGGTACTTGGCCTTCTTCAGAAAACAACCCGTTTCAACCGGCACTTGACCTTCACAAAAACGACAGCACTGGAACCTTGACAGCAGCAACTTGCTTGACTTGCGTAAAAGATAACAGCAGTCCGAGTTATCCGGCAACATGTAACAACGCCGGGTACTGTCAAATTCTTGTTTCCGTCAAAAAGTTGAAATTTTGACTTTTACCGGGCAACGCCGAGTACTTTGAAAATTTTGAAGATGTTGACTGTATTGAAGAATGTTAATTTCTTGAAGGATGCTGATGAATTCTTGTTGAAAATGAAGTGGGTAAGGGACCCCGTGTTTGCTGGTACCAGAATCAAACCAGCTTATGGCCACCAAATGATGCGTGATGCCATATGATGATGGATGGTATCCGCATGTCTGGTTTTGTGTAGTGTGCAGATGTGTTCAGTCAAAACAATGTTCATACAAAATAACAGGGCAATCCACATAGAACGTCAGTAAACTCACGACGTATAAAGTCAATGATTCTTGAAACAGCCGTTGACGTTTTTCTTCATTATTTATTGTGGACGCCACAGTGACAAAATGGTTACGCGAATATGTAGACACATCAAACAGTCATTATCACAGCAACATTCAATACAGCAATAGACGGTAGACAGCATTACAATGATGAGTCAGATGCATGTTATATTTCATAGTGCTGTAAATGTAGTCAGGTGAAAAACTCCATCCTTTTCTATAACAGCCAGGAGATAACCAGATGTATGAGATCAGTTCACTCTCCTTAATCTGACTTCAGCAAGACAGACACGTCTGCCGAAGTATACATAATATCCTCAAAAATATCCTCTAGACAATAAAGGTTTTCCAAACCTAGTTCATTTAACAAAGTAGCAAGTAATGGTCCTTGGAACATGCATCAACCGATGCAGTTCAATACAGCGACATGTGAGCTGGGAAAAAACATCTCGTGACGACGACTTTCGAAGACAGGCTATGAATCGAAATCGCTCACGACCCAAAATCGATAGAGTTAATGAAAAAGTCAATTTACCTTGCTTTCATGAAATACACAGAAATATCACGCCTCCCGACATGTGGGAAACACTAGAGGTATTATCTCGAATAAACGAAATATCCATTAAGAGGACTACACATCCCTGACAGAACAAAAAATAGCGGAGATCCCCTCTTCAACGAGGCATCTCTTTCGCCATTCAAATCGCTCACTCCACTAGTGGTGGGCGGAAACCGATTGACCAAAAAACAAAACCAGTCATGCGCAGTCCAGCGCAAAAATGACCGCAGCTCAAACTTAACTGCATTCAATACCAACGCGAGAAGACAAATGCTTACCGAGAAAAGTGACTATAAATTTCAAGCAGTTGTTGCCCTTGCGTTATAAAATAGATATTGAAATAAAACGATGTTGCGAGAATTTATCACGCAACAGGTACCATGTCAGTCGGCGGTCCATGAGACGGGGTTCACGGCAGCTGCCCACTAATACTCACAGTCCGATGCCGAGGGACAAGAATAGGAACCATGGAGGCATATCTGAGGGCCTGATAGCTAGTGACCGCAAGGTATGGGTCCGCAATATCACCCCAAGTGTTAGTTGGCACACTCTCAGACATGCGTTTAATGAGGTCGCACCAGTAAAGTTTGTGGAGGTCTTGTCGTTGTGAGACAGTACAAAGAAAGCGCGAGTTACATTCGCGAATAAATAGGGTGCGCATGATGCAGTCAGGTGGATGCACATGTCATTGCTTCATAACCACCAGCTGATAGTCCAGCAATAGCAAGGGATAGGTATCGGGTTTTGCATTCAGTTAGGGTGTTTTAGTGAACGCAAAACCGTACTGTAGAGTCTGATCCACTCCACCAGTAATGTTATACTAATTAAATGAGTACATAATGTAGTAGCAGTCCAGGTTATAATGTTATGGTAAGGACAGGAGTGTTCTGTGGGAGGTGTTTACATGTGATAGTGGGTAGCAAGTAAATGCAACAACGGTAGAGGTGTTTTGTGTACATTAAAGATCATGATGTTGCTAAATGTTATGCTTATGAATTTCATGTATTATGGAGCCATAAAGGCAATTTAGTATATAATTATCTTGTTACGAAAGTACATTGTGCTATTTCGATATCAACATTAATGTTTGTTTATGTAAGAGGTGCTATTATTATAATACAGGGCACTGGGTTATGGTTGACCAAGGGAGGGCAGTCGTTGTCATTTTTCACGGCTGCCAGAACCTTGTGTAACCTACTTCGTACTCATGTTGTGTTTTTTGGTTGGTTGGAGAATGCAGTAACGGCAATGGTAGAGGAGAACTATGGCACTCTCTGTTAATATCAGGATATGCTGTTAGTGGCATATGGTCGTCCAGACTCCTACAGGGGTCGGGCTAAGCTTCCTCCTGATGGAAAAAAACTTCGCTTTTTTTCTTAAGGGGGGTGGATGTCACAGCGTTATTTCGCAGTGCATTTAATGTCTTGTGTTCGCCGAAAAGCCAGTCGGGAGAGGCCGAGGTTAACCAAAACTGGTGGGTCATGTGACTACCGGAAGTCATGGAAAAAGGCGCAACATTAGTCAGTGAGGAGTTAGCCTTTGTCCAGGAAGGACGTTTTTCCCTTATGCCAGCGAGATCGCTGGGTGGTCTATATAGTAAGATGGTAAACTGAGTGCCTGCCATGTTTTCGAACCTTGGTGATAATTACGTTGTTAAGTCTAGAGCAGTGAGGGGTCTAGACCATATTGTCTACAGGCCGTAGTTTGATAAGATGTCGATGATTTTGAGTGTGTCATTGTCAGAGTTTTGCCGCTCTGGTGAGTGATATTTATAGCAGCCATTTGGGGTATAGTTGTACCTTCGTGTATGGAGGTGATAGTTTAAGCTGCTAAGGCAGGTTTACAGTGGTTTTCTCATTATTGTATTTGATGCATTTGATGGCCGTGTGAGGCCTTATTGTGTGTGTATATTATTAACAGGGAAGTACCTGTTGATGGTGTTTATTACTTTTGTCAGCCATTGTTGTGTGGTCATACCCTTAGAGGGCGAGCCTATAGTTGTTATTATAAACCCACACAGCAGCGGTGTAACCCGGAGTGTTCTCCATGATAAGTGGTTCCTGACACTGATTGATATTAGAAAATCTGGTAGTCATATTTACTGATTTAAATGACAAAGATGCCAGGTATTTATTTCATTTAAATTTATGCGTTTTAACTTTGTCATAAAAAAATCTGAATGCTTTCAGAGCAATCATTTGAGCTGGAAGAAGAACAAACTAAATAGTTGGGACAACATAACTATATGGAAATACTGATATGAACAAAAACTTAAAAGCCATTAGGACACCTAACACTTCATAACAAAGGAGTATTCATTAATGGAAGGAGTTAAAATCATCAAATAAAATTTAAAAATACCATGCACTTCTGTTGAATCACTGATGGGTACTGAAACTGTAGTGGATACACCTGTGTGCCAAATGACATCCAATGATTTAAACATGAAAAAGCTGTAAAAGCTATTTTTTTATTTTTTTTAAAGTCAATGAAGCTTTTAGAGTTTAATTAAAAAATATACACAACTTTACCTCTACTGCCAGAGCTATCAATTTTCATGAACTATAGTTTATAGTTTTAGACAGATCTCAGTCATGTAGGACAAGGATCCCGTTACACGCCCATTGAGGAATATTGGGAATATGGTGTTAGGCACATATTTTCTTTAGCATCGGCACACTAGGGGTGATGTGGTCAGCATCACGCCGGCCGCCTTAACCTTCCCAGAGTTTCTCTGGTACCTAATTGGGGCTGGGTCGACCCAGGAGCCGTTTGCGGCCTAAAAAAAAAAAAAAACTACGCACCTCATCTGGGGATCGAACCATAGACCACTGAGCTAGGAAGCCAGTGCATTAACCACTATGCTACTGTGGCTCAGGTATGTGATACACATTTATTGCCTCGACACCACCTTAATGGATTCAGGTATTACTGGGAAACAGGTTATTCTAGTAAGCACATATATACAGTTTTCCCCCCAAACCAAGAGGGACAATAAGGCAGTATCAGAGACATTAGTACCTTGATACATGAGACAGTCATCTGTGCATTCAGTGTTACAGTTGTTATTCATTTTAACTGTATTTAGTAAAATGTACAGTTATTTTACAGCAACATC
Source organism: Oreohelix idahoensis (assembly GCA_024509875.1). Lineage (NCBI taxonomy): Eukaryota > Metazoa > Mollusca > Gastropoda > Stylommatophora > Oreohelicidae > Oreohelix > Oreohelix idahoensis. Next base: position 57,346 of record JAMPIV010002909.1, read on the forward strand.
TTATCAAGTCATTTCAGTTATGATTTTATCTGTTCTCTGCATTACATATGGTGAAGTTGTTATTCAAAACTTATCAACCACTCAGAAAATACATATTTAGGCGATGAGTGGCAGCTCACCCAAGTCACTTAACTTTGCCAAAGAGATTTCACTTGATAGCAGTTCAGCATCTGCCTCTACACTGCTAAAGCAGTAACCCATGCTAATGCTTTATATCTGATTAAGATGTCACTGAATCTTAGAGACTGAAAGAGTAAAAACAAGGAACCACAGATTCAACAGCCTGGTGAAGGAGCCCAAGCACAAAGTGTGGGAGGCCTTTATGGTACAAGTGAGCACAGAAAAAACCATACAGAAATGTTGGACCTTATTCTGAAGGATGAACAGAAAAAGTACAAATCAACCCATCTCTGATATTTAAGGCATGACGGGAATCAGCCTGAAGTTGGATGAAGAAATGAGTCATGCATTAGTCAATTGCTTTGTGGTTGAGATAAGTAAAAGTGAAAAAGCTGCCCATCAAGAAATTAAGGAGTGTTCTGAGAAAAAAACCTAAAGAGGAGAGATATATGTTGACCTCATATCTGTAGAGGATGTTGTGTACTCTTTAGAAACAAAAAGAAACACTACTACAGTACCACCACATAAAAAAGCTGATGACACAAGCAATAGTGGTGGTGATGGATTTTAACACTAGCATTGTGAATGCCTGGGTACGGGATGTCTAGCTTAACAAGTATGTGAAACCACTTTCTAAATCTGGTAAAGGCCCAATAATGCTCTGCAGCTACTGAATAATCTCCTTACAGAATATCTATGGCAAATTTCTTGAAAAAATAGTAGCGAGACTGTTACGATTAAAATTCATAACAGGAGTGACGTATTTAGTTTAGCTCAGGGGGACTCTGTGTTTATTTTTACACAGGTCACTGAAAAAGATAGGTGAGTTACGCTAAGGCGATATGCTTGGCGGGAATCTCGTAAGACAGGTGACTGGTGGGAGAGGGCAGAGCAATGGTGTATTTTCAACAGAAAGGACGGGTGTTGTTTTGAGCTCCTGAAATATATAGGATTAATGTGATAAATTCCTTGATGTTTCCTTTTTCTGTACGTCAAGATCATTGTGTGAGGGGTAAGAGATTTATGCATGAGAAAAGGACATATGTATTTCTCTGAACTGTTTAAAATATAATTTGGAATAACTGTCAGGGACAGTGTTGCTATTTTCTGACACTACAGGACTATACAGATGATTATATATATATCTATATATATTATGCCATATGCTGTAATGGTTTTCTAAGATGGAGCTGTGCTTATGTTAATAAACTGTATATTGATTGTCCCCTCTGCCTTGGTGGTGATGTGAAGCATTTGGATTGAATAGCTGTGTTCGGGGTTTATCATTTCTACCCCTAGGTAAAGTTGGTCAGAGTAGCAAGACGTCTACTCCAACTATAATAATAATAATAAAACGCCCGTAACAGAGACAAGTGATGATTCATCTAGAAAACACACATTTTCTTCCTGACACCCTGGATAGCTACAAGCCTTCTGTTAATGTTGATGGTTATGGACCGTTTCTGGTGGGTGGTGTGGTGCATCAAAGACTGACAAGGACGAAGTCAGTATGGTCGGGCTTACAGGTGGCCGACAGGTGTGTGACTATGTAGATAACAACATACGCGAATGTAAAAGGGTCCTGGTATACCTGAACAGACTGGAGCCACACACCACAACAAACATAGGAGTCAGGAACGTTGAAACTCCTGATAACGTTATACACTGTTTATTCACTACACGGTCACATGGACATCATGGTAATACAGTACACATCAAGTCATGGAGCATCGACAGTTCATAATATACGCATACAGAATAAACAGTACATTAACAAGCCATAATATCCAAGGCTTTGAATCAATATGAATATAATATCTCTCAATCTTCAATTGAATACACAGTACATTGGTAAGCCATAATGTCCGAGGCTTTGAATCAATATGAATATAATATCTCCCACTCTTCAATTGAATACCCAGTACATTGGTAAGCCATAATATCCAAGGCTTTGAATCAATATGAATATAATATCTCTCAATCTTCAATTGAATGCACAGTACACTGGTAAGCCATAATATCCAAGGCTTTGAATCAATATGAATATAACATCTCTCAATCAAAAAAAAAAAAAAAAACATCTCTCAATCTTCAATTGAATACACAGTACATTGGTAAGCCATAATATCCAAGGCTTTGAATCAATATGAATATAATATCTCTCAATCTTCAATAACGTACATTCTGGAATTATCAAATATTCCTTTCACAAAAATATATTCTGGTACACACTAGCAAAATGGATCACGTCCATTCCCAAGCTCTGCCAGAAAACATACTGTCACGAAAAATCAGCTGCTCAAAAAAGCTCAGTAAAAAATTCATTCAAGCGCGAACTCGCAGCTTGAGATGTGGGCTGAAATTCATCCGCCTCCCCCCCCCCCCCCCCCCCCCCCCCACCCCCCCCCCCCCCCCCCCCCCCCCCCCCCCCCCCACCCCACCCCCAACTAATTCATAGAACATTCGACCAGTTTCTTTATCCTATCTTTAAACAAAGTAACAACTAGTCAGGTAACAGTTTAAACATTACTCCGGATACAACCCCTCAACTAAACAATTCTCTCATCACGCAGAGCGTGTTTACTAGCGTGTACAAAAAATCCGACCCGTACATTCCCGTCTTTAACACTTAACTCCCCTTAATTAAAATATGACTTAACAGTAAGCAATGCTAACACACCAGTCTATACTAGTATATACCATCACCATGCTAAAGGGTTTGAAAAAAAAAAATATTAAAATTATTGCCTATACGGTGAAGGGGGGCCCAAACACCAAACAGTCTAGAGGCCCTTCTTGGCTTAATCTGGCCCTGCCTTGGTGGAGAGATCTATTGCATTTCACTTGAGACCCTGGATGTAAGAACCAATGCACATATGCCCATGACTACCCCCATGTTCTTCACTATTACCAGTGCTGTTTTACATCTACACAGCTAAAGTAGACACCATTCAGGAAAGAACATTAACTAACTGTTAAAGACTTTATATTCATTGGGGGTCAGTTAATGTTTAAAGCTCTCATATACACGCCTGGTATTTTCAGACGTGCATATGAGCACAGCAATGATATGTTTTGTAATGTTACTTGCATACGACCGTGCACCATTATAAAACGGGGTATGGCATGGTATGACGCAATGATTTGTTGCTATATGGGCAATGTACTTGAGGCAGATGGAGACATCCATTGTATTAGATAGACGTGATTTTTACGTGGGCTTGTCCTAAGTCTAGGAAAGATATGGTTATGAAGGAAATATATTCATCTGGAAGATGAAGGACCTATTCTTGATGAGCCATACCAAGAATCGTTGTATTATACATATTTAGCCAGAAACAGCTCATTTTAAGTATCTCGCCTCCGATACTTCATCTCCTGAAAGGTTATGGCAGAGCTTCAATTTGACCAGAGATGTCAAGTTGTTAGTGCGACCCACTAACAATAGGAGTTTATTGAATCATAAATAGAAGATACAGATATGTACTCAAAGTTCTCTCATTGTACCAAAGCAATGTATCCTACTTACTCCGTTACCGTAGAGCTTCCGCTGACCTTTGCTGTGGTAGCGGTTAGTGTGGTTGGTCAACGTCAGTATGAACTGTAACTCTACTATGTACTTTTATGCCATGCACATTATAATGATGATTGTCTGCATTCCTGATGTCCAAGTATGCCTACAATAAATTGTGTATCATCACTAACTGTACATTATGAGTCCAGCATATATTTATCACCAGTTTGGTGATACTGTCGTGACCCATCCAATATTGTTACCAAACTTCACTGTCATCACCATAAGCCAAAGTAACAGCCCACAAGATATTCGCGTCATTTAAAAATACGTCAGCCACATCAGTAAGCCCGACATCAATGACAACATCATTGTCAATCAAGAAACGAAATACACAATGGTAACACTAACACAGATAACATACTAATTTACAGGTCTGATTCAGACAGACAGGAAATGGTCACAAGCATATATGAGATACTACAAGCAGTTTCTAAATGGTGAGTGGAAACAAGTTCAAAAGTCAATCCCAACAAGGCCTGTGTGATGTGGTGCTCCTTGAACAACTCCATAGTGATGGCAGACCTCCCTGACATTACTCTCAATGGGCAAAACATTGAAAGGCAGGAGAAGCCAAAATATCTCAGTGTGACATTCAATCGCAGGCTATCATGCAAGCACCAAGGTGAGCACACCATATACAAGTGCTAGCAAGGTCTGACAGAACTAAAAACAATGGCCATGACACACCTGGAGCAGGGATTACTGTTTCACCTGTATCATCATCTAGTCGTGTCAGTAATTGACTGTGCTCAGGAAATGCTCATGTTATAAAGATTACAATATGAATGCTGGGAACACATTAAAAATGAAGGAATGCATATAGTCTTGAGCTGTGTGAGAGATACCTCCATTGTGAGGATGAGGTACATGCTTGAATTTCTGCAAATAAAATCCAGACATGCTATGGCCCAGGCAAAAACTTATATGCAAGCAACAACAGACAAAAGACACACCCTGCATGGAAAAATAGCTGATGTCAAAGCTGCAAGAATAAAGAGAGGAATGTCATGGATGGGCATAGGCAACAATAAGGTGACCACAGGTGAAAAAAATATTTGAGGGGAAGAGTGCAGTAAGATGGAAGAGATTTGGATAAACTACCAGCAAGTCATCATCACCCTTGGTGGGGAATGTCAAGATTGGTGTAATGGAAATTAAGTTACCTGGGCCTGAAAGGGGAGCAAGGAATAGTAACATTGTTCCCTACCAAGCATGTCGTAGAAAGCAACTAAGGAGGGTTAGACATGAGACTAGTTTCCCCATTCTGTAAAAAAATGTTAAACCACAAAAACATGGACAAGTCGATTAAGGAAAATAAAACCCGGCCATCCAAGTTAGGAAATGGTCATCTCATAGGGAGGCGTATGATGCACCACAGAGAAAGTCAAAACGAGTCTGTGTTGTTGACTAACCTTCTTTCTTAAAGAACCTCCAGATTTGGCACCTGGAATGTTCGGACATTAAATAAACAAGGGAAAATGATACAGGTAGCAGCAAAAATGAGGGAATATAAGAACAATGTCCTGGGATTGTGCAAAATAAAGTGGAAGGGGGTAGACAGGAGGAAACTCAGCACAGGTGAAATGGTGCTGTCCTCAGGACATGAAGGAGAAAGTTCACACCACAGTGAGGGTGTAGCTCTTATGTTATCTAAAGGAGCACAGAAAGCACTCACTGAATGGGAAGCAGTGTGACCCAGAATCACAACAGCAACTTTCAAAACAGCTAAAAAGAAAATAAAGGTAAATGTCATTGTTACGTACATTTATTACCTACGGGGGTAGTCTTCGGTCCTGCCAAATGTACGCACCAGTTTTATATAGTTATATTATTTGTGCGTTCGATTGATTCACGCACTGACGTGCACAATGCTGTGTGAGTTGCTTTGGACGCACGTGTAACCTAGTTGAGTAGTTTCTGACGTCATGTAAGGGGCAGCTCGGACCATATTTATGTCCGCTGTGTTATCCTTTGATTTTGGCAAATTTGAAGAAGCCATCAGTTGTATTCGTATCTATTGGTCTTCATGGCGAAGCCAATAGTGGAAGTATGAAGTAAGTGTCGCCCCATTTCTTATGGCAAGTTTAATTATGTAAATTAAAGTATCAGGCCGCTCCTATTAATGGTCTAGCGGGAATTCATCGTAGATGACATTCCTAGAATTGGACACACGGAGTCGATAGCCTTTGAATCTTTTCGTAGAGGGAGAATCCATATGTGGAATCAAGTTAATGAATTTATATGCTTCACATGTTTAATATGCTGTTACTACAATGCCAGAAGCGTGGCATAGAATGGGAGAGGTTAGTCAACTGGAATCTCTAACCTGTTCGTATTATCATGTATGACTTTGTTTGAAAACTATATACTATATATAACGGGATGTATGGAGAAAGTCTGGGATTATGAAGTATGATATGGAAGAATTTTATCCTGGAGTATGAATACGTTACCATGATGTACGTCCTTGAAGGAAGGTCAATGGACTTGAATGAGCGGAATATTGTATGGTAACAGTTTTGTGATCCTCAGTCACTTGAGTCAGAGGACTTTATTAGTAGAGAATCTTCAGGAACTTTAAAAGTAATTATCAACATGTTGACGTATGATTTCTGCGCCTGTGACGATGTTAGTCTTGTCCACTCCGTATGTGCTGTGTTGAATAAAATCTATGTACAGTCACCACCGACTTCTGTACTGCCAGTACTTGCCCAGTTCACCCAGTTCAATACTACTTGTTGAAGTTCGTTTGAAGAATATTGTTGACATTCGTTCATTTTAACCATTCGCGTTTTAAGCTACCACTTCACCGGTATAAACTGAACTCAATGATAAAACGGAGTCAACAATAATTGGTATGCCAGTGTGGTCTGGAAATATCTAATTTCCAAAGAACGTACTCAATACTTTTCTGTGAAAAGAAGATTTTAACTTTCAAGTCACCAACATCTCGAACTTGGAACCCAGTGGGATGAGAAATCAGATTCAACTTACGTTTACCAAGGTCAAGGTCTTCAATCAACCTCCACGTCAAGTTTCACAGTGACTGATTACTTGGAGATCATCTCTTCATCATTATTGCGTGCGAGCTGTAATCTAGAGGCAGAACGAAGTATTTTATCTGTAGACGTACATCCACGGAGACGAGGCACATTGATTTTTTTTTACCTGCACGCGAGATGAGTATAACGTGTTTCCGTTGTACACTTTATTACGCTTAGTTGTGCCTTCCGTGATATGCCCACATTCATATTTTTTCGTGTTAAGTGTTATATGTTGTGTATTCTTCGTGGGAGGTAGGGAGGTTGATCTGACGAACGAGATCCATCTCGAAGCCAATTCGGGCTCTTCGTCAGACGTTCTGTAGGACATTATTTTGCAGACTTCCCGCAGTGGAATGTTCCTATGCGTGAGCATAGAAGGATCTTTGGTCCACTGTGTCTGGTAGTCTGTGACACCTGACTGTTTTAGCTGTTTCGTCAAGTTTTAATTGTTGTTTTTGGTAGTTATTTTTACTTGTACCTTATTTTCATGATGTATTTTGTATGTGATTATTGTCCATCTTACCTGACTGTCGTTCAGTTTTTTACAAAGCATATGTTTTTACACTGTGTTGTCAATTGTTTTGTGCATTATTGGATCGTAGATGTCATCGTAATTTTTTACGACATTCTATTTTAGTTCCACATTTTATTTTATTTGATTTCTACGACTGTAGTCATTTGTCTTGATTATCGTGTCGTGTCAGTATTGTGCTATTGTCTGTCACGTTATTGCTTTCACACCATTTCATGTTATAAATTACATTATTAATTATTAATATTATTGCCTATTATATAAATTGATTTTAGCGTTCTAGAACAGGAACGAAAACCACTAGTTGTAGTAACAATTTTAAGTAGTATTATTACATAATAAAATTGAATAATGGCTACCTTAGACTATTTCATTAAGCAAGCAAAAGCTCTTCAGATGGCTCCTGAGGAAGCAAAAGCATTTGCACTTGCAGAATATAAGAAAGCTCAAGAAATAGAAGCTGATCAGAGAAGGTTAGAAACTTTACGTTTGGAAAATTTGAAATTTGAGGCAGATCAAAAAAGGATTGAGGCTGAGGAGAATGAAAAGAAGAGGAAATTTATAGCTGAGGAAGAGGAGAAAAAAATGAGATTAACTGCTGAGGAGGATGAAAAGAAGAGGAAATTTATAGCTGAGGAAGAGGAGAAAAAAATGAGATTAGCCGCTGAATTAGAAGAGAAACGATTTCAGCGAGAGGCAGAACAGAAGCAAAGGGAGGCTGAAGATAGACTTAAAAAGGAAATGGAAGAAAAAAGATTAATAGCTGAAAAAGAAATGGAAGTTAAACAAAAAGAAATGCAAGAAAGAAGATTAATAGCTGAACAAAACACAAAACGACTTCAGCTTGAGATGGAAGAGAATGAAAGAAAACGACAGCATGAACTGAAATTAGCAGAGTCAGAATATGAGAGACTTAGGTTAACTCAGGAAGCTAATTCTCAGAGAACTTTTGAAAGCCAAACTTCATCCAGACATGATAATTTTAAGGAAATTCACCTTAAATTACCAAAATTTAATCCCCCGTCTGATGACGTGATATTCTTCCTAGATAGGTTTGAGGCCACTTGTGTGTCTTATAACGTGGATAAAGCTCTATACTGTACATATTTATCCAGATTACTTACAGGGGACGCATTAGCAGTTTATCATACCACCAGCATTGGTGAGAAAAATGACTATAATGCTCTTAGAGCGGCACTTCTGCAAAAATTCCAAATGACAGAAGACCAATATCGATCAAGATTCCATACATTACTACCTCAATCTAGCAAAATTTTTAGTGATTTTCTGTCACAAATACGACTAACATTAGAAAGATGGATCGAATTATCCAAAATTGAAAAGTCGTATGAAGGTCTCTTCGATTTACTGATGCGCGATAAGGTACTTTCGTCTGTAAATCCTACATTTCTCGCATTTTTACACGAACGGAAACCTTTATCTATGAAAGACTTAGAACAGCATGCTAAAAATTTTTGCACTGCTCACCCAAACATGGATCTAAGTAATGCACAGATTAAGAATGAATTGCCTGTTGCTTTTGCAGCACAACAAAACAATTTTTCACGCAATCGTTCTTTTAGTGCTGACAGATATGTCAATAAGGGAAATAATGACAATTTTAACAATGGTAATTTTTACAAAGGGAAGCAATTTCAACAATCTGCTCCATTTAATGTTTCTTGGAACCAGGCTCACAGATCGCGAGATTTTGGTAACAATAATTTTAAAAATAATCAAGGACATTATAATAAACAAAACTGGAGATCAAGATCTCAGGGTCCGCAAAACAAACAATTTTTTGGAAATAAACCATTTTACCAACATCATAACGATAATTATACAAATTATCGGACTCATCCAAATTGTAACTCTAGCAGAAACTACAATTATGGCAATTTTAATGACAAAAATCAAAATCGATCGCGTCGACGAGATAGATCGTTGAGTAATACTAATAGACATTCTAATGTCGCTTTTAGTGATACACAGGCTAACATTGAACAGGGTAAAGGAGCTGAAACTCATAATGCTATGTGTTGTTCTCTTGATTGTACCCAAGTCAAAGATTGTTCAGAATGCTCTACTCTTTTCCAGCCCAGGGCGATCACGACGCTGCGTTGCGGACATACCTTACCTAGTCTACCTGCAGTCTGTACGGCCACTGCTGCGTCAGTACACCAGGGACAGGGCTCTCTTAAGTTTAACAAGGGATTTGTCAACAATATTTCATGCTCTCTCCTATTTGACTCCGGTTGCAGCACAGTCGGCGTCCGGACTTCGCTGATCAACCCAAGTTGTGCCACGGGCCGGGTTGTCAAGTGTGTAACGTTTGGTGGCACAATTGAAACATTTGCCACTGCTATTATTGATCTTAATACACCATTTTTTTTCAGGAAAGATTCAAGCTTGTCTCCTTCCGAATCCAATTTGTGATTTAATACTTGGTCGCATACATGGTATTAAAGAGTGTACACCACAGCAAATTGCTGAATGGGAAGAGCGACATATTCAAACTGCAAATGCAGTAGTGACTAGAGCGCAAGCTACTAATATGTCGCATGATACACCTATGGAACCTACAGTTCATACCACTTGTGATGATGATGCTCCTATTTCACGGGAGTTGTTTGCAACATTGCAAAAGAATGATGATTCATTAAAAAATTTTTTTCAGCATGTGAACAAAAATAATACCAGCAACAAACTTGCAAAATCTAGACATGACTTTATACTTAAAAATGGGATTTTGGTTAGAGTAATACGAGAAAAGGATTCATCCTTATGTTCTCAGATTATAGTCCCATCCTGTATGAGATCTCGTATATTACGACATGCGCATGACTCGCAATGTGCGGGCCATATGGGTTTTTCGCGTACCAAATCCAGAGTGCTTTCGGCATTCTACTGGCCAGGCGTCCATAAGGACATCACTCTCTATTGTCGGTCCTGTTTGATATGTCAAGAAGTTAAGGTACGGGGTCCATTTCATGCGGCTCCTATTCAAGCTGCGGACATCCCGATTAGACCATTTGATAAAATGGCTATAGACATTATTGGTCCTATGCTACCATCTGCTAGAGGGCATACGCATATCCTTACGTGCATTGATATGTGCACTCGCTGGCCTGAAGCCATCCCTCTCAAGAACACTTCATCTGCCAGTGTAGCAGAGGCATTGATGTTAATCTTCTCACGCATTGGTTTTCCACGGAAAATCTTGTCGGATCATGGGGTTCAGTTCATTTCTGAATCCATGTCTCAAGTTATGAAGACATTAGGTATAGACAGATCTCTAAGTTCTATTTATCATCCGATGTCAAATGGGTTAATTGAGCGTCTAAATAGGACACTCAAGCAGTTGTTGGGTAAGATGACCCAAGACCACCCACAAGACTGGGATCGGGTCCTACCCGCTTGTCTCTTTGCGTATCGCGAAGTACAAAATCAAGCAACGGGGTTTTCTCCATTTCAACTTGTTTTCGGCATGCAACCACGCGGTCCGATGTCGTTAATCCACGACTTATTGGTTGACGAGAATATTGAAGAGGAAACTCAATCCTCTTATGAGTATGTGATCTCTCTGAGAAAGAGAATCATAGATGCTTGTAGATTAGCTACTGCATCATCCGAACAAGCCAAAGAAAAAGCTCATCTATTTGCAAACAAGTATAGACGTCTTCGCCAGCTCATACCTGGTGATGAAGCTTTTGTATTACTCCCTGCGCACAATAATCGTCTTTTAATTACCTGGAGAGGTCCTTTCAGGATCATCTCAAGAATATCCGATGTCGACTACATCGTTGATGTTAATGGTAAACATAAAACCTTCCACATTAATATGTTGAAGGAATATTACTCACGTCCTGATTATCTACAATCAGTGTTCCAAGCAACTGACGATCCTACACCTCCTATTCAACACTATTCTAGTTTGTCAGTCATCCAAGAAGAGGAATCTTCTTTCGATGATGTACAACTACCAATACCAGTTGTACCACTCCATTCCACTGAGAAATGGAATGATGTTACTATCTCATCTACTCTTACTGATGATCAGCGTCAGCAAGTCTCTAATATTCTACACACGTATGAGGATGTTCTCACTGACATCCCAGGTCATACGTCAGTCATCCAACATGACATTATTCTGACTGACGATACACCTATTCGAGTTCGTCCATATCCCATTCCTTTACACTTTCGTGATAAGGTTGATAAGGAATTGGATGAGATGCTTCAATTAAATATAATTGAACCATCTTCATCACCATATTCTTCTTCTATGGTAATCATTAGGAAGAAGGACAACAATATACGTCTTTGCGTAGATTACAGGAAATTAAACAAAGTTACAAAATTCGATGCGGAACCATTACCTCTTTTAGACGACTTATTAGAGAAATTATCTCATGCCACATTCTTTTCGAAATTTGACCTTTCAAAGGGTTATTGGCAAGTGCCATTAACCCCTGAAGCAAAGCCATTCACCGCTTTCTCGACGCCACGGGGTTTTTTCAATGGAATTTTATGCCATTCGGTCTAATGAATGCGCCAGCTACCTTTGTACGCATGATGCGCCGCATATTGTCTCATCGTCCCGATGTCATTACTTATATAGATGACATCTGTCTTTTCAGTGACTCTTGGGATGAACATATTCAGGGTTTAAAATCTTTACTTTCTACCTTACGGGATTATAACTTAACAGCGAAACCTTCAAAGGCTTTTGTCGGTTTTCATGACATCTCATTTCTTGGTCACCGTATAGGTCGCGGTTTAATGTATACAGAAGACAGTAACGTCTCTAAAATTTTAAACATCTCAGCACCTAAGACAAAAAAACAAGTGAGGTCGCTCTTAGGACTAATACAGTTCTATTCTAAATTCATCCCTCATTTGTCTACTATAACTGCACCCCTTTCTTCGTTACTGAAGAAAGGCACATCTAATATAATAAAGTGGTCGCAGGATCATCAAACGGCTTTAGATTATATAAAACAATTTTTTTCAAATAAGCCTTTTTTAAGGTTGCCTAACAAAGATCTCACCTTTGTTCTTCGCAGTGATGCTTCTTCCTACGCTATCGCTGCAGTTTTGATGCAGGAATACGGAGGCACCTTATTTCCGGTTATGTACGTATCCAGAAAGCTTACGACGAGCGAGATGAAGTATTCCGTTCTGGATAAAGAGCTCCTCGCTCTTGTCTGGTCAATCACAAAACTGGACCATTATCTCCTCGGATCACACTTTGTGGTGGAATCCGACCAGAAAGCTCTTACAGCACTGAACACAGGGAACGTGAAGTCATCAAAGTCAGCGCGTTATGCTATTGCGCTTCAACCGTTCCATTTTGAGATACGAGCTATTCCTGGAGTACAGAATGTGTTTGCAGACTGTCTTTCAAGATGCCCTAGTGAACATGTCGAAATTAAACCACTTCCAGATGGTGAAACGTCCTCACAGAAACATGAATAACTTTGTACATGGTCACTGATTATACATCTGTGGAGACTATGTGTAGTTCTGCAGTATTCGTATATATATAACTTTCAGAATATACTTACGTATGGATTATAATAACATTATTTCTTGTGAAGTAACGTTTTGTTAGAACGGGAACAGTGATATTAAAGTAACATTTTTTTTTAGTATGGAAACATTGGTAAGAGTGACAAATAGACATTCACTATTGTTATGGAACAGATTACACTACATATCGTGTTCGTAAACTTATTTCGGGCATGGTACATTTAGAACATATTCTTGTCGATTTAACTAGTTCTAAAATAATATTAACAATGAGTGAAATTGAAATCACTTAGAATAAATTAGTAATTAGTTATTTGTTCATAAATTAAGTACTACTAATTATTATAATTCAATTTAATCAATTTGATTGATTATAAATCACACATCTACTAACTTTATTAGTGTCTCGCAATACGTGTATTCACGTATCCCACTACATGATATCTCACTTTTAGATAACTAGTCAAACTTACTAGTGTTAGGAAATAGTAAGTGCGTTGCTTCTTAAAGTGTTTAATTATGCTTTGTTTCATTTTGCATGTTGTATTTTAAAATTTTCTGTTTTATTGATTCTTTTATCATTGATCATCATCAGTGTTGCTGTTCATTTTCATTTTTGAAATCATATGTTTCAAATTTCTTTTTAAAAAAAATTTGGTTGAATTTTATTATCATCTTTTTTTTTTATGGTTTATTTCATTTTCATTTTCAACTTCTTTTTACTTCGAATATTACCACATCGTTCCAAAGTAGGTCGATGGTGGATGTGTGCTTTAATGCATACTATCATTTAGTTATATTGTTTTCATTTAATATTTTTTTTCTTAATATGATATAATTTTATGCATGTCATAAATCTTGTTGTAGTTTTGACTCACCTCTCTCGAGTAATTAGTTCGAAAAAAATTAATAGAATTAATTTTTTTTAAGGGGAGGTGATAAGGGAGCTGTTACGTACATTTATTACCTACGGGGGTAGTCTTCGGTCCTGCCAAATGTACGCACCAGTTTTATATAGTTATATTATTTGTGCGTTCGATTGATTCACGCACTGACGTGCACAATGCTGTGTGAGTTGCTTTGGACGCACGTGTAACCTAGTTGAGTAGTTTCTGACGTCATGTAAGGGGCAGCTCGGACCATATTTATGTCCGCTGTGTTATCCTTTGATTTTGGCAAATTTGAAGAAGCCATCAGTTGTATTCGTATCTATTGGTCTTCATGGCGAAGCCAATAGTGGAAGTATGAAGTAAGTGTCGCCCCATTTCTTATGGCAAGTTTAATTATGTAAATTAAAGTATCAGGCCGCTCCTATTAATGGTCTAGCGGGAATTCATCGTAGATGACATTCCTAGAATTGGACACACGGAGTCGATAGCCTTTGAATCTTTTCGTAGAGGGAGAATACCTACAAGAAATCAAGTTAATGAATTTATATGCTTCACATGTTTAATATGCTGTTACTACAATGCCAGAAGCGTGGCATAGAATGGGAGAGGTTAGTCAACTGGAATCTCTAACCTGTTCGTATTATCATGTATGACTTTGTTTGAAAACTATATACTATATATAACGGGATGTATGGAGAAAGTCTGGGATTATGAAGTATGATATGGAAGAATTTTATCCTGGAGTATGAATACGTTACCATGATGTACGTCCTTGAAGGAAGGTCAATGGACTTGAATGAGCGGAATATTGTATGGTAACAGTTTTGTGATCCTCAGTCACTTGAGTCAGAGGACTTTATTAGTAGAGAATCTTCAGGAACTTTAAAAGTAATTATCAACATGTTGACGTATGATTTCTGCGCCTGTGACGATGTTAGTCTTGTCCACTCCGTATGTGCTGTGTTGAATAAAATCTATGTACAGTCACCACCGACTTCTGTACTGCCAGTACTTGCCCAGTTCACCCAGTTCAATACTACTTGTTGAAGTTCGTTTGAAGAATATTGTTGACATTCGTTCATTTTAACCATTCGCGTTTTAAGCTACCACTTCACCGGTATAAACTGAACTCAATGATAAAACGGAGTCAACAGTCATCCAATGTTATGCACCAACCAATCACAATGCAGAAAACACTGGCTTTGAAGAAAACATGAGCTAGGAATAATGAACAAAAATGGGGAACTATTCACAAACTTCTGTGCTTCAAATCAACTGGCCATAGGAGGAAGCATGGTTCCACATAAGAGGATACACAATGCAACATGGGTATCACCAGACCATATAATAAATAATCAGATTGATCATATATACATAAACAAAAAGTTACATCATCATCGCAGGATGTAATGGTATATAGAGGAGCAGATGTGACATCAGATCACCATCTTCTGATAGCCAAAGTAAATATAAAACTTAAGAGATATGCTTCTTCTTCTTCTTCGTACACTCTCAGACGTCCACTTGAATGTTTTCAAAGAAAGCAGTAGTCAGTTTGAGGCTATTTGAATCCCCATAAAGCTTTTCTACGAAAGGAGCTGGCATCGGCCATATGCACTTTCTTTGTACCGCATATAAGGGGCAACTTTGAAGCAGATGTTCAGCAGTCATTTTATCAGTGCCACAGTTACACTGATCAGTAGTTCCTATCTTTAGCTTGTTGAATGGATGGTATCTCAATCTGTTGTGGCCAGTGCGGAGTCTGAAGATTACCACTTTTTCTCTTCTGTTGAGCTGGTCGTAAGCATCATTCTGTGTGTGACCTGGACCTTCTTTTGCCATTCTGTCAGCCTCTTCATTGCCAGTGATGTTACAATGAGATATGCAACAATACATAGCAATAGACAACAATTTAATGTAGGACATCTAAGAATCAAGAGACAAGAGACAAATTTACGGTCACAATATCCAACTGCCACAGAACAGTTTCCTCTGAGGTTGTCAAACACTTGTGTAAGTGTAACTCAGGGATTGAGTTTATGTCTGACTGACAGTCAGTGCTTTGTGACTTGTGCATGCACTTAGGGAAATAAAGTCTGGGTGACTGAGAGAGTACCCAAATGTGACTATAGGGACAGTCTATGGTTTTTTGCTGGGCTGTGTGCTTGTATTTGGGACTGGGAGACCACAGATGTGATTAACATAGATGTTGAGGTAGAGGTGCTACCTGTTTTCGTAAAGGCGATATTTTCCCGCCAGGAAGCATTCCTGTTGAAATTACATATACGTGTTCACGGAGAACATTATAAGGCATTGTATTTCCCACCCTGGAGTTACTGTGGAGTAAGGCATCATGTATTTCCCGCCTAGTAGCTATGATGGAGTAAATAAAGGTGTTGTCTGGTTCCCGCATGAGAGCGATTCTTGGACAATCTAGATGGCAATATTACATACCGCCAATCACTGAGATAAGTGATTTACACCTGAATGGTGGATTTACTGGTGCAAGGTTGCATGCCACACCTAGGGATGTTTTGTGTACAGTTGTTGTATGACAGTGGAGCCAGTGCATGGATACTGTTTGTTTGTTCCTACAGGCAATGTTAGCCTGAGTATTATGTCTGGTGTGCTTGACATGTAATGAATATTCAGGTCCTGTGTAACAGTGTAATAAATGACATGGAACTGTAACCAGTGGCATCGAATTAATTATAGTACGAGTCAGTGTTGCTTACCACCAACAGATGCCACACTCATAATAAGTTTATTGAAAACAACAAGTACAAATAACTGGAAGATTTAGCAAACACAGAAGACCACTGGCAGCAAGTCAAGACTGTATGGAATGAGACATGTGAAGAAAAGATGAGGACAAGAGAATAACAACAAAAAGCATGGATAACAACAGAAACCATCAATAAGACAAAAGACAGAAAAAAACAAAAAAGCAGAATTTAACAGAAGTTCCAAAGCCAAGGCTCAAGAAGTGTACACAGAAGCAAACAAAGAAGAAGTATCAAAAGAGATGAGGAAATACATTGAGGTGTTGGCACGAGTGGCAGAAGATGCTGCAGCCAAAGAGAGAACTGTTTGACAGCACAAAGAAGCTAACAGGGAAATACTAACAAGGAAACTGCCTCATCAAAGGCAAGAATGGAAAACTGCTTAGCAACATACAAGAGCAAATGAAGAGGTGGACAGAATATTTTGTGGACCTCAGTAGACAAGCTCCATAAAATCCCCCCGCCATCCAGCCAGCAGAAGAAGAGCTACAAATTAACTGTGAAAAAACAACGAAGTAAGAAATAAAGAAAGCCATAAAGATTCTAAGAGATGGAAATGTGTCTGGTCCAGATGGCATTCCAGCAGAGCCTATCAAAGCAGATATTGACACAGCTACAGAGATTTTATATAAATTACAGATAGCCACATTGAGAATAATAGTGGAACAAAGTCTAGAATGAAACTCACCTCTTTATATTGGCATTCTGGAGTATAAAAAGGCATTTGACAGTGTAGACAGAGAATAAATCACTTTGGAAACTGATGAGGGTTTATAAGGTTCCCTTGAAGATCATTAATTTAATAAAGAATACTTATGAAGACATGATAAACTGTCTTCATAAGTTTTCTTTATTAAATTAATGATCTGCTGAGTTCTTCATGAAGGAAAACTTACAGCGCAGTTTGGTATAATAACTGGAGTGCAGAAGGGATGGACAGATCTTCCTAGAACACGGAAACAAACATATTCATTATAGTCAGTAAGAAGTATGATATTATCTGACATCTAATACTCAGTCTCTTACAATGTGGTGCTTACCACACGAGACATGCAAATACATCAGCAGCAAAACAAATTTTCTTGCATGACAAACCGAAGGGGAAAAAAACTTACTTGTTATCTTTATCATACAGGAGCCAACTGTGAAGACTTCACTTGCATTGCACACTGAATATGATTGTTCCAAATTTGTTGGATAACTGTCATTGTGTAATACAAATGTGTAGTTAACACATGTTGCTTCATTTTCAACAACTGTCTTATTTTCAGCATCAACAATTCCACTGATGTAAATTCTAGGATAGCAAGGGGATACGGTGTCTGAGCAGCACAGTTTTACAGTGTTGATACCAGCTGATGTAAAAGTGACATGACAAGATCCTGATGTCTCCACAGGTTTCTTGTTCACTGTTAGTTTCAAAGTTGCTCTGCCCACATCTGATCAGAGATAGATCACATTAAAGGGGAAGGTAACAGAATATTAATTGCACAGCCTCTTGCAACAACCAAAAAAAGCCAGAAATTGCAAATTATACATTTTTAATGCTGTAATGTTGGTGAATAAGATTAAGAAAGCAAACAGCCAAATAGAAAATTAAAAAATAGCAATGACCTGTTACTGTAAGACAAAAATGATGATGCAGATTTAACATGACTAACAAACTGAATACAGAGGAAGAACTGATGACTCTGCTTCATTCTATCATTCCAAGGCTGCATCCCTGTTGTACTCCTGTCTTCACATTTTGTTACTGACATCGTGAGTATTCCCAGCCCATACCGAATGATTGATATGACTAGCTGATGATAAAGAAGGCTGCTGTAAAACTGGTAAAAACAAATATATAAATTGAAATTAATTATTTTTTTTCAATAAAATTGCCTCTACATGGGTCACTTTGAATATTTGGTGCTTCAAAGTTACAATGGACCATTACCTGAGTTTTACCGTCGCTATATATAGATGATGGAATTAGAGTCACAGATATGTCTGAAGTTAACCTCCGTATATTCATTGACTATGTTGGCAATTTCCATCCTGCCATCAAATTCACTTCTCAAAATTCTACCACTTCAGTTAACTTTCTTGACCTTACTGTCAATATTACTACTACTGGACTTACTACTTCTGTCTTTTATAAACCTACTGACTCTCATGGTTTTCTTCTTTACACCTCTTCTCACCCTCTCAGCTGTAAAAATTCCATTCCCTTTTCTCAACTTCTACGCTTACGTCGGATATGTCACGATGAAGATGATTCCTGTTTCTGTCTTCTCTCAGCTGTAAAAATTCCATTCCCTTTTCTCAACTTCTACGCTTACGTCGGATATGTCACGATGAAGATGATTCCTGTTTCTGTCTTCTGTCTAACTTTCCACCCTCACTGTTTGGCGGTGAAAAAAATTCTGTTCCGTCATCTGCCTATTCTCCACTCCGATCCTGATACCAGAGAGTTGTTTCGTGATACCCCTTTGTTGGCATATCGTAAGGATAAGAATTTTAGGGATATTCTTGTGCATAGTCGCTTGAGACAAACTAGTCCTTCTCACTTTGGTACTAAACCGTGCCAACGCCGCATATGTAAGACCTGTCCTTTTGTACTCCAAACGCAGTCAGTCTCCTTTCCGAATGGTAAATTTGCCATTGGGGAGTCTTTCACGTGCGAATCCAGAAACTTGATTTATGCTATCATCTGCAAGAGGTGTGGCATGACCTATATTGGTGAAACTGGCAGACGTTTGGCAGACAGGTTTCGGGAGCACTTGAATGACATCCATCACGGCAAACATTTACCGGTGGCCCTTCACTTCAACAGCCCTGACCATTCAGGTAACTCTGACATTCATGTTACTGCCCTCCGTTCATGTATTGGCGACGACCAAACTCGCTTTTCGTTGGAGAATCGTCTCATTTTTCAAATGGGCATTTTAGCTCCTGCTGGGATGAATGTCCAGCATCATTTTGCATAATTCTGGTGGCTTCTGTCGTTATTTTCCTATCTATCCTTGATTTTGCTTTGGTTCGTATCATTTCCTCTATTATCTGTTCTTAGCCGTCACTATCTCCTACGTCACTTCCGCATGACGCCTTATTTTTTCAGCCATTTTGAATGTTCTTTTCCTCGATTCAGCTAAGTGATTTTTTATGCATTTAATATTGTATAAGGAAAAGACGATGGTCATATATCGGTCATGTCCTACGAATGCAAAACAACAGAATACCACTACAGGCGCTCACTTGGGTTCCTGAGGGTAAGAGGAAAAAAGGAAGACCAAAAGAAACACTCAGAAGAACAATAATAAGAGAAGGAAGAACGTTGGGCCTAAATAATGTGCAAGAGCTAAGAGGAGTGGCGTCACAACGGACAACCTGGAGAGCACTGGTTTCTGCCTTATGCGCCGTGTTTGGTGCTTAAAGAATTTATTATTATTATTATTAATATTGTTGATCATTTCTGTCTTCGTTTCGTTGATTATTTACTTTCTTGTTTCGACATGTCTTTCTGGTTTCACGATTTTTTTGCATCATTACTGTTATCGTTTCGCTCATCACCGTGGTTTCATCTGCTTGTATCGCTCATTTGACGTTTTCCTCATCATCATAGACCTTTGTAGTACCTATATGTAGTTCTTGTCCTTGTCACCTGTTCGTAACTGTGGCTGACGAAGGGTAAAACCCGAAACGTCCCTTGTCTCATGTGTACCGTTTACTTGTAAAACTGATTTCATACCATATTATTTTTTAATTTATATATTTGCTTATAAGATAGCCCACAATCAAATGTTACTGCAAGGTACTTCAACTTGTCTTGCTTTTAAATTTTCTTGTATGCTACTGCCCATTTCCTGTCGGTCAAAGCAAGTCCTGTAAATGAATATGTTGCTTAGGTCTGCATTATTTTGGTTCCTCGACACTGTGACCACTTGACAGCACAACTGTGAAGAAAGCTACCTGTCACTTGGTGACTTCCTGTTAATAGAACTTCTGCTGCAGCTTTCAATGCCTCTGATGTGAAGTTACTTGAGAATTTTTCTGTTACCACTGACAGATATTATGTGTGTATCATACGTGTTTCAATTCAGAAATATTTATCTACCACCATTTTCTGTTGCATTAGTTGCTGTTTCACCTGTGTTAGCATGGATTCAGGGGTTGCTTGGGTAATGCTTCTCTACGTATTTTGTGGTTAGGGCACTTCTTTCAGTTACAGTCTAGTTACTATTTTTCTCAATACTATGAATGTTTGTTATCATCTCAGGGAAGCGATGTTTCCAAAAAGGAAGCTTGTGTGAAATGTATCTCAGTGACACAGCATTTATGAGATTTACTTTCATGATTGGTTTTGTTGATTCTACAAAGTAGCTTCGCTCTGAGCCTTGCCCTTCCTTGGCCATTTATTCTCATGCACTGGGTGGTCTGTTACTGCTAAAAGAAGCCTAAAAATAGGCATGTGGAGTGCCAGGTCGTTGAATGAAATTTGAAACTCGATATGCTGGGTGTGACAGAGGCAAGATTGATGGACGCTTGCTAAATAAAAAAGACACAATATGACCTTATATATTCATGAGGAGAAAACATGAAAGAGAAGTCGGAATATTGATAATTTAAAAAAAGAACTTGAAACAAGATGTAAGTGGATATTTGATGCACAATGCCAGAGTGAAGTTACTGAAAATGAGAGCCAAATCATCTGACATTGCAATTTTACAAACATGTGCACCAACCAAATAATACAGCGAAGAAGAAATAGAGGAATAGCATGAAATACTACAAAACACACTTTAGCCAGTAAAATTGTTTATACTAATTGCAGACATGAATGCACAAATAGGAAATGGAAGATGCATGAAAACAGTAAACAATACAGATTAAGGAAAAGAAATGATAGAGAAGACAGAAACAGTTCTGTGAAGACAATCAACTGGTTATATACTACTTTTTTAAAAACGCCACTCAAAGAAATAATACACATGGAAAAGCCCAGGAGATATGAAAAGTAATCAAACTGACTTTATCATGTTCAAAAATAGATTTTAAAACAGTGTCTCAAGTGCAAAGTCCTATCTTGAAGCGGACATAAATTCAGATCTCAATCCGGTGGTATTTAAAATAAATATAAAGCTGAAAATAACAGGAAACAGAAAGAGGCACCTGAGATAGAAAAATAAGAGCATTAAAACTATAAATCAATCAAGCAATACCCTTTAGCTAACTAAGCAACATAAGCCTTCAACAAACACATGCCAAGTCCTCCTGTCATGAGCCATTAGCTCAAGTTCTGTCCACACTTTCCTCATTATTTTCACTTTTGCTTTTCTGGCCTACCTCTGCCTCACTTAACCTGGGAATTCAAGAACAAGCAGCTATCAACAGGTTTCTTAAGTGTGTGTCCTATCCATCGCGATCGTTGTCTTCTCATCTGTTGTTCCGCTTGCTAGTGTTTAGTTCTTGTCATCAGTTCTACATTGGTGATCTTGTCATACAACTTCAATCCTCCTATTCTACGCGATCATCCATTTATAACAGTCTGTAGCTTTTTTTTTTTTTTTTGTTCACCGAAAAACAGCCAGATATAATACAGAAATATTTCATCTAGGTCAAAAATAAGTATGAGCATTTACTGACAAAATGCATGGAACGATACAGAACAGAAAATCCAGAAGAAAAACTAATCACAAATTGGAATGTTTAAAAATAAGCATATAACTAGCAAACAAAAATTTACCTAATAAGAGTTTAAGAAAAATAAAATCTGAATGATGATTTCTTGAATAAAATGGCAGAAAGAAAGAGCAAAAAACACTACACAATGTAAAACAATAAGCAAAGAAACATGTACTATTTGTAGACACACAACAAAAGAATGGTGGACAGAAACAAAATTCAAAGAAATAGAAGACAATGGAGGCTAAGCATATGCCAAGGAATGTGCATGAAGAAATAAAAAAATTATTTTAAAAGTCTAGGCTTGCCCAAGGAGAAGACAGTATCAAGAAAACGAATGGTTTGTTATTACTTGATGAGAAAGACATATCAAAGAGATGGGCATAATATGTAAAAGAACTATATGATTACAACAGAGGTATAAAAACCATCACCTAATTCTAATGAAGGTCTAAGAATTCTCAGATCAGAAGTAGAGGAAGAAATAAATATGATACACATAGGAAAATCAGCAGGCATTGACAAAATTTAAAAAAAATTAACAAGAAGCCCTGGAATGTTAAGTTATAGATACACTGACTTATCTATGCAACAATTATGTGGTGAAACATTTCGCATGACAAATTCTTGGGCATTTCAACAATTATCCCTTCATTCTACTCCATTGGGGTTGTCTTTGTTTTCTAGACTTGTGAAAATAGTGGTTCTCATAGTTCTGCTGCTAGTTCAGGGTCTGTCTTAAATATCTAAGCATTTAAATTATCGTAACCAGGAGCCTTTATTCATTCTTTAACCACAGACAGCTGTGATTTCTTCTCTTCATGTAATGTCCGTATTTTTGTCTAGATCATTTTTAGCTTCAGGAACATTCAGCTGCATCTCTAGTGGTGCCTTATTCAGTGTTTCTCTGAAGTGCTCTGTCCATCTTGTTTCCTGTCCCTGTGCTGTGGTGATGAAATTTCCTTGCTTATCTCTAACTTACATAATAGTGTTTGCACCCCATTTTCCGCTGATGGTTTTAGTTTTTTTTATATACTGCTCTTCACTCATATCTCAATGCTGCCTCTTCTGCCCATCTTGCAAGAAAGCCTAGGAATTTCCATTTGATGGCTCGGTTTTGACGTTTTACTTCCTTCTCTATGCATGGAGGCATATCTGGAGTCATCCTCAAATGACCACCAGCTATGCACAATGCTTCAAAATATGTATGTGGAAGTGAACCTATGTCGGTGAGGCTCATCATTAACTCTTGAAATCATCCACACACTTCCAGGGATTCCCCCTGTGGTGAAACTTGTTGAGAACTCAGCATTGCACTCTAAGCTTGGAGAAGTCACTTGAGCCCCAGTCGTAATTCTTTGGCTTTGACTTGGTTGACTGGATCTTACTGTGGATTCAGTGATAGGCAGGGGAAGCTGAGAAGTGGCTCTGTGCAGGACATGATAATTCCTTAAGAGAGCCCAGAACCAAAGCAGTTTTTTTAGCTCTGCATAGTTGGAGAACCCCCTGGAGAAACTGGAGTACTTGACTTCAACTCAACACATTTTGGAATGGCAGAAAAGCCTAGATCTACAGTGTAGATAATACCAAGAAGTCTTCATCTTGGTATTGGCTGCTAAAGAGCGAAAAGCTCAGCAGCCCTAGTTAAACAACAACAACTTCCTTGTCCAGCTGACTACTATTTGCTATTTATTTCCTTTATCCTGGGGGACTTTGCTTCTATTTTCTTTCTTTTAATTTCTTTTCCTATCGTTATGGTGTTTTAATGTTTCTGGTGTTATCCAATCTTGCCTCTTCCTTTCCTGGGATTCCAAACATGATTTGCTGCTTTCCTTATATATTTTTGAAATGATGTTGAATTTCTGGTCAACATCATCAGTCACTGTCTGTTACCGACTCTTGGTAATTTAATATCGTCTCTTCATAGCAGCCACAAAAGCTTTTCTGGTAAGGGAGTCCTTCAGTTCGATGATGTCATATCTTTTCTGTTTAGTAACAATTGGTCCAGCAGCTCTGAGCTTCACCTCCAATCTTGCTACTACTAGATGATGATCGCTGTCCACATCTGCACCGCTTCTTACTTTCACATCTCGTAATGAATGCCTCCATTTACCATAACGGGTCTATCTGGTTTTTGTCCCAGCCATTTGTTGATTCCCATGTTATTTTGTTTGTGTAGAAAAAGCGTTCCTCCAACATCCAAGGTGTTAATGCTGCAAAAGCTTATTAATCATTTTCGTTTGCTATTCCGCTGCCACATTTCCCCATAACTCTTTCACTGTATGTATTGTGTGTTCCAACTTTCACATTGAGGTCTCCATTACTATAAGATCATATCTTGGTGCAGTTTCCATTTCCTTTTATAGCTGTTGACAGAATTCATCCGTGACCTGTTCATCACTGTCATCTGTTAGTGCATAGCATTGTATTATTGTGGTGTTGGTGAATCTCCCTCTCAGTCTTGTTCTTATCAGTTTGTTGTTGATGGATTTCCATTCCAGTAACAACCTTTCTTTTTCTTTCTTAAGGATAATGGTTATGCCTTCATTGTGCTGTTCATCCTCTCTTCCACAGTAAAGTACTGTTTCTCCTGTTGCTATTTTGATTCTCCCTGTCCCAGTCCATCAATTCTCACTTATTCCCAGGATACGTAATCTGTAATTCCTCATTTTTGTTGTGATCTGCCTCAGTTTTCCTGTCTCATTCATAGTTCTGACGTTCCAGAATCCAATTCTGGTTTCGTGTTTTGCGATCAAGGCATCTGTTTTCATGCCAATGGCTTACTTTCGGCTTTCACCACTGTCAGTCATACGAGGTTCAGACTTTCCTACATCAAAGCTTTTTCATCTGTTGCTGTTTCCGTAATGTGATTTTTTTTTAAACATAGACAGGGGTGTTGGCTCTGTGCTAAAACCCCCAACTTGGAGGACCAGGGCTCCAGCTTTAGTCTGATCTCTAGCTGCGCACACCTGTCCAAATTTACATCTTTAGCTTAAAATAATAAAGAAAAGCAAAATAACAATGTGCACCTTTTCACAAATTATTTTACTTACTTAGTCGTTCCCCTTCTACTGTGAGGTGTAGAGGTTTGGAAGAGAGAGCGCCAGACTATCCTATCGGCTGTCTTCCTCCTGGCCTGGTTCCATTCTAGTCCTCGGTCCTTAAAAGATTGTCTAATGTTGTCCTCCCAGCGGACTCTGGGTCGTCCTGGATCCCTGAACTCTTTGTTTCCCATGCTTGTTGTGGTAGCCGATCTTCTCTCATTCTGCAGACATGGCCAAACCATCTTAGTTGGGACTGTTCTACGTGGGTCTGAAGGGGGTGGGATTTTAGGCCTTGACCATGTCTCTTCTTGTTACTTCAACCACCTTCCTCAGATACCTCATTTCTGAGGTTTGGATCTGGCTTTTGTGGGTTGTAGTCATTGCCCATGACTCACATCCATATGTCAAGACTGGGACATAATTGGAGTGATATACAGCCATCTTCATTTTCTTATCAACCTCTCTCTTGCTGAGGAATCCTCGATTTATGACCTGAAAAAGTCTCCCAGCTGCTGTTTTTCGAGTGGCCAACTCTTCTTTGATGCCTCAGTTTTGGTCTTTAATAGCTCAGAGGTATTTAAAGTGGTCGACCTGCTCCAGGAACTGTTCTCCCAGCTTAATCTGATGTTTTCTTATCGTGATATCACCATGGATTTTGTTTTAAAGCTGCTTATGACCATCCCTCTATTCTCCAGCTCTTCCTTCCAGACTTGCAGGTTTGATTTGAGATGTGCCTCTGATTTAGCAATCAGGGCAACATCATCAGCAAATGCCAGCTCTGAAATACAGACCTGTCTCATCTTCCAGTACCCCACTGAATACTTTCTTGTTCTCTCCTTACATGCCATGATGACATTGTCCATGGGGAGTATGAAAAGATAAGGTGACAAGATATCACCTTGTCTTACACCAGTGGTGGTCCTGAACTCTTCTGACTTATGGTTTGCTGTCCTCACATAATTTATGCAAGACTTGTAGAAGCTCTGTATAGCATGAATCAGAGGTGCTGGAATATTCTTCCTTGACAAACAGTCCCAAAGTTTGCTCCAGGGGACCCTGTCAAACGCCTTTTCCAGATCTATGAAACAAAGATGGATCTCACTCTTATACTCAAGGGCCTTTTCATTCACCTGTCTGAGTGTGAAGATTAGGTCTTGAATACTTCGGTTTGCTCGGAATCCGCACTGGACCTCATCCAATTGTGGCTCAGCTAGGCGTCGGAGTCTCTGCTCTAGGATTCTAGAGTAGATTTTACCAGGTACACTGAGAAGGGATATCCCTCTATGATTTCCACATTGTCGATTGTCACCCTTTTTGAAAATCGGTGTTATGATGGCAATCTCCCAATCCTTTGGTATGGTCTTGTTGCACCACGCTGCGTGTAGGACCCTTAAGAGTAATAGGTCGCCTGATGCTCCCTTGTACTTAACCATTTCTGGTGTTATACCATCATGTCCTGCTGCTTTCAGTTCTTCCATCTTTATGTCATCTTCATCATCATTGGTTTTCTCTTCTGTGCTAATGGTTATCATTTCTGATGCTTGATCTTGCTCACCATCAAGGAGTTCTGAGAAATATTCTTTCCATCTTTTCATTACTTCCTTCGGGGCAGTAAGCAATTTGCTTTGCTTGTCCTTTATAAATTTGAGGGCATTGTTTTTCCTTCCTCATGTTCTTTAGGGTCTTATAGAACAATTTCTGGTTTTCTTGCGCATCTTTTTCTAGCTTTTCTATAAATTCTTCCCAGGACTTCTGTTTTGCTGCTAGCACCTTGTTCTTTGCTTCTGTTCTGAGTATCACATATTCTCTATATTTCTGTATTTGTCCTGCTGTGTTTTTAGCTCCTAAGTATTGTTTCCATGCAATTTTCTTCTCTCTTATTTTCTCTTTGACTTCCTCTGTCCACCAAGGTGTCCTCTTTCTCTTGTTCCCAAGTCGGACTTCACCACATGCTTCTGCAGCAGCTGTCTTTATGATGTCTTTGAATTTAAGCCAGAGGGTTTCCAAGTCATCAGGTTGTTCTTCTGTGTTTCTCACCGCTGTAGCAATAAGCACCTGATATCTGGTCTTAATTTCTGGTGCTCTCAACTTGTAGGTCTTAATGCTCATTTCTCCCGTTTGTTTACTTAGTTTCTTGCGTGATGCTGGGAAGTTCCTAGGCTGAGCAACTCTTTCAGTTGTTCTTTTGATTGTAAGCAGGTAGTGATCACTTCCAATCTCTGGCCCCCTCCAGACTCTAGCATCCCGGACATATTTGAATGAGCTCATCCTAACTATGGCATAGTCGATCACGGACTTCTCATTCTTTGTTGGTTCATATCTAGTGTATGCATGTAGGCACTTATGGGGGAACTCTGTGTTTGTAATGATCAGATTCCGCTCACTGCAGAATCTAAGGAGTCGCTTTCCATTGTCATTGAGTGTGTCTTCTCCATATCTTCCGATAACTCCACCCATCTAGTATGGTCATTTCCAACTCTGGCATTGAAATCTCCGAGCATCCACTGTCCTTTGAAGCAGATCGAAGAATTCCTCCTTGACCTCTGCTCTCTCATCTTCATTTGGCCCATACACTATGACCAGGTTGACTATGGTTTCTCCTCCTTTTAGTTTTACAACCATAATGCGCTCCGAGACAAAGTTCCATCCCTTGATACTATCTTTTTGGTTTTTGGCCACAATGCAACCCACGCCCCCTTTAGCTCTTTGAGATGTGGGTACACCATTGTAGAGCAGCTTGTTGCCATCGAGATCCACGACTCCCTGTCCCTTTTTCTTTGTTTCCGTTATAGCCAGGATTTCTAGTTTTGCTTTCCTCATCTCTTCCACCAGCTCCTCTTCTTTCCCATTTATACTTCTTGTGTTCCAAGTTCCATAAGTCGTAGTCCGTTCCAGTTTGTTGCCTTTAGAATCAGTCCGGTTTTCTCTCTTGTAGTTCGCGTAGTCGTGATTTAAAGTAAACAGATGATTGGCCTGTTGTGCCTTTGCATGGTGGAGGGGCTGCCTCCTTACGGCCTCCATGCAGGCCGCCCTCCTCCTTTTTTCAGCCGGGCTTGGGACAGGCCTAGGCGGAGTTCAAATTATTTTAAATGAATAAATTACTTGATGGCATCAGACTCATAAAAGGCTCATATATGCAAACATCAAATCTATGGATCTTTTGAACATTTTATAAGAAAAGCTGATGACACACACCACAGATTATCTCACCATAAATTTGTGGAAAGGTTAGGTTCTTGTTACTATATATTACAGTTCTATTATTGTGCTGCCACACTGCACGAACTATTCCTCCACTTTGACTCAGTTGTGCCTCAGCAGTAACCACAATATGGGCTTCACGTGTGGCAGCATCTATGTGGTCACAATAACAAGGACTGATTGAAGATGGATTGCAAAAACCTCCATCATATCCTATGATTACTGGGCAAATCTGAAGGATTCAAAAAGAAAATTAGCTGATATAAAGTTACTGATAAATATATAGATTAGCTTTTCTTCCAAATGTTATTTTGTCAATGTAAGTATTACTACTAGTATTACTTGTTATACATGTTCACACTATTTACTGCTTATTAATGATTTCCTTTGTTCACACATTATTTGCACACCTTTAGATCTTATAGCTATGAATAGAAGATATTATTCCTGACAATATAGTTTAGTCGTGACCATACTAATCTTAATACTTCTGTTACCTAATGTTTGTGTCATGGAACATCAAAATGGGATTGATTATTGGTTTCTCATTCAATCTCCTACTCTGTGGTTTACTGTGCTGTTATGTATAAGACGTTTGTTTCTCCTAGATCCATCCCATTTTGATCATCATCTATTTCTGATTACTTCTGGTGGTTTCTGAAATAATTTGTTTTACATGATGGTGTTGTCAGCCCAATGCAGAACCCTATTTTAGCCTCATGCCTGAGGAAGCAGTAGTTATATTCTTCCATTTTTTCCACAGATGGCTCCGACATGAATGGAAAACCTCGACAAAAGCATCAGATCTTCAAGAACTGATATGGATCTCTACTGTTCTGATCATGCAAGTGTACGCGGCAATGAAAGAGCTGACAGACTAGTTTCAAGAGCACCCATAAAAGGTGCACTGGACATGGATAAGAGAGAAATACTGACGGCAATTTATGATTGCCTTTTACAGAATGACACTGCCATCAATGAATCATCAAGGTTAAGACTGCTGGAATTTGACATCAAACTTAAAAGCAGCAGGGATGGCGTATTAGAGGACGCATCCTATCATACTGGTATGCAACCAGTGCGCAACAGTAACAATTAGCATTCATACCCTTTGACATTTGCTGAGGAAGACTTGAGCACCTATGGGTTTGCCTGGGGTGCAATGAGTCGATTCTGTTCTACAATAACAATAACCACAGAGACCCTTAGGAATTAAAGCTGGTGATGTTTCTTTCATGTTCTGTGGTTAGTGCTCATGTCAAATATTGACTAAAATACACCACAGACACATCACTGAAGGAATAACAGGCAGCTTGTTTTTTTTATGTTTTTTTTAAATAAAGTTTTGCCTCATTATGGCGAGGCGCGCCCCGTTCAACCTAGTCGGTTATCATAGGGCGCATGTCCAAATAAAACAGACCCTTAGGTCTGGGATTAGGCAGCTTGTTGCAAAGCAGAGCCTACATAGACCAGATAGTCACAATGCTGATAATATTAAAACAGAACTCTCCACTTTATACCACTTTTATTTGTCCTATTGATGCAATATGTGCACAGGCTACTACTGTCAGGTAAGCCTGCATGATACTGGAAGGTGACTTTAAATTAATTAACTACACAGATTGCATTTGCACTAGTTCATCCAAGAATGCATTCCCGGCATAAATCAAGAGCTATCTGTCTATACAGTGCAGTCTGGATTAGTTAAAGTTGCTCAGATTATGTGAAGCCTTCTGCTTATCCAAAGTTTGCTCAAAGGTGGCAAGACTCAGAAATAAAGCATAGAGTAACTATTCTAACTACAGTGCCATCCATTTTGGTGGAAGATGCTTAAAAACCTAGTTAAGTCAATTTCTGATAATTAGAATTTCAGGATATGTCGAGGTAATTTTTCAGCCTCAACTCACATTTTTTTCTCTCTTAAGCATAATTTTTCTCTTTACCCCTCTCAGAAGACCAAGTTATAAATATGTGTGACAGCACATAATTTTTTGACAAAGAAAGCGGCACACTGCTAACAGAATTTTTAAAATTTTTTATGTCAGGTGGCTGTCTTTATATGTCCGTGAACGACCAGACTCAGGAATGTGAAAGGGTTAATGCCGAAAGTGTTATCACAATCAGTGACATGCCGTTAACTTGATGAAAGGAAATGGCGTGGTTTTATGATAGCACATTAAGTAGAAGAGAATGAAATCATGACGAGTGGCTATGATCACAGGCTTAGGAAATTACAGAGGCCGTGGGCAGTACCTCATGCTAATGAGTACCCTGTATCCACAGTTGTTTCCTCCCTGGCTGCAAATAAAGCTTGTATATAAACCGCTAAATTAATCTGAAAAAGAAAAGGTAACAGTAGAACAGTGACAGATACTGCCAGAAAGGGGTGGTGAGGAAGTATTGAATCTTTAGAGATCTCGCTAATACTAGATTTCAAAGTGCAAAGCCGGAATGGAAGTAGAGTTCTCAGAGTGTCCATCAGCTGAATAGTGGTGGGTAAAAATTCTTCGCTTCATTTCTCATGTGCCCATTTTATAAGGAACAGAATTTTTACTGTCTCTTGTGATTGAGAGTTTCTATTATTCATGTTACTGTCTTCTATTTTACCTTGCTTGCTCCTTGTAGAGCCACCACTGCAGTCAGTCCCCTAAGAGGAATCCTACATTAAATATTTCATGTGTTCTTGCAGCAGTGATTTCTGTAGCAACATGTTTTATATAATAAGGCTGACAGCCCTGTACAGAAGCAAATATTTGTTGCCCCTTATGACATGCATCCTATTCTTTGTGTCTTCCAAGAGAATCTGTAAACTACATACATAAGACTTGTTTGTGTTATCCTCTGACAATACATTACAGGATTCAAGATTGGTAAAATATGACCTGCAGACTTTTTAATGTTTTGGTACTTTCAATTATAAGCCGCGGTAGCGCAGTAGTTAGTGCACTGGCTTCCTAGCAGTGTGGTCTAAGGTTCGATCCCCGTGTGAGGTGGGATTTTTTTAGGCCACAAACGGCTCCGGAGTCTCATGAACTGCGTACCAGAGCAACTCTGGGAAGGTTAAGGCGGCCAGTGTGATGCTGACCACATCACCCCTAGAGTACTAATGGTCAAGAAAATATGGGCCTAACACCATATTCCCAATATGCCTCAATGGGCATGTAACGGGAGTTGCGCGAAATGGTTAAAACAATAATTTTATGCCCTCTTTCTGACCGTAAAATGTCCATCTTTGAGCAAATTAAATGTTCCAACTGGCTAATGTCAACTCATGTAATGTATTTTCAGAAGAAAATCGATTAATACAAAAATTTTAATTACAAGAGATAATATACAGTCAATACTACTTCAAAATGGCCATAATAGAAAAGAGCAGAGAATTTTCTTTTCCTGTTTTTATTGTTACTGATATTATTGTATGAAAAGAAAATAAAGTTAAACACCTTTCAATGTTAAGCACCAACCAATGACAAAGAAGAATCTGTGACAGAATATCATAATTCAAATTTCAAGGCAGTCCTACTTTATGGCTCTAAACCATGGGAATGACAAAAACAACAACCATGAAATTACAGACTTTCATAAAAGGATGTCTGCGTAAAATAGAATCACTGACTTGGTACGACAAGATCACAAATGTGGAACATGATAAGAATAAGAAAAGTGCCAGTGGAACAAGAGATGAAGAGAAGATGCAGACAATGGATTGGACACATACTTGGTGATGGCATTACAAAGCAGTCCTTGTTCTGGAAGCCCCAGGGTAACAGAAGTAAAGGGATACTGAAAGCACATGCAGAAGAGAACTTAAGACATGGATGAAAGGGATGGGACTGACAAGGAAACACCTTGAGCTAATGGCATAAGGGCATGCATTTGTTGAAGGCCTATACTCCTTAGGCAGCTAGATGATAATGATGATGATCCTAAAATTCTTGATAAAAATAAATTGACTTAACTGGATTGTTTTAAACAAAGGCAAAGAAATCTATTGGCTAGGATTGCAAGAACTGCTTCGAGTTAAGTAAAACTCGATGTATGCGAGTTTGAGTTAAGTGGACTGCACCATATTTGAATCTGTAAATTACACTGTCTAGGCTTCTACTTCAGTGTCTGGCTATCTCTCATCACTTCACTGTCAAAAGGTTTCTTTGTTCTGTCTGCATGTTCGAATCCAAAGAATGAAACATTTATGATATGATAGTTAATACATAATGAACACTTACTTCTTTAAATTGTTGTGATATATTTGTCCAAACTTGAACTGATATGGATGACTGCCAATTTAAGGCCACGAAGTCAGTAAAATTTGGCCCAACAGTTCCATTAATGCGATATGTATCTGTACCTTTCCTCATGCCTCGAGTACAAGGTGTAATGAACTGTGGATCCTCCAAGACAATTCTCTGACTATCAATCCCTACAGAGAAAACAAAAGCAATGTTTTGGAGTTCCCTTTTCACTAAAAGATCTTGCAAGGTAGCTTTATAATAAGAAAAACATAAATGACTCCACATGATATTATGGGGAAAACTAAACACTTAACTTCATCACTGTTTATGTTGTTGAACATTGCTCAAATATTTTCTAAACCCAAACTATCAAAAGCTGCAGTTGACATTTATATTGCCTTTCTTGTGAATCAGAGAAAATTGTGTGTACCACTATTTGCAATCGGTGTAACAAACTCATACTGACAAAATAAGTACCAGATGGCATTCTGTTTGTCTTAACTTTGAAACTAAGGGAACAGCTCTCAATGATTTTGATTTACTAGTTGCACATATTAAATAGATGTAGTTTGTTGGACCTGCAACTATCTAAACAGATACAGAATATTCTGGTATATTCTTAGCAGTAATCTTGTGAGTATAAGTATGCCATGCATAACAAATATAATAAATGAAAAACAATTAAAAAATCAGTCATACAAACAACAAATGTGTAGCATCACTAGACAATGTTCCTACTGTTAAACACAGAGGTTTTAAAAAACATAAGAAACAAGAAGGAGAACAAGCACAAATTGCTAATGTCAACTTAACAAGAACCATTAATTCTCAAAACCCACTGATTATTTCATTATCATTACTTGTCAGCTCCCTAACAAGCATAGGCTTTCAACAAACTGACACCAAAACTTCCTGCCCTGTCCAGTCTTTCCATATCTTATTTATTGCATTCATATATGTCCCAGTTCCCTTCTCCAGGCATTGTTCAGTCTCCCACTACCTCTCTTATCCTACCGATTACAAACTAAGGAATGTCTTACAACTTTATTAATAGGTGTTGTGGAACAGTAGTAAATGAGAATAGTGTGTGTGTAGGGAATAGAAAGGTATATGTTTATTTATTGTAGCGAGCTTTGTGTGTTTGCTGGCAGGAATGCGTAAGCGTGATGTTTGGCAGAGACAGGCATGGTCATTGTTCACGCGTTTTAGGCAAAAGTTAGCGAGCTAACAGGTGTCACCGTAGAGTTTGGATGAATAGTGATTTAGTTTTGATGGGACATAAAAGTATGAGAACATGGTTTAAGAAATATAAATGATTTGTTAAATGGACTATTTGTTCTATAGATGGGAGACAAAAGCCAGCATATATGTGCTTGGTTGGTAAGGGAGAGAACTCTTTTTGATGTAAATATTTTCTGCGAGTACATAATTCTGGTTTACAAAATTTGCATAACGATCGTTTTTAATAAGCTTGAAGTAAGAGAACATAGCATTTGAGCATAAACCACTAAGGGAGATAACCATAATTTTAGCGCCCTTAAGAGTTAAGCGAACGGAGAGCAGAATAAACGCACGAGAAAAGTGAGCAAAGTGTAAACATTTATAGAATGAAGATCACTGGGTTGTTTATGAAGGTATTAACCGTGAGTTTTGCGAGATAGGTGAGTGAACTGAAGAATGGACCAATCGCATTGTCTGGAAAACAGGGGACAGATGACGGGATGATGAATTGAAGGACAAAAGAAATCAGTCCAGGCGGCGAACCCAACGAAGCAAGATGTGAAATTGCTGGGCTCAAAAAAAGTAAAACCTGTGGTTGACAGAAGTTCAATACAGAGAAAGTAGATAGCTCTAGATTGAATAGTGGTAGGAATTCTGGATACTAGATTAAACTGTGCTTTAAACATAAGGCTAGCTCATAGGGGTGCCTAGTAGGAATTGTGATAAGTATTTGGAATTTCTTTGACTCTGGTAAGATTGATTTTTCATGACTTTTATCATATCTTGTATAAACTGATGTAAAAAGAGAACCGTGGTGCAGAAATATAGCCAAGACATTACAAGAGGGTAATGCTTCTCATGCTTAAGGGAGCGATCAACAAGAGAAGAACATTTGAAGATGAGTTTTATTAGGCACCAATATTAATTAGAGAGTCATAATTTCAGAAATACAGCCAACGAATTACCAGAGGGTAATGCTGCTCAGGTTTACGGGAGCAGTTAACAAAGAGAGAACATTGAAGGTGAACTTGAGAAGACTACAAAGTGGACAACTCATGTACAGTAGATATACAGGATTAGCTGTCCTGAATTAAAGGAGAGGTATAGTCTACGTCGAGAAATAAGAAGTAAGAGTTTGAAATGCTCTGACGTCTATAATGCATATCCTGCGCTCTCTCATGTCAGCGTAAGTATTGAGGCTGCCACATGAGTATTAGACATTTGTTTGATTATTGCAGGTATAACTATTGATTTGAAAATGCTGCATTTTAAAGGAGTTAAGCCTAACTAGGTTGAGATAGGAGAGAACATGACCCCAAAGATTTAGAGAGACCATTGTAAGAACCCTGAGGAAAATAAATAGAAATTGAGAACGAATTTTAGCAGTCTATGTACCTAAAGAAATAAGTGCTTATACTTTGAGATGGAATCAAGAAGGAGACACAAAGACTTTGAATTTAAATTGTGTCTGATGAATTAATGTTTGAAGATCATGGATATTGACTCATGTAAATAAAATTGTTTGAAGTTGAATCACAACACTCCAGTTGCTTTCATGTGTGAAGAGATTGAGGAATAGAGAGGTATAAGGAGTGAGCATAGATTAGGGAAGAAAAGCCACTAATACGAGATAGTCGCTAGAACCAACTAGGAGAGAAGAACGAATCCTGGGAAATAAAGTGACGAACCATATCTCATCCAAGAATCCACAACTCTGGCGGAAAGGGCCAGTAAAAGAGATAACTCTCACTTGGAAGATAAGTCAATTGGAGAAGTTGACTACTTGAATAGAACTAACTAGGCCTGCCACAGTCACCTAGTAGTTAGTCAAAATATAGAAGAGCACCACCACTGCCACATAATACCTATTTGGCGCCGTGACCACCTCTCCTACAGCAACAACATGGCTACACCATTTCTTGATGAAACATGCCAACAGCATGTGGTGAAGTGAGATGTTATAAATATTTATAGGGGACTTAGTGTACTGACTGAGATCAGCTGTGAAGGTATATATATCTAATAAGAGTAGTGTATTATATATAACCTTGCTTGCTGCCACATATGTATACCTCAGTCAGAATTATTCTGGAATAGTGTGTCCTGATTCAAATACAAAGGGAACCAGGAATCACAATCAATTTTACTTACAAGTTATATGTACAGAATTTATCAATATGAATATGGTAATGACATATATTATTAAAAGTATCCTATGTGTGTCAGTTGTGTAGTAGTAATATGAGGTAATACTGGTTTTGTTTTGTTCAAGCTCTGTTGGTATTTGTCATCATGACTTCAATAGTTTGTCTTTATTGGACTAGTATTGGAGATGTTCTCAGTTCCTGATATTAAAACAATTTAATTCCCCTCTTAATGTTATTTTTACAAGGTCATTTTAAGCTGGGGGTACATAATTTTGAGCTCAGCTGGCCACATCAGCTTATCTTGCGTGATGGCGGCAGGAAAAGACTCCTCTGCTCGATTTCTCCCCTGGGCTCTGGAGACACCTCACTGATAGCTAAATGGACCAAGGAGTATGCTGTCCGACTCTGGATTCAGCAAAGCTCTGACCAGGTGCTGCTCAATACCATCAAGACCACGGTCCCTGAAAACAAGAAGGATGTACCTTCTACTTCATAACTAATTTATACTCTCTTTTTACACTGAGCACAATACATCACAAACATTGAGTTCAGAGCGTTAGGCCAACTGTCAGCTTCATCTGAAATACTTTATACCAGTATTTACCTCCTTAATGGTTACTACGCCTCTGCACTTCCAGCATTATTTCTGTCTAATCAATAATCTAGGTGTCAGTGTACTGTTTGGCCATTCCATGCAGTTTTACTTTCCTCCGACACCTTCTGTTCAGGCTGGAGCATTATAGGCTTTACATCATGTTTGCTACTGAACTACACATATATACAGGCATAAATTAACAATTCACATTCAATTTTCATTAAAAGATACTGAATGTTTCAAGCTTACCACAATTCATGGAAACAAACACAGATACGTTGATTAGCAATGAATTCTGGCACAACTACTGGCACAAATTCCCATCTGCTTATGTTCCAGGCTTTTATTTAGCAAAAATATGAGCTGGCTTCAACGCACTGTTGCTTTATCAAGCTTATTTGACTAGTGGTCTCGAACTAACGCTCCTAAGTGAGTATATCAGCGAGTCTGGCCAATGGAGCCACGTTTCGACAAGTGTTTGAAAAAATTTTAACTTCCTACGTCTCCCCTAACAACCAAAGATAGTATTTATAGCCCGACTAATCGTGTTTAGCCTTACATATCATTCCAGCCAATCAGTTCAAATGTAACTTGTGGCCCATTTCCCGTACAATGGTGGTGTAAAAAAAAATCTACCACTGAGCGATTCTGATTTTGGGTGTTGTCTGACAGCACCATCATTTTATTTTGGCTATAACTTGTTAATTCCTAGACTATTTGCATAACGTTGTACATATTCTTTGTCAGCAAACCCTAAGGAACCCAAATATATATATTTAATAGAGCTAAGTGGCTGCGTTCAAAATATGCAATTTCTTCTACCTCCTGTTTCGAAGATGTGCTGTCTGGGTACTGTAATGTTTTCAAACGTAAACCCATATAATGTTATCTTTTCTAATAAGCGTTTCCCAGGTTTTTTTTAAAACCTAACTCTGGGAAGGGTAGTGAATTTATCACTGTCCGTCTGAAAAAGTTAGTGCATGTGGCCTTACACGCGTGATAGTAGTAATTGTGTATCGCGCGACGCGTGTTTTGTGTTGCACGTGTTCGGCTTTATGCCTCTCCCTTCTCTCTATCCTTTAGTCCATCTGTCTTTAGTTACGCCGTGTATAAAATGGAATGAATGAAATATTTAAATTAGGTCATTGATCAGCTTGGTATCTCAATGTTTTTCCAAGAAATACAGCACACGTTTCATTGAAGAAAGCGGGTAATAATATAGTAGGCTTTTACTATCAACGTGAAAGCGTTACAATTTGCAGACGAAGCATAAAACAAAGGGGATTTCGAGTACTGTCATTGTGACAGCACTGTTATTTTACCATTGCTCTTTTCTTTATTAGATTTATTTGTTAGGCTTTATATTTACCTTTTAATTTATATATGTGGATTAGAATATTCCACGACATCTCCCCTCTTAAAACAGACATCCCATGTCAGTCCTTTATTCTATATACACATAGATAAATGTAAGTCAACTTGACTTTACTCTGCTGTGGTGCTATCATGGTTTTATGTAGTTGGGTCCATTCAGAGTAGGCACTACTCATGAAATCTGCCTCAGACTTCTACAACCAATAATATATTTCGGTTATGTTACTTAACAGCCGCAAGTGTGAGTGCTTGTCTTAATGCTGCTTCGCAACCCGTATTCACCATTTCTCTTCTCTGAGTCTGCGCAATGACATGTCCAGAGAACATTATATTTCCCTCAAAATGTACGTTATGAGGAGATAACATATACCTGGTGATAGCAGAGTTTTCGTAGTGGATCCCATAATCTTCTTATTATCCTGTATGAAACATTCGGAATATCCTCAATCAAAGAGGCAACTCAGGGATTCATTACGTTCCTCCGAAATGTTTACATCCAACAATTTTCTCATCATTCTAGAGAAGACACTAGGCGCATTCTTCAATCCAAATGGCAATCTATTAAACTCATAGTGTCCTTCTGAGGTACTAAAAGCTAGGTATGGTCTAACCTCAGGCTTTACTGGAATCTGATAGTATCCTTTACTCAGATCCACTTTTGAGAAATATTTAGCTTTATTTAGTCTGGCAAACAGCTGATTTGTATCCGGCAATGGATCCACCTGTCCTTCTGTAATAGCATTCAGTCTCCTGTAATCTATACAGAGTCTATGTTCTCAGAGGGCTTCCTTAAGAGTACAACACCGGAACTATACGAAGACTCACTGTGCGAAATAATTCCTTCCTTCAATAGATAGTCTATCTCTTCCTTCAAAGCTTTTTCCTTAGCAAACGGAATCGAATATGGTTTCATACAGACAGGTGTGGGGTCTATCAGTTTCATATCATATTCCAATAGGTTTGTATGCCCTGGTCGGTCTGTTAACACCTCTGCATGATTATTTAGAACCTGTTGCACTCTCTCTTTCTGAGTTTTCGTTAAATGTGTACTGATTTTCACCTGTGCTGCTGTCTCACAGGGGTGTAATGGATACTCAAATGATGAAAGTGGTTCCTTTTTCATCTCCATGGCGATGGACAAGGTCAACAAGTGTGTCTCTTCCTGATGTTCTCTTTCCAAATATTTCTTCAGGAGATTCACATGATAGATTTTTTCTTTCCCCTTCTTATCTATCTTATAATTTGTTCTAGATACCTTCTCTAAAACTGTATATGGACCCTGCCATCCAATTTGTAACTTATTCTGACTCCCGGGCAAAAGAAGCAGTACTTTCTCTCCCACAGCCAAATTTCTGTCTTTCGCCTTCCTGTTATAATAGGCAGCATGTTTCTTCCTGGCTTGTTTCAAATTTTCATTGGCAAGTTTCCAACCAGTTTTTAAACGAGTGGTCAGCTCATTCACATATTGGTATGAAGATGTAATGTTTTCCTCTGCCTTTTCATCAGTCCACGTTCTTAACAAAGCTACATATGGACCTTTAATTGTGTGGACCTATTTGTCCATGCACCGGTATGGTCTCTTCCACTCGAAGCTTTATAGTGATGATTTTTCCTCCCAGAATTATCATTCACAAAACGACCGCTACCAATTTTTCTTTTGGGGCTTTCTCCCCACTTAAAATTCTTGATGAGAGATTTCCTCTCTACATCCTCTTCCTCCAGTTTGTTTAAGTCCGATTGAGGGATTGTCGGCTTATCCTGGGGTAAGACATCTTTTTGCACTCTCCGCATAGTGGCCATTGTAAAACAGTTAAGTGAAGCTTGTCCGTGAAAAGGGGCTTCCCATTCCATTTGGTCCACTTTATCAAATCTATTTTTCTTTTTATTATCAGGCCTAATTTTGCCCCGTGGCGTGTCCAGGTCCTGATCCATGTTCCCACTTGTGGGTGTTCCCTCATGTGCTATGCTACACCTTTCTACAAAATTCTCAATGTCCCATCTTGCTTTGGGCCAATAATAATTGTGAGCCACCTTTTGAATGATGGTACCTATCTTCTCATGGTCCCCATCTGGTTTCACATGTAGGCTCCTTATTAAGTCTGCCCTATATCTTTTAGGA
This sequence comes from Oreohelix idahoensis, assembly GCA_024509875.1. Lineage (NCBI taxonomy): Eukaryota > Metazoa > Mollusca > Gastropoda > Stylommatophora > Oreohelicidae > Oreohelix > Oreohelix idahoensis. The sequence goes on from JAMPIV010002909.1 coordinate 97,424, forward strand.
AGTACCAGTTGTCCCTGACCTTTGGATCTAGCTCCAGTCTTCCTATACATCAACTTGTTTTTCATGTAAAAATCTCCCTTGCCTGGAGTTGTATGACAAGTTGACAATTTTCTGAAACAAGGCTTGAGTGTTTTATCCCCAGCCTGTGCCTTCCTCATCTCTTCTGGAGTGGTATCTAACATAATATCCTCCTCCTGTCTTGAGGTCGACCTGACCTGAAGGGTTGCCATATACACAGGTTTCCTTCTGCAACGGTCAGTGTCATGATTGTCCATCTGACAATTCTTACACCACCTTTTTCCTTGGTTGAAAGATTTTCTTTCATCATATTTCCTTTCATCGAATTGTGGGAATTTATTTTTATTTTCATACCGTGGCCTATCAAACTGGTGCTTACCTTTGTTTTGATCCCTAGGATCAAATTGATTAAAGTTCTGTGGTGCCCTAAAGTTATCCACTTGTTTCTTTTTATTACCTGTTACCTCTGCTTGAGCTGCTTGATACCTTTCAGCAACATTTAGCAACTCACCCAGCCTCTCTGCACCTTGTTCCATGAGAAACTTTCTCAGGTCTGGAGCCATGGACTCTCTTAATTGCTCTATAAGGACCATTTCCTTAAGATCTTGGGTTTTCCCCAGAGAAGTCCATTTCTCCAAGTATGTCTCTATTCGTGCAGAGAACTGGTGATAGGTTTCACCTGACAGTAGTTTAGCATTCCTAAATTTTTTCCTATAGAATTCTGCATTCTTTTCATATCTTAACAAAAGAGCCTGCTTTAGCATGTCATAATTTTCCTGATCACCTCTGCTCATTTTTGCAAAAACTTCATAAGCTGCCCCACGAAGTCCTTGAGATAACTTTAAGCTCCACCTTTCTCTCTCTAACCCATACGTGGTAGCTAATAGTTCATACCTATTTAGGTAGCTCTCTATATCATCGTCTTTCTCAACAAAATGATCTAAATGAAAATTCATAGCTGAGGTTGAGGCTCCTTGGCTAGCAGTGGCATCAGAGGCAAAGGGACTGGCACCATTTTCAGGAGCATGGCCCTGAAACTCAAACTCCCTTAGTCGTAACTCATGTTCCCTTTGTAATCTCTTCTCCTCCTTTTCTGCTTCCCTCTCTGCAGTCAATCTTCTTTCTTCTGCTTCCCTTTCTGCAGCTAATTTCTTCTCTTCCCTTTCTGCAGCTAATTTCTTCTCTTCCCTTTCTGCAGCTAATTTCTTCTCTTCCCTTTCTGCAGCTACTTTCTTCTCTTCCCTTTCTGCAGTCAATTTCTTAGCCTCAGCCTCAATCTGCAACCTCTTAGTCTCAGCCTCAGCCTCAAATTGTAACTTCTTAATTTCCCTTTCAGCCTCTAACTTTCTTTCGGCCTCTTTTTCTAATCTTCTTTCTTCGCGTTCAATAAATTTGTCACATTCCGTAGTGACATAGGCAACCATAACTTGCCCATCTAATCCTAACTCTTTTGCAGTCTGTACAGCAGCAGATCGAAACTTGGCCAGGTCCGCCATTGTCTATCAGGTAAATTTATACAATGTCTAACCAACAATTCAATTTCTAAATATATATCTAATGGACAACACAGGCACCGTGAGCTCAACCTTATTTAATTCCACCCAAGGATACCTTTTAATTCTTATATTCCCTGAAGTGAATTACCCCCAATATTTTTAATAGGGAAAGATTCAAAATCCCAAGAGCGAGACCCCAATATATGTGGTGAAGTGAGATGTTATAAATATTTATAGGGGACTTAGTGTACTGACTGAGATCAGCTGTGAAGGTATATATATCTAATAAGAGTAGTGTATTATATATAACCTTGCTTGCTGCCACATATGTATACCTCAGTCAGAATTATTCTGGAATAGTGTGATGACTACGTTGTATGTCTAGGGTATGTGTATGATGAAGTGTAAGTCATAACAACAACAGACAGATAAACAATTTAATTTATTCCACCACACTTGACAACACTGTGACACTCACATACATATAACACTCTAAAGGATATCTTAAAGGAGTCACTGATAACTTTTCAAATAACAATATGTATTCATTGCTGTTATGAATGAATATGTGTCCTGATTCAAATACAAAGGGAACCAGGAATCACAATCAATTTTACTTACAAGTTATATGTACAGAATTTATCAATATGAATATGGTAATGACATATATTATTAAAAGTATCCTATGTGTGTCAGTTGTGTAGTAGTAATATGAGGTAATACTGGTTTTGTTTTGTTCAAGCTCTGTTGGTATTTGTCATCATGACTTCAATAGTTTGTCTTTATTGGGACTAGTATTGGAGATGTTCTCAGTTCCTGATATTAAAACAATTTAATTCCCCTCTTAATGTTATTTTTACAAGGTCATTTTAAGATGGGGGTACATAATTTTGAGCTCAGCTGGCCACATCAGCTTATCTTGCGTGATGGCGGCAGGAAAAGACTCCTCTGCTCGATTTCTCCCCTGGGCTCTGGAGACACCTCACTGATAGCTAAATGGACCAAGGAGTATGCTGTCCGACTCTGGATTCAGCAAAGCTCTGACCAGGTGCTGCTCAATACCATCAAGACCACGGTCCCTGAAAACACGAAGGATGTACCTTCTACTTCATAACTAATTTATACTCTCTTTTTACACTGAGCACAATACATCACAAACATTGAGTTCAGAGCGTTAGGCCAACTGTCAGCTTCATCTGAAATACTTTATACCAGTATTTACCTCCTTAATGGTTACTACGCCTCTGCACTTCCAGCATTATTTCTGTCTAATCAATAATCTAGGTGTCAGTGTACTGTTTGGCCATTCCATGCAGTTTTACTTTCCTCCGACACCTGCTGTTCAGGCTGGAGCATTATAGGCTTTACATCATGTTTGCTACTGAACTACACATATATACAGGCATAAATTAACAATTCACATTCAATTTTCATTAAAAGATACTGAATGTTTCAAGCTTACCACAATTCATGGAAACAAACACAGATACGTTGATTAGCAATGAATTCTGGCACAACTACTGGCACAAATTCCCATCTGCTTATGTTCCAGGCTTTTATTTAGCAAAAATATGAGCTGGCTTCAACGCACTGTTGCTTTATCAAGCTTATTTGACTAGTGGTCTCGAACTAACGCTCCTAAGTGAGTATATCAGCGAGTCTGGCCAATGGAGCCACGTTTCGACAAGTGTTTGAAAAAATTTTAACTTCCTACGTCTCCCCTAACAACCAAAGATAGTATTTATAGCCCGACTAATCGTGTTTAGCCTTACATATCATTCCAGCCAATCAGTTCAAATGTAACTTGTGGCCCATTTCCCGTACAATGGTGGTGTAAAAAAAAATCTACCACTGAGCGATTCTGATTTTGGGTGTTGTCTGACAGCACCATCATTTTATTTTGGCTATAACTTGTTAATTCCTAGACTATTTGCATAACGTTGTACATATTCTTTGTCAGCAAACCCTAAGGAACCCAAATATATATATTTAATAGAGCTAAGTGGCTGCGTTCAAAATATGCAATTTCTTCTACCTCCTGTTTCGAAGATGTGCTGTCTGGGTACTGTAATGTTTTCAAACGTAAACCCATATAATGTTATCTTTTCTAATAAGCGTTTCCCAGGTTTTTTAAAACCTAACTCTGGGAAGGGTAGTGAATTTATCACTGTCCGTCTGAAAAAGTTAGTGCATGTGGCCTTACACGCGTGATAGTAGTAATTGTGTATCGCGCGACGCGTGTTTTGTGTTGCACGTGTTCGGCTTTATGCCTCTCCCTTCTCTCTATCCTTTAGTCCATCTGTCTTTAGTTACGCCGTGTATAAAATGGAATGAATGAAATATTTAAATTAGGTCATTGATCAGCTTGGTATCTCAATGTTTTTCCAAGAAATACAGCACACGTTTCATTGAAGAAAGCGGGTAATAATATAGTAGGCTTTTACTATCAACGTGAAAGCGTTACAATTTGCAGACGAAGCATAAAACAAAGGGGATTTCGAGTACATTCCTTGTGACAGCACTGTTATTTTACCATTGCTCTTTTCTTTATTAGATTTATTTGTTAGGCTTTATATTTACCTTTTAATTTATATATGTGGATTAGAATATTCCACGACATCTCCCCTCTTAAAACAGACATCCCATGTCAGTCCTTTATTCTATATACACATAGATAAATGTAAGTCAACTTGACTTTACTCTGCTGTGGTGCTATCATGGTTTTATGTAGTTGGGTCCATTCAGAGTAGGCACTACTCATGAAATCTGCCTCAGACTTCTACAACCAATAATATATTTCGGTTATGTTACTGAACAGCCGCAAGTGTGAGTGCTTGTCTTAATGCTGCTTCGCAACCCGTATTCACCATTTCTCTTCTCTGAGTCTGCGCAATGACATGTCCAGAGAACATTATATTTCCCTCAAAATGTACGTTATGAGGAGATAACATATACCTGGTGATAGCAGAGTTTTCGTAGTGGATCCCATAATCTTCTTATTATCCTGTATGAAACATTCGGAATATCCTCAATCAAAGAGGCAACTCAGGGATTCATTACGTTCCTCCGAAATGTTTACATCCAACAATTTTCTCATCATTCTAGAGAAGACACTAGGCGCATTCTTCAATCCAAATGGCAATCTATTAAACTCATAGTGTCCTTCTGAGGTACTAAAAGCTAGGTATGGTCTAACCTCAGGCTTTACTGGAATCTGATAGTATCCTTTACTCAGATCCACTTTTGAGAAATATTTAGCTTTATTTAGTCTGGCGACCAGCTGATTTGTATCCGGCAATGGATCCACCTGTCCTTCTGTAATAGCATTCAGTCTCCTGTAATCTATACAGAGTCTATGTTCTCCAGAGGGCTTCCTTAAGAGTACAACACCGGAACTATATGAGGATTCACTGTGTGAAATAATTCCCTCCTTCAATAGATAGTCTATCTCTTCCTTCAAAGCTTTCTCCTTAGCAAACGGAATCGAATATGGTTTCATACAGACAGGTGTGGGGTCTATCAGTTTCATATCATATTCCAATAGGTTTGTATGCCCTGGTCGGTCTGTTAACACCTCTGCATGATTATTTAGAACCTGTTGCACTCTCTCTTTCTGAGTTTTCGTTAAATGTGTACTGATTTTCACCTGTGCTGCTGTCTCACAGGGGTGTAATGGATACTCAAATGATGAAAGTGGTTCCTTTTTCATCTCCATGGCGATGGACAAGGTCAACAAGTGTGTCTCTTCCTGATGTTCTCTTTCCAAATATTTCTTCAGGAGATTCACATGATAGATTTTTTCTTTCCCCTTCTTATCTATCTTATAATTTGTTCTAGATACCTTCTCTAAAACTGTATATGGACCCTGCCATCCAATTTGTAACTTATTCTGACTCCCGGGCAAAAGAAGCAGTACTTTCTCTCCCACAGCCAAATTTCTGTCTTTCGCCTTCCTGTTATAATAGGCAGCATGTTTCTTCCTGGCTTGTTTCAAATTTTCATTGGCAAGTTTCCACCAGTTTTTAAACGAGTGGTCAGCTCATTCACATATTGGTATGAAGATGTAATGTTTTCCTCTGCCTTTTCATCAGTCCACGTTCTTAACAAAGCTACATATGGACCTTTAATTGTGTGGACCTATTTGTCCATGCACCGGTATGGTCTCTTCCACTCGAAGCTTTATAGTGATGATTTTTCCTCCCAGAATTATCATTCACAAAACGACCGCTACCAATTTTTCTTTTGGGGCTTTCTCCCCACTTAAAATTCTTGATGAGAGATTTCCTCTCTACATCCTCTTCCTCCAGTTTGTTTAAGTCCGATTGAGGGATTGTCGGCTTATCCTGGGGTAAGACATCTTTTTGCACTCTCCGCATAGTGGCCATTGTAAAACAGTTAAGTGAAGCTTGTCCGTGAAAAGGGGCTTCCCATTCCATTTGGTCCACTTTATCAAATCTATTTTTCTTTTTATTATCAGGCCTAATTTTGCCCCGTGGCGTGTCCAGGTCCTGATCCATGTTCCCACTTGTGGGTGTTCCCTCATGTGCTATGCTACACCTTTCTACAAAATTCTCAATGTCCCATCTTGCTTTGGGCCAATAATAATTGTGAGCCACCTTTTGAATGATGGTACCTATCTTCTCATGGTCCCCATCTGGTTTCACATGTAGGCTCCTTATTAAGTCTGCCCTATATCTTTTAGGAAGTACCAGTTGTCCCTGACCTTTGGATCTAGCTCCAGTCTTCCTATACATCAACTTGTTTTTCATGTAAAAATCTCCCTTGCCTGGAGTTGTATGACAAGTTGACAATTTTCTGAAACAAGGCTTGAGTGTTTTATCCCCAGCCTGTGCCTTCCTCATCTCTTCTGGAGTGGTATCTAACATAATATCCTCCTCCTGTCTTGAGGTCGACCTGACCTGAAGGGTTGCCATATACACAGGTTTCCTTCTGCAACGGTCAGTGTCATGATTGTCCATCTGACAATTCTTACACCACCTTTTTCCTTGGTTGAAAGATTTTCTTTCATCATATTTCCTTTCATCGAATTGTGGGAATTTATTTTTATTTTCATACCGTGGCCTATCAAACTGGTGCTTACCTTTGTTTTGATCTCTAGGATCAAATTGATTAAAGTTCTGTGGTGCCCTAAAGTTATCCACTTGTTTCTTTTTATTACCTGTTACCTCTGCTTGAGCTGCTTGATACCTTTCAGCAACATTTAGCAACTCACCCAGCCTCTCTGCACCTTGTTCCATGAGAAACTTTCTCAGGTCTGGAGCCATGGACTCTCTTAATTGCTCTATAAGGACCATTTCCTTAAGATCTTGGGTTTTCCCCAGAGAAGTCCATTTCTCCAAGTATGTCTCTATTCGTGCAGAGAACTGGTGATAGGTTTCACCTGACAGTAGTTTAGCATTCCTAAATTTTTTCCTATAGAATTCTGCATTCTTTTCATATCTTAACAAAAGAGCCTGCTTTAGCATGTCATAATTTTCCTGATCACCTCTGCTCATTTTTGCAAAAACTTCATAAGCTGCCCCACGAAGTCCTTGAGATAACTTTAAGCTCCACCTTTCTCTCTCTAACCCATACGTGGTAGCTAATAGTTCATACCTATTTAGGTAGCTCTCTATATCATCGTCTTTCTCAACAAAATGATCTAAATGAAAATTCATAGCTGAGGTTGAGGCTCCTTGGCTAGCAGTGGCATCAGAGGCAAAGGGACTGGCACCATTTTCAGGAGCATGGCCCTGAAACTCAAACTCCCTTAGTCGTAACTCATGTTCCCTTTGTAATCTCTTCTCCTCCTTTTCTGCTTTTTTCTCTGCAGTCAATCTTCTTTCTTCTGCTTCCCTTTCTGCAGCTAATTTCTTCTCTTCCCTTTCTGCAGCTAATTTCTTCTCTTCCCTTTCTGCAGCTAATTTCTTCTCTTCCCTTTCTGCAGCCAATTTTCTTTCTTCTGCTTCCCTTTCTGCAGCTAATCTTCTTTCTGCAGCCAATCTTTTGTCTTCTCTTTCTCTCCAATTTCTTAGCCTCAGCCTCAATCTGCAACCTCTTAGTCTCAGCCTCAGCCTCAAATTGTAACTTCTTAATTTCCCTTTCAGCCTCTAACTTTCTTTCGGCCTCTTTTTCTAATCTTCTTTCTTCGCGTTCAATAAATTTGTCACATTCCGTAGTGACATAGGCAACCATAACTTGCCCATCTAATCCTAACTCTTTTGCAGTCTGAACAGCAGCAGATCGAAACTTGGCCAGGTCCGCCATTGTCTATCAGGTAAATTTATACAATGTCTAACCAACAATTCAATTTCTAAATATATATCTAATGGACAACACAGGCACCGTGAGCTCAACCTTATTTAATTCCACCCAAGGATACCTTTTAATTCTTATATTCCCTGAAGTGAATTACCCCCAATATTTTTAATAGGGAAAGATTCAAAATCCCAAGAGCGAGACCCCAATATATGTGGTGAAGTGAGATGTTATAAATATTTATAGGGGACTTAGTGTACTGACTGAGATCAGCTGTGAAGGTATATATATCTAATAAGAGTAGTGTATTATATATAACCTTGCTTGCTGCCACATATGTATACCTCAGTCAGAATTATTCTGGAATAGTGTGATGACTACGTTGTATGTCTAGGGTATGTGTATGATGAAGTGTAAGTCATAACAACAACAGACAGATAAACAATTTAATTTATTCCACCACACTTGACAACACTGTGACACTCACATACATATAACACTCTAAAGGATATCTTAAAGGAGTCACTGATAACTTTTCAAATAACAATATGTATTCATTGCTGTTATGAATGAATATGTGTCCTGATTCAAATACAAAGGGAACCAGGAATCACAATCAATTTTACTTACAAGTTATATGTACAGAATTTATCAATATGAATATGGTAATGACATATATTATTAAAAGTATCCTATGTGTGTCAGTTGTGTAGTAGTAATATGAGGTAATACTGGTTTTGTTTTGTTCAAGCTCTGTTGGTATTTGTCATCATGACTTCAATAGTTTGTCTTTATTGGACTAGTATTGGAGATGTTCTCAGTTCCTGATATTAAAACAATTTAATTCCCCTCTTAATGTTATTTTTACAAGGTCATTTTAAGCTGGGGGTACATAATTTTGAGCTCAGCTGGCCACATCAGCTTATCTTGCGTGATGGCGGCAGGAAAAGACTCCTCTGCTCGATTTCTCCCCTGGGCTCTGGAGACACCTCACTGATAGCTAAATGGACCAAGGAGTATGCTGTCCGACTCTGGATTCAGCAAAGCTCTGACCAGGTGCTGCTCAATACCATCAAGACCACGGTCCCTGAAAACAAGAAGGATGTACCTTCTACTTCATAACTAATTTATACTCTCTTTTTACACTGAGCACAATACATCACAAACATTGAGTTCAGAGCGTTAGGCCAACTGTCAGCTTCATCTGAAATACTTTATACCAGTATTTACCTCCTTAATGGTTACTACGCCTCTGCACTTCCAGCATTATTTCTGTCTAATCAATAATCTAGGTGTCAGTGTACTGTTTGGCCATTCCATGCAGTTTTACTTTCCTCCGACACCTTCTGTTCAGGCTGGAGCATTATAGGCTTTACATCATGTTTGCTACTGAACTACACATATATACAGGCATAAATTAACAATTCACATTCAATTTTCATTAAAAGATACTGAATGTTTCAAGCTTACCACAATTCATGGAAACAAACACAGATACGTTGATTAGCAATGAATTCTGGCACAACTACTGGCACAAATTCCCATCTGCTTATGTTCCAGGCTTTTATTTAGCAAAAAATATGAGCTGGCTTCAACGCACTGTTGCTTTATCAAGCTTATTTGACTAGTGGTCTCGAACTAACGCTCCTAAGTGAGTATATCAGCGAGTCTGGCCAATGGAGCCACGTTTCGACAAGTGTTTGAAAAAATTTTAACTTCCTACGTCTCCCCTAACAACCAAAGATAGTATTTATAGCCCGACTAATCGTGTTTAGCCTTACATATCATTCCAGCCAATCAGTTCAAATGTAACTTGTGGCCCATTTCCCGTACAATGGTGGTGTAAAAAAAATCTACCACTGAGCGATTCTGATTTTGGGTGTTGTCTGACAGCACCATCATTTTATTTTGGCTATAACTTGTTAATTCCTAGACTATTTGCATAACGTTGTACATATTCTTTGTCAGCAAACCCTAAGGAACCCAAATATATATATTTAATAGAGCTAAGTGGCTGCGTTCAAAATATGCAATTTCTTCTACCTCCTGTTTCGAAGATGTGCTGTCTGGGTACTGTAATGTTTTCAAACGTAAACCCATATAATGTTATCTTTTCTAATAAGCGTTTCCCAGGTTTTTTAAAACCTAACTCTGGGAAGGGTAGTGAATTTATCACTGTCCGTCTGAAAAAGTTAGTGCATGTGGCCTTACACGCGTGATAGTAGTAATTGTGTATCGCGCGACGCGTGTTTTGTGTTGCACGTGTTCGGCTTTATGCCTCTCCCTTCTCTCTATCCTTTAGTCCATCTGTCTTTAGTTACGCCGTGTATAAAATGGAATGAATGAAATATTTAAATTAGGTCATTGATCAGCTTGGTATCTCAATGTTTTTCCAAGAAATACAGCACACGTTTCATTGAAGAAAGCGGGTAATAATATAGTAGGCTTTTACTATCAACGTGAAAGCGTTACAATTTGCAGACGAAGCATAAAACAAAGGGGATTTCGAGTACATTCATTGTGACAGCACTGTTATTTTACCATTGCTCTTTTCTTTATTAGATTTATTTGTTAGGCTTTATATTTACCTTTTAATTTATATATGTGGATTAGAATATTCCACGACATCTCCCCTCTTAAAACAGACATCCCATGTCAGTCCTTTATTCTATATACACATAGATAAATGTAAGTCAACTTGACTTTACTCTGCTGTGGTGCTATCATGGTTTTATGTAGTTGGGTCCATTCAGAGTAGGCACTACTCATGAAATCTGCCTCAGACTTCTACAACCAATAATATATTTCGGTTATGTTACTTAACAGCCGCAAGTGTGAGTGCTTGTCTTAATGCTGCTTCGCAACCCGTATTCACCATTTCTCTTCTCTGAGTCTGCGCAATGACATGTCCAGAGAACATTATATTTCCCTCAAAATGTACGTTATGAGGAGATAACATATACCTGGTGATAGCAGAGTTTTCGTAGTGGATCCCATAATCTTCTTATTATCCTGTATGAAACATTCGGAATATCCTCAATCAAAGAGGCAACTCAGGGATTCATTACGTTCCTCCGAAATGTTTACATCCAACAATTTTCTCATCATTCTAGAGAAGACACTCGGCGCATTCTTCAATCCAAATGGCAATCTATTAAACTCATAGTGTCCTTCTGAGGTACTAAAAGCTAGGTATGGTCTAACCTCAGGCTTTACTGGAATCTGATAGTATCCTTTACTCAGATCCACTTTTGAGAAATATTTAGCTTTATTTAGTCTGGCAAACAGCTGATTTGTATCCGGCAATGGATCCACCTGTCCTTCTGTAATAGCATTCAGTCTCCTGTAATCTATACAGAGTCTATGTTCTCCAGAGGGCTTCCTTAAGAGTACAACACCGGAACTATATGAAGATTCACTGTGCGAAATAATTCCTCCTTCAATAGATAGTCTATCTCTTCCTTCAAAGCTTTCTCTTTAGCAAACGGAATCGAATATGGTTTCATACAGACAGGTGTGGGGTCTATCAGTTTCATATCATATTCCAATAGGTTTGTATGCCCTGGTCGGTCTGTTAACACCTCTGCATGATTATTTAGAACCTGTTGCACTCTCTCTTTCTGAGTTTTCGTTAAATGTGTACTGATTTTCACCTGTGCTGCTGTCTCACAGGGGTGTAATGGATACTCAAATGATGAAAGTGGTTCCTTTTTCATCTCCATGGCGATGGACAAGGTCAACAAGTGTGTCTCTTCCTGATGTTCTCTTTCCAAATATTTCTTCAGGAGATTCACATGATAGATTTTTTTTTCTTTCCCCTTCTTATCTATCTTATAATTTGTTCTAGATACCTTCTCTAAAACTGTATATGGACCCTGCCATCCAATTTGTAACTTATTCTGACTCCCGGGCAAAAGAAGCAGTACTTTCTCTCCCACAGCCAAATTTCTGTCTTTCGCCTTCCTGTTATAATAGGCAGCATGTTTCTTCCTGGCTTGTTTCAAATTTTCATTGGCAAGTTTCCAACCAGTTTTTTAAACGAGTGGTCAGCTCATTCACATATTGGTATGAAGATGTAATGTTTTCCTCTGCCTTTTCATCAGTCCACGTTCTTAACAAAGCTACATATGGACCTTTAATTGTGTGGACCTATTTGTCCATGCACCGGTATGGTCTCTTCCACTCGAAGCTTTATAGTGATGATTTTTTCCTCCCAGAATTATCATTCACAAAACGACCGCTACCAATTTTTCTTTTGGGGCTTTCTCCCCACTTAAAATTCTTGATGAGAGATTTCCTCTCTACATCCTCTTCCTCCAGTTTGTTTAAGTCCGATTGAGGGATTGTCGGCTTATCCTGGGGTAAGACATCTTTTTGCACTCTCCGCATAGTGGCCATTGTAAAACAGTTAAGTGAAGCTTGTCCGTGAAAAGGGGCTTCCCATTCCATTTGGTCCACTTTATCAAATCTATTTTTCTTTTTATTATCAGGCCTAATTTTGCCCCGTGGCGTGTCCAGGTCCTGATCCATGTTCCCACTTGTGGGTGTTCCCTCATGTGCTATGCTACACCTTTCTACAAAATTCTCAATGTCCCATCTTGCTTTGGGCCAATAATAATTGTGAGCCACCTTTTGAATGATGGTACCTATCTTCTCATGGTCCCCATCTGGTTTCACATGTAGGCTCCTTATTAAGTCTGCCCTATATCTTTTAGGAAGTACCAGTTGTCCCTGACCTTTGGATCTAGCTCCAGTCTTCCTATACATCAACTTGTTTTTCATGTAAAAATCTCCCTTGCCTGGAGTTGTATGACAAGTTGACAATTTTCTGAAACAAGGCTTGAGTGTTTTATCCCCAGCCTGTGCCTTCCTCATCTCTTCTGGAGTGGTATCTAACATAATATCCTCCTCCTGTCTTGAGGTCGACCTGACCTGAAGGGTTGCCATATACACAGGTTTCCTTCTGCAACGGTCACTGTCATGATTGTCCATCTGACAATTCTTACACCACCTTTTTCCTTGGTTGAAAGATTTTCTTTCATCATATTTCCTTTCATCGAATTGTGGGAATTTATTTTTATTTTCATACCGTGGCCTATCAACTGGTGCTTACCTTTTGTTTTGATCTCTAGGATCAAATTGATTAAAGTTCTGTGGTGCCCTAAAGTTATCCACTTGTTTCTTTTTATTACCTGTTACCTCTGCTTGAGCTGCTTGATACCTTTCAGCAACATTTAGCAACTCACCCAGCCTCTCTGCACCTTGTTCCATGAGAAACTTTCTCAGGTCTGGAGCCATGGACTCTCTTAATTGCTCTATAAGGACCATTTCCTTAAGATCTTGGGTTTTCCCCAGAGAAGTCCATTTCTCCAAGTATGTCTCTATTCGTGCAGAGAACTGGTGATAGGTTTCACCTGACAGTAGTTTAGCATTCCTAAATTTTTTCCTATAGAATTCTGCATTCTTTTCATATCTTAACAAAAGAGCCTGCTTTAGCATGTCATAATTTTCCTGATCACCTCTGCTCATTTTTGCAAAAACTTCATAAGCTGCCCCACGAAGTCCTTGAGATAACTTTAAGCTCCACCTTTCTCTCTCTAACCCATACGTGGTAGCTAATAGTTCATACCTATTTAGGTAGCTCTCTATATCATCATCTTTCTCAACAAAATGATCTAAATGAAAATTCATAGCTGAGGTTGAGGCTCCTTGGCTAGCAGTGGCATCAGAGGCAAAGGGACTGGCACCATTTTCAGGAGCATGGCCCTGAAACTCAAACTCCCTTAGTCGTAACTCATGTTCCCTTTGTAATCTCTTCTCCTCCTTTTCTGCTTCCCTCTCTGCAGTCAATCTTCTTTCTTCTGCTTCCCTTTCTGCAGCTAATTTCTTCTCTTCCCTTTCTGCAGCTAATTTCTTCTCTTCCCTTTCTGCAGCTGATTTCTTCTCTTCCCTTTCTGCAGCTAATTTCTTCTCTTCCCTTTCTGCAGCCAATCTTTTGTCTTCTCTTTCTGCCTCCAATTTCTTAGCCTCAGCCTCAATCTGCAACCTCTTAGTCTCAGCCTCAGCCTCAAATTGTAACTTCTTAATTTCCCTTTCAGCCTCTAACTTTCTTTCGGCCTCTTTTTCTAATCTTCTTTCTTCGCGTTCAATAAATTTGTCACATTCCGTAGTGACATAGGCAACCATAACTTGCCCATCTAATCCTAACTCTTTTGCAGTCTGTACAGCAGCAGATCGAAACTTGGCCAGGTCCGCCATTGTCTATCAGGTAAATTTATACAATGTCTAACCAACAATTCAATTTCTAAATATATATCTAATGGACAACACAGGCACCGTGAGCTCAACCTTATTTAATTCCACCCAAGGATACCTTTTAATTCTTATATTCCCTGAAGTGAATTACCCCCAATATTTTTAATAGGGAAAGATTCAAAATCCCAAGAGCGAGACCCCAATATATGTGGTGAAGTGAGATGTTATAAATATTTATAGGGGACTTAGTGTACTGACTGAGATCAGCTGTGAAGGTATATATATCTAATAAGAGTAGTGTATTATATATAACCTTGCTTGCTGCCACATATGTATACCTCAGTCAGAATTATTCTGGAATAGTGTGATGACTACGTTGTATGTCTAGGGTATGTGTATGATGAAGTGTAAGTCATAACAACAACAGACAGATAAACAATTTAATTTATTCCACCACACTTGACAACACTGTGACACTCACATACATATAACACTCTAAAGGATATCTTAAAGGAGTCACTGATAACTTTTCAAATAACAATATGTATTCATTGCTGTTATGAATGAATATGTGTCCTGATTCAAATACAAAGGGAACCAGGAATCACAATCAATTTTACTTACAAGTTATATGTACAGAATTTATCAATATGAATATGGTAATGACATATATTATTAAAAGTATCCTATGTGTGTCAGTTGTGTAGTAGTAATATGAGGTAATACTGGTTTTGTTTTGTTCAAGCTCTGTTGGTATTTGTCATCATGACTTCAATAGTTTGTCTTTATTGGGACTAGTATTGGAGATGTTCTCAGTTCCTGATATTAAAACAATTTAATTCCCCTCTTAATGTTATTTTTACAAGGTCATTTTAAGCTGGGGGTACATAATTTTGAGCTCAGCTGGCCACATCAGCTTATCTTGCGTGATGGCGGCAGGAAAAGACTCCTCTGCTCGATTTCTCCCCTGGGCTCTGGAGACACCTCACTGATAGCTAAATGGACCAAGGAGTATGCTGTCCGACTCTGGATTCAGCAAAGCTCTGACCAGGTGCTGCTCAATACCATCAAGACCACGGTCCCTGAAAACAAGAAGGATGTACCTTCTACTTCATAACTAATTTATACTCTCTTTTTACACTGAGCACAATACATCACAAACATTGAGTTCAGAGCGTTAGGCCAACTGTCAGCTTCATCTGAAATACTTTATACCAGTATTTACCTCCTTAATGGTTACTACGCCTCTGCACTTCCAGCATTATTTCTGTCTAATCAATAATCTAGGTGTCAGTGTACTGTTTGGCCATTCCATGCAGTTTTACTTTCCTCCGACACCTTCTGTTCAGGCTGGAGCATTATAGGCTTTACATCATGTTTGCTACTGAACTACACATATATACAGGCATAAATTAACAATTCACATTCAATTTTCATTAAAAGATACTGAATGTTTCAAGCTTACCACAATTCATGGAAACAAACACAGATACGTTGATTAGCAATGAATTCTGGCACAACTACTGGCACAAATTCCCATCTGCTTATGTTCCAGGCTTTTATTTAGCAAAAATATGAGCTGGCTTCAACGCACTGTTGCTTTATCAAGCTTATTTGACTAGTGGTCTCGAACTAACGCTCCTAAGTGAGTATATCAGCGAGTCTGGCCAATGGAGCCACGTTTCGACAAGTGTTTGAAAAAATTTTAACTTCCTACGTCTCCCCTAACAACCAAAGATAGTATTTATAGCCCGACTAATCGTGTTTAGCCTTACATATCATTCCAGCCAATCAGTTCAAATGTAACTTGTGGCCCATTTCCCGTACAATGGTGGTGTAAAAAAAATCTACCACTGAGCGATTCTGATTTTGGGTGTTGTCTGACAGCACCATCATTTTATTTTGGCTATAACTTGTTAATTCCTAGACTATTTGCATAACGTTGTACATATTCTTTGTCAGCAAACCCTAAGGAACCCAAATATATATATTTAATAGAGCTAAGTGGCTGCGTTCAAAATATGCAATTTCTTCTACCTCCTGTTTCGAAGATGTGCTGTCTGGGTACTGTAATGTTTTCAAACGTAAACCCATATAATGTTATCTTTTCTAATAAGCGTTTCCCAGGTTTTTTAAAACCTAACTCTGGGAAGGGTAGTGAATTTATCACTGTCCGTCTGAAAAAGTTAGTGCATGTGGCCTTACACGCGTGATAGTAGTAATTGTGTATCGCGCGACGCGTGTTTTGTGTTGCACGTGTTCGGCTTTATGCCTCTCCCTTCTCTCTATCCTTTAGTCCATCTGTCTTTAGTTACGCCGTGTATAAAATGGAATGAATGAAATATTTAAATTAGGTCATTGATCAGCTTGGTATCTCAATGTTTTTCCAAGAAATGTCATTGTGACAGCACTGTTCTTTTACCATTGCTCTTTTCTTTATTAGATTTATTTGTTAGGCTTTATATTTACCTTTTAATTTATATATGTGGATTAGAATATTCCACGACACAGCAACAACAACAACATTCCATGTTTGTTCCACCCCCTGTGGAGCAGGAACCAACAATGACCGCTCTCAAAAGCATTACTGAGACGCTGCATAATGTGGACCAATACGCAAAATATAATCAAATCAGGTCAGTGATAACACCATTTAAGGGAGATCCGAAAGAATTCAGAAAATGGATGAAAGACGCAGACAGATTTGCCACTATGATAAGTGTAAGCACAGATGTGGAACGTAGGAAGATATTATATTTCTCGTCTGACGCTCTTGTCTCTGATTTTCTAAGGAGACGTGAAAATATGTATCCAAATGAAGCATATCAGTCGTTGAAGAAAGAACTAACGAAATGCTATAGTGACATCACAAATACAGAGCATGCGTGGTCATTGCTTCGCCACATCAAACAGCAACATAACGAGCCTGTACAATCCTATGCGGAGAAACTATTAAATTTGGCAGAGGAGGCAGTTTTGAATGGGGTGACAGCTTCACAAGACCTAGAAAAACATCTAGTAGGGACCTTTATTGATGGACTATTAGCAAAGAATACAAAACTACATTTAATTCGTCATGATCCCAACACAATAGACGAGGCAATACAGATAGCAATTACCGAAGAAAATGTTCAAACGAGGTTCAATCAATGCACCGAACAAGAGCCAGCAGTAGAGGCACGAACAGAACATGAGCCGATGGAGATTGGACATTCCCGCTCCCGTTGGCGTCGCCCAAGCCGGATAGAAAACCAGGGACAGTTGAACACATGCTATCCTCGACATTCTCATAGACAGCAGAACATACAGCAGGTCAACATTCCCACATGGTTTAATTGCGGGATTAGAGGACACATCGCCTCTCAGTGCCGACAACAACATCCTCGCATGCACCAGCAGTATAATAATGTACAACAGAGTAGTTATGATGGTACTCGTGGATATAATCAGAACTTCCGAGGGGCGTATACACCATTCAACTCCAGGACCAGACAAGCAGGAAGGTCCAAAGAGAGAAAGAGAAACAACATGATCTCACAGTCAATGACTCCTCCTCAAAGGTTAAACATCACATCAGACCCTAGCTCTTGTTTAATTAAAATTAACAATAAGAATTATCGAGCACTTGTAGACACAGGAGCTTCAGTCAGTCTAATCAGGGAACAACTGTATAAACAAATTAAGCATCTAGGAACTTTTCGGCCTTCAAAAACATTTATGTCATCAGTGACTGGAGAACCTATGAAATCATGTGGTACTGCCAACATTACTTTTGGCATAGGACAACAACAGATCACACATTCTTTCATAATTACACGAGGAATGTCTAGAAATTTCATTCTAGGCAGAGACTTCTTCAACAAACATAATACTAGAATATATTTTGACCTACACAAGATCAGGATCAATGACAAATACATACAACTGCAGGATGACATACATATTGCATCCTTGGTGCGTCTGACAGCCCCAATTACAGTGGCACCTAACACACTGGTGATAGCCAAAGGTAGAATAAAGAATTCCAGCTACATTCAACCAGGTCAGACAATACAGATTGAACCCTTGGAAAATGAAAGCATAAACGATTTTTTTTTTTTTTTTTCGTACGCCTGCTAATACTCGAGGTGAAATCTCAGGTTATTGTTAATGTCTAACCTGACATTGATTTTACGTGAGTATCCCTTTTCTTTGTACAGAGACAGGTGTCCCTCGCCATTCAGGCAGATACTCGCCGATTTCGGAGGTACCCATTAGAGCTGGGTCGGCTCAGGAGCCGCCAATCCCTGGTCGACGACACTCCTTCAAATGTCTTCGCCAGGTCTCGAGTTAATCCAGTACAATTCCAGGTCGATGAAATAATAAACCTCTTATGTTCGTTACGGAAGGCATCGCGGAAATTTCATCCTCTCGAGACTTTCCAGTCATGATCATCAACACTTCGGGACAAGCAACAACAATACACAGAGGTGCAATAATTGCCAAGATACAAAGATCATCTTTAACATCGGAACGAAATAACAGAACACCTCAAGGCGGTAGAAACCAATACTATTCTTACACTCCACCTACATTTCGAAATCGGGCCTCAGTTTGCCATTCCGATAACACCAAACCATCTAAAGGATTAAATGCATACAGTGATAACTTCATACCTCGACAGACCCCAAAAGTAAAGTCAAGAAACGAGCCAGAACATAACATGGCAAGAGATAAGGCATATAGTCAACAAAACAAGGACAGACAAAATGGTCAACAAATACAGTATAGACAGACAGCAAATAACTTTAACTATGCATCTAATCGCTGTAATGCCCAGACATATGGAGTAAGAGGATACAACCAAGATGATATACCATATGAGAGAGCATGTGGAAATGAACTGGAAAACATAGCTGCAACTAGGAAAGATGATGAATACTCTCGCTATGCATACAGAGTAAACCAAGTAATTCATCAAAAAGCTAGCGGTGGAATATATAGAAGAACAGCAGATAGTAGAGAGGAATCACATGATATCAACCTTGTTACAAGTTCCTTATTGCCAACTCCAGCACAATACTGCCGAAGTGAACGACAGAGCAGAAGGAATAATTATAGAAAACAATCAGTATACACTCCATGGCGGATAACCAACGAGAGACACTCCAATGCACCAGAGTTATAGAACAAGATACCCAAATCCCCTTCATTATCGCCATGGTCAACGACAGAGTGAAGATGTTAACTATAGAAGATATGGACAGTATACTCCTTGGCGAATACCCAGAGCAGAATATGCAGCAAGGTCATTTAGGAAAAATGAGCCCATGAAGTACAAGCATTCTCAATATTACAACAGTGAACGAGAAAAAATGAATAATTTTCACAGAGTAGACGATGATAACACATATGTTAAGACACCATGGTCAAGTCAAGAGTCTCACCCACCGGATAACAAATCAAACCGGTTATCACAATTGCTGGCAACGCTGAAGGTAGATGACCAACATAAAAATAAACTTAGTGCATTTGTCACTAAACACCAGGATGTTTTTGCACTAACAGACATGGAGTTAGGCAGAACCAGTACAATACATATGGACATTCAGACTACAGCAGAGGAGCCTATCAGCTTGAGACCTTACCACACTCCTTTGAAGAATCGTGAGATAGTAGAAAAATCCATAAACGACATGTTGAAGGCAGGCATCATAGAAAGATCTACATCAGCGTGGTCATCACCTATAGTAATTGTCACAAAGAAAGACGGATCAAGTAGATTCTGCTGCGACTACCGCGCACTAAACAGAATAACTAAAACAATCTCATATCTGCTACCACGTATTGACGATATACTGGCAACACTTGGGCATTCGACATATTTTACCACATTGGATGCACACTCAGGATTCTGGTGCATCCCCATGACTCCAGCGGCAAAGGAGAAATCATATTTTTGTACACACATGGGTAGCTACAAATGGAATGTGATGCCTTTCGGTCTAAAGGGAAGCCCAGCGACTTACATGGCATTAATGGATGAAGTTTTACGAGGAATGCATCCATTTGCATTAGCCTATATAGACGACGTACTCATACATACAGAAGGTACGGTAGATGAACATCTGAAGAAAGTCGAACAAGTCTTTGATCGCCTCCGACACCACAAAGTAAAATTCAAGCTGAGCAAGTGTCAGTTTTTGAAAACAGAAACAAAGTACTTGGGATTTATAGTAAAGATGGCATCCGCCCTGACACAGAAAAAGTTGAGGCAATAAAGAAGATGCCCGCCCCAACAACAGTGAAGCAAGTTCGAGCATTCATCGGTTGTTGTGGATACTACAGACGTCATGTTGCTAAATTTTCAGAGACCTCACTAAGAAGTATTCTCGATTCAAGTGGACAGAAGCATGCCAGAAGTCTTTTGATTATCTTAAAGAAGCACTTGCAACATTACCACTTCTATCACATCCAGATATATCTCAGCTGATGATTCCTTATACGGATGCCTCCAAGACAGCAATAGGTGCTCGCTTAGTTCAGCATAGGGAAGATGATGAAACACCTATGACACCAGACATTCCAAATGAGATGCCCATAGCATTTATATCACATGCGCTTTCCAAAACACAAAGCAGATGGTCAATTACAGAAAGATAAGCCTTTGCTATACATTATGCCAAACAGAAACTTGACTTTTACATCAGAGGTACTAAACTTACCATTAGAACAGATTATCAGCCATTGTTAAATTGGCTCACCAAGACACAGAAACAACCAAAAAAGTTACAGGTTTGGGCTATCAACTTGCAACAGTATGATGCAACAATTGAACACCTCCCAGGTGTACAGAATACATGTGCAGATTTCCTCTCTAGGATCCCACACACTGGTACTGTACAGCAAGAGGATCCTGATGCGGGTACAGATGTCAATGACAACACAAAAGAAGTCAACGTTATAACTTCTAACGGAGCAGAGGTCGACTATAGCACTGTCACATCAGACATGGATACAGAAGAGACAACAAACTTAGATCCATTTGGTATATGTACTGAACAGAGGAAAGACCCCGAAGTAGCTAAGCTTATCCAACGTATAGAAGCAAAACCCACATCGCTTAAACAATTTACTATCCAGCCAAAGGACCAGGCCTTATATCATATTGACCACAAACAAGAAGGTACACTACAAAAAGTAATTCCCCAAACCCTAGTATCTCAGATACTGGTACAGTTCCATGATAACAATGGACATGTTGGTCGAGACAAAACCATAGATGTCATTAAGAAAAGGTACTATTGGACAACCATGTATAAGGACATCACTGAATATATTAATGGTTGTAAACCTGTAAAATACGGAACATGAGACCAACCAGGGTCCCTCTACAACAGATGAAACAATCACATTTCCCCATGGAAGTCATCAGCATGGACATTTCTGGGCCGTATACACTCACCCAGTCCGGGAACAAATACCTGTTTCACATCGTCGATCAATATTCGGTATGGCCTGAAAGCTACCCTCTCATGGATGCAACTTCAGCAACAATAACTGAAATTTTTCTGCAAGAATTCATGCCACGACATGGTTGCCCTAGGAGAATAGTCACAGACAATGGAAAACAATTTGTTGGTAACCCTTTCAAACAAACGCTTCAAAAGTTACACATTCAACATACCACTACTACGCCTTACAGACCGCAGGCAAATGGAAGAAATGAGCAAATGCATGCCACATTGATCGATATTCTTGCCAAGTATATGCAAGGCAATGTCCAGTATTGGGACTTATATATCAATCAAGCCCTTGAAGCAATACGGATCAATATAAATGAGACAACAGGATGTTCACCTTTCTATTTGTTATATGGACGTGAACCCACCTTCCCATTAGATAATCTATTACAACCACAGAGAAAGTATCAAGGTGAAGATCCAATTGAAATTATCATACAAGAGAAGCATAAGGCCCACCAAATAGCAAATAGTAATGCACAGAAAGCCTTCAAGAAATGGCAGAAGCAGCATGACAAAAGAGCAACGTTAGAAGAATTTAAGCCTGGAGATAAAGTATATTACAAGAAGAATGTTTGAGATAAGATGGATAATAGTTGGCTTGACGGGTTTAAAGTGTTGAAACAAACAACACCAGTGAATTATAAACAATGGAATGAGGAGAAGAACATAAATGTCAAAGCACATGTAGCGCAGATGAAAAAAGATGATCATCGCCCCATAGTACCACCAGCTTTACAGAGTACCAGACCGCTACGAAAAGCCATGTTGACTTATTACGAATCTACAGAGTCAACAAGCACTTTACTCAGCGAAAACGACACAGATGAAGGGCAGGACATTGATGATCAACAAAGCAACAATTCTGATCAACTACCAGATGCTGTAGAACGCCTCACTCGCTGCAGAGAGAACTCAGAAGAAGAAAAAGATATTCCGCCAACAGAATTGATAGAGAGATTGAGATACAGAGATAACCGTCTACATGAGAGAGATAGTACTACACCACTATCTACACATGATGAAGAACCTGAAACATCTGATCGGTCAACACCAACACCACAAAGCGTATACAGCGAACAAGAGGAGATGGGCACACATACGCAAGAGGAAGATAGAATACAAGTAGAGCAGGATACAGACAGTGAATACTACAGTGACACCCTAGAGGATACGACAGTGATAGATAATAAAAGTAACGATGCTGATAATGAAATAGATGCTCCATACAAACACACGAGAGCGGCAAAACAAAAGAGTAGAGCACAGGAACAACAGCTATTGAAACAAAATGATCAACAAATAGAGGCAAAACAACAAAGTGGTACAAGCCAAACTCAAAACATCGAGGACACATCAGATAAAGATTCAGATACGCAAGAAGAGATGGAGCAAGAGTATATAAGAGGAAAGAAGAGACAGAGGTCGTCGTCTTCAGACGATTCGCCGGTTTTTAGACAGCGTCTACCACGGCTGTTACATGTAGAAGAGGTCAGACGGAGGAGGAAGAATAAGATAAGAAATGGTGGTGCAGCGAAGAGTAATGAAGATATAAAGACACTTGTTCAAAATATTGACAGGAAGTTTGAAGAATTGAAAAAGGAGATGAGTAGTTATAGAGAAATACAAGAGAAGGAACAAGATTGAAAGACCAAGGTAACGGGTCAACGAAGAATAGACAATGTAGACCATGGAAGGTCAGGGAAGAACAAAGATGAAGAAAGAAATAATGATATAACAGAAATAGAAAATATAGACGCACTGTGCGAATTTATTGATAGAAAATTTGAGGAGCTGAGAATGGACAATGAAGATAAGAGAAATACAGATCGAGGGGATTTCTGATCTAAAAGCCAAGATAGGCTGAGAAATAGAAGTGATGATAGAAGAGATAAGGATCGAAGGGATTACCGATCCAAGAGCCGAGAAGCTTATAGAAACAGTAGCAGAAGTACAGAAACTACTAAGGATCGAAGGAGATACCGATCCAAGAATAGAGAGGAAGAGACAAATAGGAGTAGTAATAGGAGAGATACTAGGAGTATAAGTAGATGTCGAGGTAGCGACGAGTCTAAGAGTAGAGAACCTGAGAGGAACTCAGGGAGTGCGAGAAGGGAAGAAATGGAAGATAGAGAGAAACTGAGGCAAACGGTTGACAAGGTAAGAAGTAAGGAGGTTGAGAGAAATTTAGCAGATACACGAGACACAGAGGTAGAGAGGAAGCAAAGTGTTGACAAGGTTAAACGAGTTGAAGAGACACAAGATATAGATAAACTGATAGCGTTAGAGGCGCTTAAAAGTAAGGAGACAATAGAGGCGCTTAAAAGTAAAGAGGCCATGATGATGAAGTTAATAGAGATGGTGAATAAGTAAGGGAGATGAAGTAGTGCAGAAATAGAAAGAGATAGAGGCTATGTGAGGAGAGGCATAACATAAATAATATGGCGGCGGCAGCTGAGTCTTGAGAAGACTTAGTATAATTGGTCTGCACCGCACACAAGAGAAAACTGAGTATACCTGACCAATAGGGCACTGCAGTAGGGGAGACGAGTAAAGGAGATGTAAGACGTACATCTGAGGCCGCGGTAGCACGGCAGAAAATTTTTTGGAAAAGCCGTGGTGATAACGGCAGAAATAGTGGAGACTTAGATTTTTAATGAAGCAGCAGAAGAAGACAGCAACTATGGAACGAAATAAAGGAATTCATCTATAACTAAAGGAATTCATCTATAACTATCAGCCACAAGTTAATCCTAGCTTATATGATTAAGATGGGACATTGAAGATAATAGACTTCTACAATCAGCAAGAAGAAACAGCACAGCGGAGTCCAAACCTTACAGACGAAATAAATAAGCGAGAATCACATCAGAAGTCTAGTCGCACTATACGAAGACAACACATCAGTGTTCGCAATGTTAGTCACATGGTCACAACCATCATTCCCTATCCTTTCGTCAGCCCTAACATATTCCCTGCGACACCTGTCGCAACCTCAGTGATCATGTGAAGCGAACATGTGATGACAGAAGGAAACATAAATCGACAACTACAACCACCAGTCTACACTACAGTTAGGACGATGAAGAAGAGACACTCTTATGATCAACGAGAGGCAACATAATTCAGCAGAAGCGGAGTATTACAGAAGAAAACATGAACCAACTACAACTACCAGCAACAACTACAACCACTAGTTTACACTACACTTAGGACAATTGAAAATCAGCTACCTTTACGAGCATTGAGGAATAATAAAACTTATCATCGAAGACCTACAGCACAGTTTACAAACTTTAGCAAGAATATTGCTGACGAGATGGTAGTACCGATACAATCAGAAATTACCAACATAAAGCAAAGAAAATGACATCGAATGAATGGACGACTTCACCAACACTAAATCCAAAATGAACACATCATCAAGTATACAAGCTATTGTCATACTGACAACAACAACATATAAATTCGTTCGTCCTCATCCTCCTGCAGAGCGACTATAAACAAACTACAACTGATACCAACTTTATCACAGTACGACAGTCGTCTCTCCAGTAGAGAAATTACACTGATGGAGCTTGCAAAAGAGATCTCCAAATTCGTACAAACAGTGTAATCGCCGTAAAGTACTTCCCCAGCAAATAGTACTAATTCACAGCACTAACCCAGCTATAGTGCTTAATAAGGTACCCCAATCAACGGTATCCAACGGTTAGTTAGTTCATTAGGTCTCAGTGGTAAACTTAAGTAGTTGTTGACATTTCACAGCACACTTAGACATTTACATTATACACTAACTTTGTGAATAGATAGGGTAGAACTCCGCGAAGAAACTTAATGGTGTGCAACAGTATGGCTAGTGATAAACTACAGTAATCACATAAGCATGAAACATTATAACGAGTGATAAGGTACAGTGATCACATAGACACATGAGTGATAAGGTTGATTAATCACGAGACATGTTCAGAGTGTTAATAGAATAGTTTAAAGATAGACACCATTGTACTGACAAACTAGAACTGTTTCAGATTAGGATAAAGACACAGCATGGCACAAAGCCTATACAAGATTCCTTACAAGAAAAGACTTATCCACTGTTATGTAGTTGATATAGCAATTTGCATGTTGACTAATATTGTATATGTATTTCAGGTATATGTCTGGCTCAAGACTAGATGAAAAAAAATAATAATAATAATAAACAGAGTCAGAAGAAAAGATGTCATAGACCAAACCAGAGGATATTGAGCCAGGAAATTTACTTTTTCAGATGGAGGTGCACACATTCCATTCATGATGGATGCTCCTACTCACTATAGCATTAGGTACATGGCGACACAGAGCTATGATGTGATCACAATGTGGATATTGTACCCACTATGTAGTTAGATGATGATAATACTGATGTTTATATGAATAGATACACATGAACTTCAGATATTGATGTTGAATACTTGCTTGACTATGACACTGGGGTACAGAGTATATAGTTCAGACAGCATTGATGATTCGACGGGTGCATCCAAGGCTAGCATCAGCCGAGCACATCATGTTCTGACTTAGTGACATAGGTCTTTCGCTATTGCCCCAAGACAGATGGTTGGATTTGCGTAGTTAGTTGCATACACGACTGATAATTCGACTGGTGCATCCAAGGCTAGCATCAGCCGAGCACTTCACATTCTGACGTAGCAACACATATTTCTTGCTATCACTTTGGGGATATTTATTTAATGCATGCTTAGTGACATTATAATATAGATTTCTTTTACACTCTGCCTATCTGACCGTTACAATGTAACACTGACATTGACGGCAGGTATTATAGACATGTTAAGGACTGACAAACCTCTGCTTCCAGAGGCAGCTCCATGTCGCCCTTGTACATAAGTAAATACAATAATGAATAATGTATGTTTACATATTTATGTACTTTCATGTTCTATATTTGAGTAATGATTAATGATATACTTTAGTTAAAACATTACTATTTAGGCTATAGCATAGTCTCATTTGCATTTAATTTTCTTCATTGCCTTTGATAATTGTCTTTGATGTTTTTTGAGCCAGCTGTGGGTGGTATAGAAGAGTAGTTATGATAGTGGGATAGTTAGACTTTGGGTAATTTTTTGATAGAACGCAAATGTTTGCCTCCGGGATACACTTGTACGGCCCCGGGACGTATATGTCACCGTAGAGTTTGGATGAATAGTGATTTAGTTTTGATGGGACATAAAAGTATGAGAAAATGGTTTAAGAAATATAAATGATTTGTTAAATGGACTATTTGTTCTATAGATGGGAGACAAAAGCCAGCATATATGTGCTTGGTTGGTAGGGGAGAGAACTCTTTTTGATAAGTAGATAGCTCTAGATTGAATAGTGGTAGGAATTCTGGACACTAGATTAAACTGTGCTTTAAACCTAAGGCTAGCTTATAGGGGTGCCTAGTAGGAATTGTGATAAGTATTTGGAATTTCTTTGACTCTGGTAAGATTGACTTTTCATGACTTTTATCATATCTTGTATAAATTGATGTAAAAAGAGAACCGTGGTGCAGAAATATCGCCAAGACATTACAAGAGGGTAATGCTTCTCATGCTTAAGGGAGCGATCAACAAGAGAAGAACATTTGAAGATGAGTTTTATTAGGCACCAATATTAATTAGAGAGTCATGTTTTCAGAAATACAGCCAACGAATTACCAGAGGGTAATGCTGCTCAGGTTTAAGGGAGCAGTTAACAAAGAGAGAACATTGAAGGTGAACTTGAGAAGACTAAGTACAAAGTGGACAACTCATGTACAGTAGATATACAGGATTAGCTGTCCTGAATTAAAGGAGAGGTATAGTCTACGTCGAGAAATAAGAAGTAAGAGTTTGAAATGCTCTGACGTCTATAAAGGCATATCCTGCGCTCTCTCTCTCATG
The DNA here is from genome assembly GCA_024509875.1 of Oreohelix idahoensis. Taxonomy (NCBI): domain Eukaryota; kingdom Metazoa; phylum Mollusca; class Gastropoda; order Stylommatophora; family Oreohelicidae; genus Oreohelix; species Oreohelix idahoensis. Next base: position 124,886 of record JAMPIV010002909.1, read on the forward strand.
TCAGCGTAAGTATTGATGCTGCCCATGAGTATTAGACATTTGTTTGATTATTGCAGGTATAACTATTGATTTGAAAATGCTGCATTTTAAAGGAGTTAAGCCTAACTAGGTTGAGATAGGAGAGAACATGACCCCAAAGATTTAGAGAGACCATTGTAAGAACCCTGAGGAAAATAAATAGAAATTTAGAACGAATTTTAGCAGTCTATGTACCTAAAAAATAAGTGAGAGGCAATATATACTTATACTTTGAGATGGAAATCAAGTAGGAGACACAAAGACTTTGAATTTAAATTGTGTCTGATGAATTAATGTTTGAAGATCATGGATATTGACTCATGTAAATAAAATTGTTTGAAGTTGAATCACAACACTCCAGTTGCTTTCATGTGTGAAGAGATTGAGAAATAGAGAGGTATAAGGAGTGAGTTCGGATGTGTAAAGTTGCGTTTGAAGTAGAGTTGTGAATATTGTAGAAAGAAGCTCTTTCTGTGTGATTCAGGCATGATGTGATTTAGTGCTCTAGTGTTATATGAGAGCCGAGAGAAGTAATAGAGTATGGGTGTGGGTGTAGATGCATAGATACACCACTCATGAGTTTCTAGTTGATGTTTGACCGATCACAGGAGATTATTGTGCTGTAAACGTGCTGTTGATGTCATCACTTGTGTCAGTGAAATAAATTGTGGTACTGCTGTGCTCAATGAGTTATTCAATGACTTCTGCATGTTACGGTGCCAGTCTGTTGTGCTGAAGACATATACCCTAGAAGAGCCTATGAACTCGGGCATAGGGTGGTTGTTAAACATCTAAAGACACCATCGTAACAATAGGCTTCCTCAATATATATCCTACCCAGTACCAGTGTCTTTGTCTCCTCTCTTGTTCTATGGAACTTGTATGGGTCTTGTCATCAGTCTCAAGCTGGTGATCTTGTCATACCATTTCTTTCTTTGTGTTCTAGTAGACAAGTACCCACTTCTGAAACTTCTTGTTTAACAGGTGTGTTGTTCTCTGTGTTTCAGAGCCATAAAAAAGGACTGCCTTGACATTTCAGCTGAAGATTCTTATTTTTGTGTTGGGCTTGAATTAGTTTTATTTCATTTATTTCTCAATGCAACAAAAGCTCCTCTTGCCTTCTGTATTCTTAATTTTATGTACATAAATCTGTTATGTTAACAAAATGTGTTAACTCAACTTTGTATATATTGCTGTCAAAATATATTCCTTCATAGCAATTTTGCTATCATTTACTGCATTTATTATCATAATAATAATTTCGTCATGCATTTTAATTTTGTCTTGCAAATCCTACATGGTCAAGCTGTTTTACCATGAGTCCAATTAATTCCATTTCAGTTGTCTGGTGTCAATGTTCTCATAATCTATAGTCAGAAAGAAAAGAAATGGTGACAAAAGGCATATTTCTAGCACTCCAGTTCTTATCTCAAATGGTTCTGTAAGCTGTCCGTCATGAAGAATTCTACACTTCATGGTTGTTTCATTAATACATCAATCTGTTTCAAAAGTGACTCAGTCAAAACTGTCTAATGCCTTATCATAGCCCATAAATATAATGTAAAGTGATCAGTTCAATTCCATGCGAGTAGCTCAATTGTGTACATCCTACTATGATCCAGATATCACAGACTTAATACTACATACTTCCTTGTTATTTTTATGCCTGTAGTGTTTAATGTGCAAGCTGTCCCTAGATGTCAGTTGTGTGAGCCATCATTGTCATTTGCATAATTAATGCTTCTCAGTTAACATTAACAACCAAAACAAGCTAAATTATCTCTACAACTTACCTACAGATATCAGAATGAGCAGTATCATGAAGCAAAAGGTTAATCGCATTTTTGTATCAGAACTTTGCTGGTGAATTTTGTTTAGATAACTCTGAATCTGTAAAGAATTTAAAATAAATTAAACACTGAAAGAACTCATACAATACATATACAACTGGTTTCAAATATTGCTCAACAACTGAAAATTCCAGAAAGAAACACTCTACGTGATTCCCTTTGCATAACCCCAAACACCCAATGGCCTATGTGCCACTGACCTCTGTTGTACTTCCTGTGCAAAAATGTTGTTATACGAGGGACGGTCAAAAAGTAATGCCTCGTAATTTTTAATTTCATTCAATAGGCAAGAAAACAGATAAAATTCACATTGAAATGTAGCCCCAAGTCTGAACTTCAAAAATTTATTTCTCAATGTAGTCTCCGTTATTTGTTACAGTTTTTGTCCATCTTCTCATAAGGGCATGTATACCTGCATGGTAAAAATTTGTGTCCTTTTTCCTAAACCACTGGCGTACGGCGCGTTTAAGGGTCTCGTTGTCTTCAAAGTGATGTCCACGAAGATCTTCTTTCAGTGGTCCAAACAGATGGAAGTCAGAAGGTGCAAGATCGGGACTGTAAGGGGGATGTGGTAATAATGTCCAGCCAAATTCTGCAATCGCATCAATGGTGCATTTAGCGGTGTGTGGCGTGGAATTATCGTGCAACAGTAGTGCAGTTATCTGATCTTTTAATGGGTAAAGTCGCTGAAGACGACCTCTAAGCTTCTTCAAAGTTTCAATGTAACAGTCTGCATTCACCGTGTTTCCCTGTTCCAAGAAGTCAAGAAGAATCACACCCTTCTCATCCCAAAACACAGAGGCCATAACTTTCCCTAGAGATGGTGAACTTTTGAACTTCTTTCTTGTCAGCGATGTTGTGTGATGCAATTCCATTGACTGCCTCTTGGGTTCTGGTTAAAAAAAAATGAACCCAAGTCTCATCACCTGTCACAATATTCGATAAAAACTCTTCTCCTTCAGTTTCGTAATGGTGCAGGAGGTTGATGGCTATGGTTTTCCTCGTTTCTTTATGTCTGTCTGTCAACATTCTGGGTACCCACCGTGCACAAACTTTTGAATAACCCAGGTCTTTAATGATGTTCTGGACACTGCCTTTACTAATGGACAACATGGAAGAAAGTTCATCCAGTGTTACCCGACGGTCACCACGAATGATGCCATCAACTCGATGAATGTTGTGTGGAGTCACTGCGGTAGACGGACAGCCAGTCCGCTTTGCATCTGCCATTGAGGATTGACCTACTTCAGCTTCGTCACAACGATGTACCCAACGTCGGACAGTGCTAACATGCACTGTTTTTTTTTTTTTTTTTTTGTACGCCCGCTAATACTCGAGGCGAAATCTCAGGTTATTGTTAATGTCTAACCTGACATTGATTTTTACGTGAGTATCCCTTTTCTTGTGCAGAGACAGGTGTCCCTCGCCATTCAGGCAGATACTCGCCGATTTCAGAGGTACCCATTAGAGCTGGGTCGGCTCAGGAGCCGCCAATCCCTGGTCGACGACACTCCTTCAAATGTTCTCGCCAGGTCTCGAGTTAATCCAGTCCAATTCCCGGTCGACGAAAAATCCTCAAATGCCGTCGCCCGGGTTTGATCCTGAATCACCCGGTCGCCAGAGCGGTGTTGTAACCACTACGCTAGCGCGGCTCCCATGCACTGTTGAATCTCCATAAACATTCTTCAAACGTTCGTGGATGCGAATTGGGGTCTCGCCTTCAGCATTGAGAATTCTATGACATAACGTTGTTTTAACCAAACGTCTTTGGCAGCCATTTTTAAACTGTTACAGTGGTGCCACCTGTTACTGAAACAGGTTGGTAATGCTATACAGTGCAGAAGAGTGTTTGGGGAATCCTGCTAAATTTACAAATTGCACACTGATGCAGTATTTACATACATAAAAAATAGGAGGCATTACTTTTTTACTCCCCCTCGTATAATTCAATAACAACGGATTCTCCACTCTTTTGGATTCATCCAATTTCAGGTGACATTTGCGTCAGCCACCTTTCACACTCTTCATGATAAAAATTGCACCAGTCCACTAAAAGCTTAAACTTGCACCAACTTCATGAGATATACGAGGGGCGTTCAGAAAGTAATGCACCACATTGTTTTTCTCAGGAGCTGTTTATTCAAAAAGCATGAAATTTATACACAATATACATGGATATGTCATGTAAACATTGGTATTATTCAACATAATCCCCATCATTTTGTACGGCTTTATGCCAGCGTGAAACAAGTGCATGTATTCCTAGCCCGTACCAGATTTTGTCTTGATCATGTAGCCATTTCTTCGCTGCATGAATCACTCCTTCGTCATCTTCAAACCTTGTCCCACGGAGTGCATCTTTAAGTGGACCAAATAGATGAAAATCAGAGGGTGCCAAATCGGGACTATAGAGTGGATGGGGTAGTACAGTCCAACCCAATTTGGTGATTGCTTACCGTGTTGCCAGACTTGTGTGAGAGCGTGCATTGTCATGAAGGAGAAGCAGGTCTGCTGGATTCTTGTGCGGCCGAACTCTGTGAAAACGTTGATTGAGTTTTTTTCAATGTCTTAATGTAAGCTTGGCATAACGTCCACAAGAATCACACCTTCAATGTCCCAAAAGACAGTGATCATGACCTTTCCAGCTGAAGGAATTGTCTTGAATTTCTTTCTTCTTGGTGATTGCGGTTGATGCCACTCCATTGACTGTCTTTATGTCTCAGGTTCAAAATGATGTGCCCAGGTTTCGTCACCTGTAACGATCTTAGCCAAAAAGTTCTCTCCATCAGCATTGAAACGCTCCAACAATTCAGAAGAAATTGCTTTCCTTTGCAATCGGTGGTCATTTGTGAGACTTCGAGGAACCCATCTTGCGCAAACCTTAGAAAATCCGAGAGTTTTTTTATAACTGCATTTGCACTACCAATGCTGACTGACAGCTGTAAGGCCAATTGTTGAGTAGTGATTCGCCTATCAGTAAGAATAATGCCCTCAGCGCATTTCAACATTTCTGTGTTGGTGGCTGTGGCAGGACGTTCACAGCGCGGCCGATCAAGTAGCTCCGTATCTCCACTTCCTGATTCTTTGATCCTAGCGACTGACTGTACTCCTGTCGACTGCAAAACTTCCATACACATCACATAGACACTTGTGAATATTCACAACAGTTTCCTTCTCTGCAACGAGAAATTCTATCACAATTCGCTGTTTATAACGCAAGTTGCTAACACGCTCCATTTCAACGGTTTAGGGCAGCCGTATTATTTGGCCGGTTGCGGTGCAATTTAGTGCACACAATTGGCACATGCCATATTTGAAGTGTGCAAAATTTCATGCTTCTATCTTCATTATTAACTGAGAAAAACGGTGTGGTGCAATACTTTATGAACGCTTCTCGTATATATATTACTTGGTAAATCTACAGCCCAGTAATACATACTGTTGCACTGTCTGATGACCTTTTTTTCCAACAAAAGGTGTCTTTACACAGACTAAGTATGGTGCCATGAGGGCTACATTTCCAGTGCTTTCCACCAGTGCCTTGAGAATACTAAGTTATATAGAAGCCCCCTTCAGTCAAAACCAACTATGGAATGCGTCCTTGAGGTGACAGCCCTCAGCTGCTTTTTTCCTGGTGTTCCTTTTGGTGTGTTCTTTTCTATTCTGCTTATTGTGAGAGCTTTTTTTTTGCCCAATCTGAGTTGGCGCCGAAGGGAGCATTGCCATTTTGGTGTGTGTCGTGAAACGAGTGTGTGTAAACCCACTTCTTAGTTTAATCATTATGTCGAGATACAAATATCGCCCAGCCAATCAACGAGCCACGTTCACCAGTCTCTGAGACAGAATAAAATTAGCCATAAGCTCTGTTTTTCGGAACTCGGTTGGGCCATCTTGTCACCCAATATGGCGGAAAAAACAGAATAAAATTAAGCATAAGCCCTGTTTTTTCGGAACTCGTCTCGGTCAAGGATGGTACGGCGGATGGTACAAAACTGCAGATAACCAATCAGCTTGCCACGCCGAGAACCAATCAAAAGCTTTCCTTAAACAGAAAAAGTTACCTCATCTACCTATATATACGGGAGAGATTTATTCATAAACTCGCACACCCCAACACGAAGCCAGATAGACGACCGACTGAAGAAGAGAAGATGTCAACCTTGATTTATTGCTTACCTGCGTGCATTGACCTGGCAGACTGCTTCACTAGTCGAGTCAGAACCTGGCCTGTTTAAATCTTAGAGGGTAAATATATTTACTATAACTTGTAGGAAAATAGGCCTACAGCAGATATCTATAATGTTTGTATTTGTTGTGTGTCATTTATACTACCTATACCTGTATATATTTAATATAAATTGTTTCAATATGAACGTATCAGGTTACTGATTGTATCTTGGGGAATTAGGTATAATGATTGTATTTCCTGATATGATTGATGAAGACGAAGACTAATAGGACTCATACTTCAATCTATTGTCTCCTATAACTTCAATCTATTGTCTCATATAAAACCAACTGAAATATAACCAAAACAGTCCTTGTTAGGACTCAATCTATTGTCTCACATAACTTCAGTCTATTGTCTCAGATTACTCCAACCTGAAATATAACCAAACAGTCCTCGTCTCATATACTCCTATCATAAGAACACAACAATATTGTTAGGATACATGTTACCAGCCAGTTTAGCACTTGTCAGAGAGGGCCTGGTATATTATGGGGGAAGGAAATGGTTGTATCCCACCTAGGTGTACATATTATTGGAGGTATTCATGTATTGTATTTATATTCTTGGATGTATTCATGTATTGAATTTATATTATTGGATGTATTCATGTATTGAATTTATATTATTGAATGTATCCATGTATTAATTTATCAGAAAGAATGTTTTGCAAGTAGACACCTGTCTTGTCTCGCTTTTGCTAACTCATACTGAGCCATGTTGTCATTCATCCTACATGCAGACACCTGAGACACACGCTCATCTCATACACACTAGAAATAGGTGGGCTTGATGACAGAAATTAGCCCCTATTTTTACTTGTTACAGGTTTTATTCATGTCATCAAACCTGAGGTCGTATGTCCAGTCAATCCAGCTGCCTGGAACTTCGCAGGAGCACAGTGATTGCACAGGAGCTACATCTTTAGTCTTCTCAGTCTTGGGTGGGCTAACGAAACGATCATCAGCGGGTGTTGTGTGCAAGAAATTAAGGGCCGAACTGTTTCAAGAGATGAGTACACATTAGTACCATCTGTCAGCAATTGTGAGCATTTTACTGTCAAGGACGAAAAACTGAGTAGCATAGCAAGAGACGAGAATTATAGCATAGCTGATAAATTCTATTTACTATAATTGAGTAACAGCACAGCTGATAAAATTTTGTTCCTATAATTGGAAAACTGGTAATACATATATAAATATATATATATGTAAATCATTTGTAAACTTACAAATCCATTACATTCCATCTTCCAACATCCATCCTTCAGCACAAGAGTAGATAGTGTATATACTAAATAAATAATAAGGACATTGTATTTGAACGACTTGTCAATTTTATAATTGTTAAGTAAAATCTGTTTCCTTGTTTTAATATCACAGTTAGTTACACAGCGGGGTGGCAATTGTATGACTGTCTCCACTCTACCAATTTTTTTAGATCAGCTCATTCACAGCCGTAACTAATTTTGTGATACCAGTAGTTCTCTCAGACACTGGGACTTCACCATTTTCAGCAGAAATTCTACTTCTGTATTGTCAGTACTATACTGATCCTAGAGCCAATAAAAACCTCACGCTACAGTGTGATTTACAGCTTTATCTTACCAGGTTGCTGGATTTATGTCCACCGCCTTCATGTCTCTCTTGCACACATCTCTGAACTGCAGCTGCAGTCGCCTGACTGTTCTTTTGCATATCTTTGGGAATGCCACCATATTCCATGAGGCGGACATGGCCAAGCCAGCATGATCTGCGTTGTCTAAGCAGTGTATACATGCTTTGAAGTCCAGCAATATTATGCACGGAGGCATATCTGGAGTCATCCTTATATGACCACCAGCTATGCATAATGCTACAATATATGTACTTGGAAGTGAACCTGTGTCTGTGAGTCTAATTACTTTCTCACTGACTCTTGAAATCAACCACACACTTCCAGAGACTCCCCCTGTGGTGAAACATGTTGAGAACCCAGCACTGAACAATAAGCTTGGAGAAGTCACTTAGCCCCAGGCGTAATTCTTTGGTTTTGACTTGGTTGGCTGCATGCAGAAAGATCTCCCTGTGGACCCAGTGATAGGCAGGGGAAGCTGAGAAGTGGCTCTGTGCAGGAAATGACAATTCCTTGGGACAGGCCAGAACCAGGGTACAGTATTTTAGCTCTGCATAGTTGGAGAGCCACCTTGGACTTGGTGGGGAATGCACGGTATGTCATGTGCTTCTTACTCCTAGCTTGAGACCAAATGTGATGATCCTTTAAATGCAAGCCAAGCTGGAGAAACTAGAGCTCATGACTTCAACTCAACACATTTCAGAATGGCAGAAAAGCCACAGGAAAAACCTAGATCTACAGTGTAGATAATACCAAGGTGTCTTCAACTTGGTATTGGCTGCTGAAGAGCGAGAAGCTCCACAGCCCTAGTTAACAACAACAAGTCCAGAAATATGTAAGTAGCTAGCTGAATACATCTTCTGCACTGCATGGCACTTCTTAGAAGCATTCTGCATGCCAACCACTGTGTTACTGAGACTCAAAAGGAAAGCAAAAAATAGTAGCATTGTAACCAACCATGCATGTTGTAAAAAGTGACTGAGGAGGGTTGGGTATGGGCTGGTTACCAATCCTGAAGAAATTGTAAACCACAAAAACATACAACAAGTATAGGTCAACTAAAGGAAATAACTCAATTTAGCCATCCATGACAAACAAAATTTCTCTGATATGGAGGCTCATAATGCAACCCAAAGAAAGCCAAAAGATTCTTGGTTGCAATCTCTTTTTATTTAGAAAAATCTCCAGGCTTGGCACTTGCATACCTGTCAACCTCCTGAGACAAATACCTGTACGCCGGACCAAAAAAATCCTTACAAACACCCAAAAATCCTTACGCAAAAAATATATTATTAAATTATACAAAATAGTTTTAAAACGAGAATTGAGACATACAAATCTATTAGCATTTGAATTAGTGTGATATAAAACATGCTAATAGTCTCATGCTGTTCTTTACATATAAAAAACTTAGTGATCGTGAGGTACTATTCTTTCGATGCACAGTGTTTTGTATTATAATCAACACATGCACTTTTAGCACTTTGTAGAATTGCATTTGTGGGCTTAAAGTCTGCACAGCATATGTTAATCTTACACTGTAAACAAGTAGTGAGTGTGTCTGCATTCATAGATCTCCTGCAGTCTGCGTGGATTTTTTTACTGAAAAATAAAGCAGCAAAGTTTACGCAAACAAACTTTTTTTCTAGTTATGTAGGGCCGACACAGAATATTATGACATTAATTTATTGGAAATATTAAATGATCAAAATATAACTGGAAAGAACGACCAAAAAATTTAAAAAAATACAACAAAGCAAAGCAAACAGCTAACAGCAACCAAAAAAAAAAAAAATATTAACCAAATTATGAACAGAATATCAAATCTAGGAAGAAGAACGTAGCACCAAAAATTTACAAAATTACTTAAGAGTTGGTAGCCTAGACCAGTGATAACACTGGTATACACACATTTTGGTGCCTTAAATTTTATAGCTGTTCTTGTGTAATTTTGGGTTGCTGATTCCAAAAATGTAATCAGATTTTTTTCTATCAGCTCTAGTTTTTGAGATAACTAAGAATGACCATATTAGTAGGGCAATTGTTATGTACAATCCTAGAGTTAGGTGCTATCAGTGGCATTTTGACTTTAGTCTGCATTCATATTATATGTAATTACTGTGCATATATTACCAAAAATGTAATAAAACTTTATCACTAGCACTTGTTTAGTCAACATGCAAAAAGGATCTTTTCGAGGACTTCCTGGAATGTGATATGCCCGGACAGTCACGCTTAACTCATTCATTCCAGAGTTATTTTGCACGCTGTGCCAGACTTTTTTTGTGGGCAGAATTTTATAGAGTGAAGTGTTCATCTTTCAGTCTAAATTTGTTTGTGAATTTTCCTTTGAACATGTACTTATTATATACCAAACTGTAGGGAAATGGATAGAGAATTCAAATATATAATGTCTGTGGTAGTATTAAGACAAGTATGTTCGGTATAATTTAATCATTTTGCATGTAAAATTGAAAAACGCTAAAAAGTTGACTGTAGAATACGATCTTACGAAAGACAAATTACTGTCGTAGACAATAAAACTTTCTTTTTAGTCTTCAAACGTCAAGTAAATCCATATACAAAGTAAAAAAAACATGCTTATGGCCAAAATTAGTAGATTTAGTGTTATTCGCACCAGTTTGTCCGTGGTTCTTTGTAAGAAAAAAATAAATTATGCAATCGTGCATTACATAATTTTCAAACAAATAAATAAGAATAACGTCATATAAATACTTTTTTACTCTTGTTTAATGTTTAATAGTATCCCTAGCTTCATCTTCTACCAAGAACTAGTGATTAGATGTTACGGTAGGTCTAGTTTTGTTGCTTTTTGATCGGCCAGAATATGACTACGCCCACTCATCAACTAAATCTAGTGTGTCTAGCTTTTCTGCATATATTCCGTATTTTGACAACAAACTGTGACTACCAAACAATCATCATCAATGTCAGCAATGTTCAAAGTAGTTTGACACAATTATTTGCTTAGGAGACTTAGAAAATGTAAATATAAAGCGTGACATATTTCTCTAGCAAAAACAACGAAATACGTAAACACGCAAATCTTCACAAAAATTGTGATAATAACATCAAAACACGCACATGTGCTGATTAACTAGTCAAATTAGTTGTTTAAATAGTAGCGGAAGTCATTCTACGAGTTTTAATATATGAACTGCATGAAGCGGACGATTTTTAGGGATTTATTCGTGATAAACTAAAAACCACGCTATGAGCGTTGCTGGGGCACGGCGTGTTGAATTTTGCAACGCTCAGAGCGTTGCTGTGGAGTCAAAGAGTTAAGGGTCCAACAGTAATCTGCCATCATGTGGGCATCCCAAAGTCCCTGGTATCTCTCTTCCATTGTTTTTATATCTTGGTGAAATCTTTCACCTTGCTCCTCACTAAAGTCGCCAAGATTCTCCAGAAATAAATGTAAATGGTTATGGAGGTAGTGCAATTTTATGCTCATGTTGCATCCAAGTTCACAAAAACTCGGCAGCATATTTCCAACTAATTAAGATTAATTGTCTGCTTTAAAGTTACCCAGAAAGTTTTGCACAACTAAAACAAATGATGACTAGGCTGTGGACTCTGTTTTGTTCATGGAATCAATAAAATTTGGATCGTTTATTAACTTTCTAATTTGAGGTCCATCAAAAATTCCAGCTTTAAGTTTGTCTACGCTCAATTCTGGAAACTTTCTGCATAAGTAATTAAAACAGATATAATCTTTGTTCAGTGCCTTAACAAATTGCTTCATCAAGCCAAGCTTTATATGTAATGGTGGCAGCAGAACTCTTTTTCGATCAATGAAAGGCTTATTGACAATATTTTTTTCTCCAACTTTAAATTCATCCCTCAACGGCCACTGTTTATTTGTCCAGTGCATATCTTTTGCCCTGCTATCCCACAAACATATAAAGCATGGATATTTGGTGAATCCCATTTGCTGGCCAAGCAAGAAGTTCATCATTTTAAGATCTACACAAACCATCCAGTTATGTTCTAAATACTTCAATTTTTCCAGAACTGTGCTTATTGTAGCATACTCCTCCTTCATTGTAGTAGAATGAGCAATTGGAATTGAGCCATATTTGTTACCATTGTGTAAGAGAACACCCTTCAAACTTCTTTTAGAGCTGTCAATGAAAAGTCCCCACTCATCTGGTGTATAACTTATACCCATTTTGTTAACAAGACCTCCTACATTAGTACAAAACACAAGGTTGTTTTCTTTACAAAAGAATGAAATAAAACCTTGCTCTCTGCTGCGATAAAATGTAACCTTTGTTTCAGCAGTCAGTAATTTTTTTTTTCTTTCAATCTTGAAGCCAAAAATTCTGAAGATTCCTTGGAGAGATATAGATCTCGGATTAGATCATTTAGTTCAAGCTGGTCGAAGCATTGAGCATCTGAAAAATCATCTTCAAAATCACTATCACTGTCACTTGTCGTTCCACATGCCACTGCTGTCTCATCTTCTAGCAGGGAATCCGAAATCTGACTGAAAGTTGGAATTGGTATGTCATCTCTGTGTGGAACAGGTCGCCTAGCAGAATCTAAATCTGGATATTTCCACTTTTTGTGATTTTTTCCATTAATTCCCTTAATATTCACAACACAGAAATAACAGTCATCATAGTGGTTCTTGGGCTCTCTCCAAACCATTGGAATTCCAAATTTTAAACATTTTCTTTTCCCACAAGTCTACTGTCGCAGGTGTTCAAAACATGTTTTGCAAACAATATGAGGAGCCCAAGACTTGCCCTGGTCACCTAGTTTTACTTTAAAGTAAGCAAAGTATGCCTTTTTCACAAAAACAGTAATATGCTTCCTATGTTCTTCTTTGAAAGTGTACTCTCCATAAATATAACAAAATAAATACTTTATTAAATAGTAAAGCAGTCAATTTGATGTTACATTTTTTTACTGCAAGCTATAAACTCTGTCACAAAGCGTAAAATCACCTTCTCTCTCTCTTCTTAAAGCTTTTCTCATACCAGTTCATTCATTCTATTTTCTCTAGAATGTACAACACATCTAAAACTCAGGAGATCTCCCATTCTTCTTGTTGGAGTATGACATGAAATTGCTAGACCCAATACCAATCTGTATGAGAGCCTATTCTATTCCATTCGCTAAAGAACAAGCTTTAAAAGGAGAGATAGAATATTTATTGCAAGAAGGTATATCTCACATAGTGAATCTCCTTATAGCTCCAGTGTTGTATTGTTGAGGAAACCCTCTGGGGAACATAGACTGTGCTTAGATTACAGGAAACTGAATGCTGTCACACAGTCTCAGGTGGATCCATTACCAGATACTAATCAACTGTTTGCCAGGTTGAATAAGGCAAAATATTTTTCTAAGGTGGATCTCAGTAAGGGATATTATCAGATTCCAGTGAAGCCTGAGATCAGACCATATCTGACTTTTAGCACCTCGGAAGGGCACTACGAATTTAACATGTTGCCTTTTAATTTCAAGAATGTTCCGAGTGTGTTTTCCAGAATGATGAGAAAATTATTGGATCCCTTGAAAAATCCATGTATTACTAATTTCATGGATGACATCCTCATCGCCACTGAAACATTTGAGGAACATCTAGCATCTCTAGATATGTTATTTGACAGACTCAGAGAGGCAAATTTAACTGCTAGGCCCACAAAATGTTGTATTGGCTGCAAAGAACTAGAATTCTTGGGACACACCGTATATCAGGGTAGTATGACCCCTGACCCTAAGAATTTGGAAAAATTGCAGAGAGCACCCAGACCCCAAACTAAGAAAGATGTGAGATCATTTGTCTCACTATGTGGATTTTATCAAAAATATTTAAAAAATTTTAACTCTGTGTGTGCTCCTCTGACGGATTTAACTAAGAAAGGCAAGCCAGACAGAATAGAGTGGTCAGCAGAATGTGAGCAGGCATATACTGAGCTAAAGCATAAACTCACCAGTAGGCCTATATTGAAACTACCAGATTTGAGCCAGGAATTTGTGGTGAGAACGGATGCTAGTAACGTGGGTTTGGGAGCAACATTGTTACAAAGATCTCAATTACTAGCCGGAGAATTGAACCCCATTGCTTATGCCAGCCGCAAATTAAATAAAGCGGAGAAAAATTACTCCACTGTAGAAAAAGAATGTTTAGCATTAGTTTGGGCAATCAAGAAATTCCAAATCTACTTGTATGGTAGGCATTTCATGGTCCAAAGTGATCACCAGCCACTGGTTTTTCTTGCCTAGGCAAAACATGGTAATGCACAATTGTTAAGGTGGTCACTTCTCATACAACCTTACTCGTTTACCATTGAATATATTCCTGGATCACAGAATGTTGGGGCAGATTTCTTAAGTAGGCACCTGCAGGAAACCAGGATAACAATAAGACAGAGTGAACTTCAATTTAGGGTTATGACGTGAGTGTAATACAGACAGGAAAGCTTCACCTAGTGGTTCACGCTTTTAAAATGGGGGAGCTATGTTGCATTTTGGTCTGTCTTACACCACGGTCATATTTACTGCTCGAAATATAGGAGAGAAACGGACCGATATAACAGCCAATGGAATCGCTCATTTTCTGATATGGATAAGGAAACCTTTTTATGCTTGACAGAAAGGCCTATTTTGTGTATTTGACAGAACAAAGATATTTTATTTCTTAAAGACTACAGATATTTAAAAGGAAAGATGTAGATTGTTTAACAGCGGGGATTATATTTAAGAGGTAGGTGCAAAGACTTCCTCATACTAGTAATTTATTTAAAGAGAAAAATCATTTTAATTGACATTTCTACATCAGGGTAGTCCCCAATTTAGTTAGTTAAAGGCTGCATAGATTTAAATGCGCTTTGCTAGCTAAATAATTATTAGATAGGAAGAAAGATATAAATCCGCAGTATTATTATAACTTTAAATGATTAAAATCGGTCCAGAAATAAGTTAGATACTTAATATTTAAAATCAGGCACATTGAACGAGCAGGCAAAAATACGCCTAGTTTTAGATTTCTAACACCGGTTTTTGACTGTGTTCTCTCATACGGGGAAGCAACGGTATAAAAGTCCTTGAACTTGCCTGAATTGGGACCACAACTTTTTCAAACTGTAGGCTGACCAGATGAAGGCAGTAAATGTATGCTGACAAATATTTTGCCACTGTATCGTAGTAGCAGACCTAGATATCCATGGTCAGCCAGTTATAGCTATTGTACATTACCTGAGGGTAAGATATATATATATATATTTGTATATAATTATGTATTTACCTGTGTATATCCACTTGTGTTCGATGATGTGTTAGAAGGAAAAATTTACAGGATGAATGTGCTGCCAAACATGTGTGATTTTAAAGACGAAAGCCAGCAATGGAAACGGTGTAGAATATTTGTTAATTATGGCAAGATTTCGACTGTAAGTGTAATAAATGAATTTGAATGAGTATTTCATACTGGAACGACACACTGTTTACGAACATACAATAGGATGCCAGGATTTGTTAATATGATGTAATCAAGATGTCACTTACTATTTTGTACTTAACCAAATCATGGTATGGAAGCCAATCATGGACGAAAGGATCTAAATTAGGATGTATTAAGGAAGAGAGTAATCAAACTGAACTGGCTGTAGGGTATTGAGGTAAACTGTCCTGTGCAAACTGTTAGCACAATGTCTGACTTAATGTTTGTACGTGATGTTGTATGTGTGTAGGGGAAAAATGCTGGACCCTACAAGGTTTGCGACAATTGTATATTTTCAGGTTTTGTCCTGATATTACTACCAAGTTACAATACATCTATTTGAGAGGAACTCTGATGGTGTGTACCGTTCTTCATATAACTAGAACTTGACCAACGATTCCCAGCCTGGAGTTACAGATTCTGTGTGAACTCAGCTCTGAATGGATGCTTGACATTAATAAGATAAGTGGACAATTTGTTCCAATGATCAGCATATCCATCCACAAATAATAAAACAAAGAAGTCACAAATATTAAAATAAAGAACCATATATACTACAAACATAAGAATGATGACTCACTGAGGACTATATTCAACTAACATTACTTTACTAGCCAGTGATATTGATACTAATAGTGTGAACAAAATAAATTAACATTGTATTCTTAAATTTATCATATTGACTATTATCGAGAAGAACATATCATATTATTTATTTACTTGTGTATATAACATTTAACTTCATTTTATATTTTCCTAGCCGAAAAGAGAAACGGTATCGGATCAATAAATTGTAAATACTTTCACTCAGACTTACTTAATTATTCTAAATGAGTTAATGTTCTGTTTGATAGATATTACCTATTAATAATTAATTATCCCTAGACAACTAGCCACTAAAACAACTATATAACCATTATTCAAGGTGGGATCTGGAGAGGTAGCAGTTAGATCTTCATTCTTTTCAGAGAAGGGGTATTACTTAAATGGAGACAATCAGACAGTCTGAACCTCTCGCGACACATAAATGGTTACCCAAGTTCATTTATTTTCACGTCCTTTAACGGGATATTACGTTACAATGATCATATTATTTTTCAATGTTTGTAACATTAATAATGTATGAGAATATTATTATAAGTGCTGGAAGGAATGAATGGCGAAAGGAAGGAAGGAGGTGGTCGCGAATAGAAAACAAAAATAACCTCATATTCCATAGTGGGCCCTCATGTGACCTTTCCCTTGGCTGACCGGCATGGGAGCAATGTATGGCCAGCTGAATTCATTCATAGCAGACAGGAATGTTTAACAATGGACTGACCTATTTTAGGAACGAGACGGAGAGACCAACATGCCTACTGCTGAGAACACTGCTAAAATTGTTATAAGTATCTGCATATTCTTCTTCTTCTTCTTCTTCCGTCCTTAGCCACCGACCGTCAAAGCAGTCAGTGGCCATTACGCCTAGTGGCGTCTTAGGGCAACAGCAGATAGGTTTTCTTTGCCATTGTTTCCCATCACGCCTATTGGCGTCTTTAGGGCAACGGCAAATCAATCCATTTGCTGTTGTTTCCGTAATCGAAGTGACTGGCAAACGGGTGATCAGCCCGTTGGTTATCTGCATATTGCAGCAGAAAATTCCTTACACATGTCATTTTGTTTTGTCCAACAGATACATGCAGCGTAACCTGCCACATCTTGTCTCTTATTGCTGAAAAGAGGTTACCTAGCCCACCAGTCACCATAATAATTCCCTTCAATTATTTCAAAGATTCTCAACACCAAAAATCACCCCTACCATACTCCACCCATTATAACCCTCCATCTCACCTTTGGAAGCAAATTCGTTATCTGTGGATATCTCATCAATTGTGGATACGTTACACCATTCTTGGATTTATTATCGTGTTAAGATTCTGTGCCCTTTTGTGGATACCTTAATCGAGCACTAAAGTTAATTTCAAAGCAATGGATTACGTTATTTTTCCAAGAGAACACCAGAATATAAGTTGTTTCCAACATTCACACCAAAGGAACAAACATTTATTTTCACAAACATTATTTCACATATTTCCAGCAAAGCCTAGGATATATCAGGCCTGTCAGGAACTTTACTAACACAATTCATTCCTCTTTTTTTTTTACTATGTGTAATATTTTTGTCTTCTTGAAAAATCATCAAATTGTTGTGAGTTTGTTTTCTCGTGATAATTTTTTTGCTGTAAAATCTTTATGGATTTATTTACATTTTTCTAATTGAAATAAATTGAGTTAGACTTGATAGGATTGTTCGTTCTGTTCAGATTACCAAATCCTCAGTCTAACTTTACTTCTTTACCCTACTATTTGTGAATGACACAGTGTGTGCAAAAGAGTAATATTGTCACCAGAGAAAACAAGGAGAGCTGTGTGTGTGGTTTTCTTAGTGACTCAGCCTGTGCCTTTTGCCTATCTCTCTTGTGCATCACTATCACACATCTGTGTGCACTATTGTCCCGCACCCCTATACACCTGTCAAGCTTTACCTACTGTTTATTAAATTTTCATGTGACAGTGAACAAACATGGCTTGGGCAAAACTTTTGGCATTATCAATCAGTATTTGGACTTGAAAGTTGGTAGTTTACCAAACAAACTAATTAAGATGCAGAATACATTAAACAAGGTAGCAGGAACAATTTCAAAATACTTAATTGAAACTACTGTGCATTCTCCGCCATCCAAGGGGGCTCTCAAAATATGCAGAGCTAAAATAATGTGCTCTGGTTATGGGCTCTCCCAAGTAATTGATATGTCCTATACAGAGCCACTTCTCAGCTTCCCCTGCCTATCAGTGGTTGATAGTGAGATCCTCCTGCATGCAGGCAACCAGGTAAAAGCCAGAGTTATGTCTGAGGCTCAAGTGACTCCTCCAAGCTTATTGTGCAATGCTGGGTTCTCAACAGGTTTCTGTGACGAAACATCTGTAGTTTTGACATGTACTTTTGGCCCCTCTCTCACTCTTTCCTCCACTCTGGAGATATCACTACTTTTCTTCATTTTTCTCTCACTCATCGTCCTATTATTTGGCATATTTATTGCCCTTACATTCTTTTACTGTGACCCCTCACCAGACATATTTACGTTCCGCCAGGTGAACTGTGGTATTATCGCAACTATACCCAGTCATTACACTGGTCAGCAGGTGATAAGCTTATCAATCGAGGTGTTTAGCCACCTTTGCTAAAGACACTCTCTATTGGCATAAGCTGGTCTCGTACGAGGATTAATAGGAAGCCAATACTATCTGCCTGAGAGAGCCATCTGAAGTGTGCGAAAACACAGGCGTTAATGGGATAACAGCTTTTGCCGGTCCATCCCTGTGAGATTATTACAGATAATCTGTCTGGGAAGATGAAATGGGCGGAAGGTAGCATCTGGACATCATAATAGTTCACAGATTTGGTTGTGAGTTGGTAGAAATATTATGGCTTATTTTAAAGAGATCCCGTGCTGGAATATTAAATTTAATATTTTAAACACTTAAGGAATATTTTGAATATATATATAAGGAATATATATATATAAGGAATATATATATATAAGGAATATATATATATATATATATATATATATATATATATATATATATATATATATATATATATATATATATATATATATATATATATATATATACACACACACCCACACATACAACTAGACATCTATTCACCTCTAAACAGAGCTTTACCATTATAAGAGGAAATTCGCTGAATTAACTCAGCTAGGGGCTTGAACGGGTAAAAACCATTGCTTGAATCCTTCACAAAAGGTGACGGATCAGATATAAGTTAATAATTGTTCAGCCCAACGCAACATTGTTCTTGACTTCTGAAAATATCTTGTGAATTCTCCCCTATGGTAGAAGCATCATTACCCTTCTATCTACATCTCTGCCAAGAGTAATTTTGTGCGAAGGTAGACTCCTTTGACGACACATTTAGATACTCTTGAGTTCTGGCCTCTGTTGGCCCACTACTGCAAAGCTGGGGAGGCAATCCGTGACAGTTTCACAACAGAAGGAATCCCTTGAAGTGTGTGGATGATTTCAAGAATCAATAAGGGTGTAATTAGCCTCACAGACAGAGGTTCACATTCAAATCTACATACTATAGCATTGTGCATAGCTGGTGGTCATATAAGGATATATATGCCTCCATGCATTTGTTTGATATGTACAAAATAAGTTGTACTGTCATTTATGTATTCAGATAAACATATTCTACTTTTTATCGTACCTTTTTATTATGTTGTTCTCCCACGTACTTTTTTTCATGACCAAAAATTTAAGTGTCCCCATTTTTGCGTTTAACAATATGGTAACTATATAAGGGATCACCAGTGTGTTACCAGGGCCCGAAATTGGAGCAAAGAATAGTAACACTGTTCCCTGCCATGCATGTCGTAGAAAGCAACTAAGGAGGGTTGGGCATGGGGCTGGTTACCCCATCCTGTAAAAAATTTAAACCACAAAAAACTTCAACAAATGTGGAGAAGTCAATTAAGGAAAATAAAACACAGCCATCAAAGACAGGAGAAGGTTCTCTCGCAGGGAGGCGTATGATGCAACACAGAGAAAGCCGAAAGGAGTCTGTGTTATTGACTAACCTTCTTTCTTCTAGGAGAACATCCAGATTTCACACCTGGAATGTTCGGACATTAAACGAACAAGGGAAAGTGGCACAAGTAGCAGCAGAAATGAGGGAATATAAAATTGAGGTTCTGGGAATGTGTAAAACAAAGTGGAAGGGGGTAGACAGGAAGAAACTCATCACAGGTGAAATGGTGCTGTCCTCAGGACATGAAAACGAAAGTTCACACCACAGTGAAGGGGAAGCTCTTATGTTATCTAAAGAAGCACAGAAAGCACTCACTGAATGGGAAGCTGTTGGACCCAGAATAATAACAGCTACTTTTAAAACAGCTAAAAAGAAAATAAATGTGAATGTCATCCAATGTTATGCACCAACTAATGACAAAGAAGAATCCATGAAAGAAGCATTTTATACTAGACTACAGGAAATTATGGATAAAGTAAAAAGAAGAGACATCACAATTTTGATGGGGGACATGAATGCAAAGATAGGTACAGTCAACTCCGGATTTGAAGAAGTCATAGGAAAACATGGGCTAGGAATAATGAATGAAAATGTTGGACTATTCTCAAAATGCTGTGCTTCAAATCAACTGGCTATAGGAGGAAGCATGTTTCCACATAAGAGAATACACAAGGCAACATGGATATCACCAGACCATAGAACTAGAACAGAAAATCAGATTGATCATATATGTATAAACAAGAAGTTTAGATCATCATTGCAGGATGTAAAGATATATAGAGGAGCAGATGTGGCATCAGATCACCCCCTTCTGATAGCCAAAGTAAAAATGAAACTCAAGAGATATGCAACAATGCAAAATTATAGACAACAATTTAATGTAGGACATCTAAGAAATCAAGAAACAAGAGACAAATTTGAGGTCACAATATCCAACAAATTCCAAGTGTTCCAATAGCTGGAAGATGTAGAGAATACAGAAGACTATTGGCAGCAAATCAAAATTGTATGGAATGAGACATGTGAAGAAATACTGGGGGAAAGGGAACGACAAACAAAAAAAACGTGGATAACAACAGAAACCATCAATAAGATAAAAGACAGAAAAAACAAGAAAGCAGATTTAAACACAAGCAAAACCAGGTTCCAAAGCCAAGGCTCTAAGAAGTGTACACAAGCAAACAAAGAAGTAAAAAGAAGTATCAAAAGAGACAAGAGAAAGTATATTGAGGAGTTGGCAAGAGAGGCAGAAGATGCTGCAGCCAAAGGAAATATGAGAGAACTGTATAACAGCACAAAGAAGCTAACAGGGAAATACAAGCAAACAAGTTACCTCATACAAGACAAGAATGGAAAACTGCTCAGCAATATATAAGAGCAAATGAAGAGGTGGACAGAATATTTTGAGGACCTTCTCAATAGACCAGCTCCACAAAACCCACCGGACATCCAGCCAGCAGAAGAAGAGCTACAAATTAACGGTGAAAGACCAACGAAGGAAGAAATAAAGAAAGCCATAAAGCTTCTAAGAGATGGAAAAGCATCTGGGCCTGATGGCATTCCAGCAGAGGCAATCAAAGCAGATATCGACACGGCTACAGAGATGTTAGATAAGATACTTAGTAAAGTCTGGGAAAAGGAAGAGATACCAGCAGAATGGAAGGAAGGATATCTGGTTAAGTTGCCTAAGAAGGGAAATTTACAAGAGTGCACAAATTATAGAGGAATAATGTTACTATCAATGCCAGGAAAAGTATTAAACAGGATTATCCTTGAGAGATTAAAAGAGTCCATAGACAAAAAAACTGAGAGATGAACAAGCAGGTTTTCGACAAAACAGATCATGTACAGACCAGACAGCCACTTTGAGAATAATAGTTGAAAAAAGTTTGGAATGGAATTCACCACTATACATCGGATTTGTGGACTACAAAAAGGCATTTGACAGTGTAGACAGAGAATCACTTTGGAAACTGATGAGGCATTATGGAGTTCCCCTGAAGATAATTAATTTAATCAAGAAAACATATGAAGACATGACATGCAGAGTTCTTCATGAAGGACAGCTTACAGAACTGTTTGGGATAAGAACAGGAGTGCAACAGCGATGCCTCTTGTCTCCATTTCTTTTCTTACTAGCAATAGACTGGGTTATGAGGTCATCGACAACGCACAACAGAAATGGAATCCAGTGGACTCTGACTAAGCAGTTGGATGATCTGGATTTTGCTGATGACTTGGCTCTTCTGTCCCATAACCGTAATCAGATGCAGGACAAATTGAACATACTCGATGAGAGGTCACAGCAATTGGGTCTAAAAATACACAGGGAAAAGACAAAAATAATGAGAATATTTGCAGGTAATGATAACAGGGTTGAACTTGAAGAAACACCAATACAAGATGTAGAATCGTACACATATCTTGGCAGCAATATACACAAAGTGGGAGGGACAGACTGTGGTATCAAAATAAGAATACAAAAGGCAAGAGGAGCTATCATTGCATTGGGAAATATATAGAGATCAAGAGAAATCGGATCCAACACGAAAATAAGAATCTTCAACTCAAATGTGAAGTCAGTCCTATTGTATGGCTCTGAGACATGGAGAACAACAAAAACAACAACAAAAAGCTACAGACTTTCATAAATGGGTGCTCGAGTAGAATAGAGGGATTAAAATGGTATGACAAGGTTACCAACGTGGAACTGAGGACAAGAATTAGACAAGTGCCAGTGGAACAAGATATGAGAAGAAGACGATGGCGATGGATTGGACACACACTGAGGAAACCTGTTGATAGCATTACAAGGCAGTCCTTGTTCTGGAACCCCCAGGGCAAGAGAGGCAGAGATAGACCAAGAAGCACATGGAGATGAGAGCGGGAAACAGAGGTGAAAATGATGAGAACGTGGAAAGAATGTGGAGATGATGGCACGTGACAGGAGGACTTGGCATGTGTTTGTTGAAGGCCTATGCTCCTTTGGGAGTGGAGGGTTATGAATGAATGAATATAAGGGATAAGCGTTAGGGTTTGGTTTAGGAATCCCAACCCAGTTGAAATGAAGAACAATGGGGTGTGTTCTTCGATGCCATCCAAATAAGTCGCCCAGGTCATTAGGGTTAGGATTAAGGTTAGGATTCCTTCACCTAATCCTTACCCTTTTTTACTGCAACTCTGAAGGACCTTCTTCATTGCACATAGACAACTCCATGAGTGCTCCAATTTTCTCCCTTAGACCACACAAGGAGGATCTCAGCACAGCACACAAACTCTGTAGCACTGGCTACACCCAATGTGTGTATACAAGAATCACACATTCTATAAATATGTTTGTGGTGGGTAGGTTTCCTAATCTTTTAATTTTGTCATAGCAGCGGCAGTATGACCTACTCTTTACGATTCCCAACTGTCGTGGGATTTTTAGGCGCGACTTGCACACGGGACCTAAAACTTAAAAAGCACACACACACGAAAATGGGATCATACTTACTTGAACCAATGAAGAACGGTGGGCCGTCTGTTCGATGCGGCCTTAAAACAATTCATATGCGCAGTAAGAGAGGTTAGGAATCGGAAACCTCACCCTAACGAATTTAGATGAGACACTTTTGAACTATTTCTCGACTTAGCCAGAGATCCTGTCCTATAGTGTTAACTCACTCAAAACATCTCTACCGACGGCATGTCTGTAGTTTGTCCGCCTAGATACGTTTGTCGACAATCACACAGACAAGGAAGTACAAAATCCGTTTTCCTGAAATTACCTCCCCTAGATTAATATAGGTGGCGTGGCTGAAAATCAGGTTAGTAAACTGAAAAATCCTACATATATTCTATGTATTACTAAGACTGCGCATAGTATCCTTTTTTTACACATGATACTCCAATGCCGTCTTTCAGAAATTTTTTTTTTTTGTCTCATTTAATTCAAAGACACTCACTGCAGATACGGAGCGAAGGATTCAGGCTTTCGAGCATAAATGTTATAGAAGAATTTTGCGCATTTGCTATAAAGAGCACAAAACAAATGTCTATGTTAGAGAGAAGATAAACACCTATGCAGGCCACCAAGAACCACTTTTGTCAATAGTGAAACGTCGAAAGCTTGCCTGGTTTGGGCATGTAACTCGTCATGACTCCCTTTCGAAAACGATCCTTCAGGGAACAGTCGAGGGTAAACGGAGAAGAGGAAGGCAGAGAAAATCCTGGGCAGATAACATCAAAGAATGGGCAGGACACGGTTTTTCCACACTTGTACGCATTGCTGAGGACAGAGAGCAGTGGAGGACCCTGTCTGCTGATGCTTCCACCATGGCACCCCTACGACCCATGACGGGTTACGGGCTGAGATGAGATGAATTCAAAGACGGTAATTTCCTAATACTCGTGTTTTTTTGCTCCGCACAGAACATGTGTAGTTATGTGTTGTTTCGTAGCAGTTAGGGATAAGGGTAGGGTTAGAATTCGGGTTGGGGGTTAGGCTTAAGTTTAACCCTAACCCCAACTCTAATCCTAACTGTAAATGCTACGAAACAACACATGACTAAACATATTCTGTGCGGAGCAAAAAAGCACGAGTAATAGGAAATCAAATATATACCATACTAACCGATCTCGTACCAATCGGTATATTTTTTTAATGGATCTTTTTTTTTTAATTAATGAAGAAAAATATCCCGTTCAACCTCTTCTTCTTTGATCCTTAGCCGCCGACAGTCAAAGCAGTCAGTGGCCATCACGCCTAGTGGCTTCATGTAGGGCAACAACAAATTGATTCCACTTTGCTCGGTCGGTGGCCATCCTTCGTACAGTGCCCCAACTCTGGTTCATTCTTTGCATCTCAGCCTCCACAGCCCTCCGTCAGGCCGTCTTTGGTCGGCCTCTCTTTCGCTTTCCCCCAGGGGTCCAAAGCATAGCTGTTCCTGTGATGCATCGGGGTCCCCTCTGAGGACATGGCCAACCCAGCCCCAGCGTCTGCCAGCTATGATGGCGTGCATGTCGTCTTGCTTACTCCGAGTAAGCAGATCTTGGTTGGTGATGGTATTCGGCCAAAAGATACGGTGAATCTTTCTTAGGCATGTCGTGTGAAAAGAGGACAATCTCGTACATTTCCCTCTCTGCAACTCTCCAGCACTCCGCACCACAGAGAAGCCAAGAAAGCACACAGCCCCGATATAATCTCAACTTTGTGCCTGTGCTGTACCGAGAGGACCTCCATATGTTGTCCAAGCCAAAAAAGACCGCTCTTGCCCTATTCATTCTGACGCTGATGTCCTTGCCTGCCCCGCCGTCTGGTGCCACCATGCATATTAGGTATGTGAAGGTGTCTGTCTGTACCAGCCGCCGATTCCCCACCGACATGGGCCCAGGGTCGCTCACACTGAGCGCCATGACCTCCGACTTCTTTAAATTGATGTTCAAGCCCACCTGCTGGCTAAACTTATTAAGTCTATCCGTTTCCTCCCGAATGTGCCGACGTGAATGTGCCATCCACTCCGATGGTGCCGTCCCCGCCGTCCAGACCTGTGCAAACAGTGGTTCCAACAGTTCCGCCGCCAGCCTAGGACCTGTCCCAAATAGCTCTGCACTTAAGCTATCATGGCCAGGAGCCATTCCGTTCTCCAACCCCCTGACTGCTGCGATGACCTGTTCCCCTCGTGGAACGTCCGTATTTACATCTAGATTGCTTTCAGCCTCAGGAACATTCAATCGTGTCTCTGGTGGTTCCTTGCTCAGAGTCTCTCTGAAGTGCTCTGCCCATCCCGTCTCCCGTCCCTCTGCTGTCGTGATGAGACCTCCCCGCTTATCTCTTACCAATGAAACATTGTCCGCTGATGAATTTAGCTATTTTGCATACTGTGCTCTGTTCACCTCTCAGTGCCGCCTCCTCTGCCCGTCCCGCAAGATCGTCTAGGAATTTCCTTTTGTTGGTTCGGGTTTGGCGTTTAACTTCCCTGTCCAGCCGACTGCACCGTTCGCTACATAGTTGCTCCAACCTGGGGGACCCCGCTTCCGTTTTCTCTCCCTTCATTTCCTTTCTCAGTGTCATGGTGTTCAATGTTTCTGGTGCCATCCAGTCCCGCCTCTTCCCCTCCTGGAATCCCAGGCATTTTTTTATGTAAAACTTTTGCCTCGTTTTGGCGAGGCTCGTCCCGTTCAACCTAGTCGGTTATATTGGGGCGCATGTCCAAATATAAAAGACCCTTAGGTCTGGGGATAGTGAAATGGCGCCGAACCTCCGGTCCACATCATCAGCCAATGTCTCTTCCTGACCCCTGGCAAATTGACATCGTCTCTCTATGTGAGCCGCAAAAGCTCCCCTGGCAAGGGGATCCCTCAATCCGCTGATGTCAAACCTTTTCTGTGCAGCCACAGTTGGTCCAGCCTTTCTTAGTCTCACCTTCAGTTTTGCCACCACTAAATGGCGATCACTTCCCACATCTGCACCTCCTCTTACCTTCATATCTTGTAATGCATGTCTCCATCTACCGTTAATCATGATGTGGTCTATCTGGTCTCTGTCCCGACCACCCGGCGACTCCCATGTCAATTTGTGAACCTCCCTATGTGGGAAAAGAGTTCCTCCAACGACCAGGCTGCCAATACCACAGAAACCCATCCCCACCTTCGTCCGCCGCTCCACCACCGCACCTCCCCACCACTCCCTCATTACATGCATTGTGTGCACCAACTTTCGCACCGAGGTCTCCCATCACTATAATAAGATCACATCTAGTTGTGTCTTCCACCTCCCTCTGCAGCCGTTGACAGAACTCATCCCTGACCTCCCCATCGCTGTCACCCGCTGGTGCGCAGCATTGTACCATTGTAGTACCGGTGAATCTACCTCTCAATCCCAATCCTATCAGTCCGCCGTCGATGGGCCTCCACTCCATTTCTTTCTGTAGAATAATGGCTACACCTTCATTGTGCTGTCCATCCTCTCCTCCAGAGTAAAGCACTGTCTCTCCTGTTGTTGTCTCAACTCTTCCCGCTCCCGTCCATTCGCTCTCGCCCACCCCTAGAACGTGTAACCCATAGCCTCTCACCTCTGCCGTGACCTGTTTTTCAGCTTACGGGTTGTTTGCAGACAAAACATTTCCTTCAGCTGTATTATAATCTTACTTTACGCCGAATACGCACATGTAATAGGAACTGACTGACAAGTGTATTTGTTGATACGTTAAACAATCCGAATTTTGAATTATAAAAGAAATATTTTTTTGAAACGTCTTTTTTTTTTAAAAGTAATGAAGAAAAATATTCCGCTCCAACCTCTGATGGGTTATAATTAGGATATATTTTGTTTTCAATTCCAAATAATATGAACAACTGCCGATATGAGAAAGTGGCATCACATTTGTCAAATCATTGTAAATAGGGACAATCACAATTATGATTATACGTTAAATAAACAAACAAACAAAATCAAGAAGAAACTCTGAACAAGAATAATATTAAAGTTGAGGGGTGTAAAGGCCTGGTTTTTCCAGTTATATAAATGACTTTAACAGATATTTATTGACTTTCATCTGTTAAAAGTCATATGCATTGTAAGAACAGCATTTGACCTTCACATTCCCAGCCACTATATATTAACATTTGTTCGTGTTAAATATTATTTGACTATATTATGCAGTTCCCTAGGTCTGTCTGTTCTTAACACCTCTTCTATATTTATAGGTAAGTTGGATGCTTGCAAATATTGAAACGCGAGATTTGTATTGGCGTGACCGACTTCACATTTAAAAAGACCAACTTCTTTACTGTGAAGGCTTGTTTTAAATTTCAGAATTTTGTAGGAGAAAAAACATTATGTCATTGAAAGAATAATATTTTTATCCTTCTTTTAGTCTTGTCGCAATTGTATACTGGTGCAACTACAACAGTAGTTATCGCTGGGGATGGCCTATGGAATGATATCAAGAAGGTCTCCATAAATTGGCTCGTTAAGAAAGAAAGAGGCTTATTTGAGATAAGGACAAGAAGAAGAGAATGTTAATGCTCTCCACTAGTGAGTAGATAATGTTTTCTAATAAATTATGGAAGGCGTTCTATTTCCTCATGACCTTAGCTTCTGCCATCAGATCTCGATAAAGAAAGAGTTCCACACCTCATCTAAATGAAGATCTAAATAGAATAAAACAGAAATCAGAAGAAATCTTGTCAGAGGAACAGGCTGGCTTTAGACCAAAAAGAAGTACCTCAGAACAAATCTTCAATATTAGATTACTGATCGAAAAACATCTCCAGCATCAACATGATTTATACCATAACTTCATCGATTTCACAAAAGCCTTCGATCGAGTCTGGCATGAAGGCTTATGGCAAATAATGAGAAAATTCAATTTTGATACCAACATCATTGATATCATTGAAGCACTATACAAGGACGCAAGCAGTGCTGTTTTTGCAAGCAACGACATTGGAGAATTTTTCAAAACAACTGTAGGAGTTCGCCAGGGATGTATCCTGTCACCAGTGCTCTTTAATATATATCTAGAACATATTATGCAGGAGGCTCTCTACGATTATAAATCAACCATATCGATTGGAGGCCGACCTCTGTGTAATCTACGTTTTGCTGATGATATTGATCTGATAGCTGGAACAGAATCAGAACTTCAAGACCTTATCTCTAGACTGGAGAAAGTAACAAGAACGTATGGGATGGAAATTAATATAGAAAAAAGCAAGATATTGGTGAATAGCCATAAGAAACATGTTTTGACCAACATTACGTTAAATGGGCAAACGTTAGAAGAAGTTAACACCTTTAAATATCTCATGTCCACTATATGTAGTGATGGAAGATCAAGTAAGGAAATCAAGACAAGACTTGAGATGGCCTCAGCTGCCATGACAAGGTTGAATGTGATCTGGAAAAGTAACATCAGTTTTCCTGTGAAGATCAAATTATACAAATCACTTATATTACGGTATCTATTCTCTTGTATGGATGTGAGGGCTGGACACTCACTGCAGATACGGAGCGAAGGATTCAGGCTTTCGAGCATAAATGTTATAGAAGAATTTTGCGCATTTGCTATAAAGAGCACAAAACAAATGTCTATGTTAGAGAGAAGATAAACACCTATGCAGGCCACCAAGAACCACTTTTGTCAATAGTGAAACGTCGAAAGCTTGCCTGGTTTGGGCATGTAACTCATCATGACTCCCTTTCGAAAACGATCCTCCAGGGAACAGTCGAAGGTAAACGGAGAAGAGGAAGGCAAAGAAAATCCTGGGCTGATAACATCAAAGAATGGGCAGGACACGGTTTTTCCACACTTGTACGCATTGCTGAGAATAGAGAGCAGTGGAGGACCCTGTCTGCTGATGCTTCCACCATGGCACCCCTACGACCCATGACGGGTTATGGGTTGAGATGAGATGATGAAATATTTAACACCGACAGCACGAGTGATACATTAACGAACTAGGTAATTATCAACGCGGCTATATAGTTTATTAGTTAAAAAAATATATACATGTCGTGTGACGTCAACGCATGCCTCTTTTTTTTCTGAAACACCCCGCTTTGTTATTAATAGAAAGAGACGATTTGGTTCACCCAATCAAAACGCAAGAGCCTGCAGCAGCCGATCGACAATGGTGTGGCTTTTTAACATGGCGACAGAAGTGTACTAAATTCTGGAAGGATTTATAGTTAGTATAGGCAAATGCATTATCAGAATGTGATAGAAGTTGGTTAATTTGTCGAAGGATAAATCCAGGAATAAGTATTTCAAAGGAATAGTGGATGGAAGATGTACTTATGGAGAAAATTGAGATTGACTGAGCCAGCACATTGAAAACTACATAGTCGATAGGATTTAAAAATTTGTAAATATTATATATCAGAACCAATTTCAGCCCAATGCATTTGGAACTTCTTCTTTTTTTCTCGTTCGCCTTCAGACTTCCACATTTATGACTCTAACAAAGGCAGTAGTCAACTCAAGGTTCCCGACATCTCCAAACAATTTTTCGTTGACAGACGTTGTTGCCATATGCTACCCCGTTCACTACTGTAGGTTGGGCAGTACTGCAGCAGGTGTTCGACTGTCATCGGGCTGCTCCCCGCAGGATCAGAGATCTGTTGCACCAATTTTGTATTTGTGGTACAGATGTTATCTCAATCTGTTGTGTCCAGTCCGTAGCCGACAAATGATGACCTGTTCTTTCCTGAATAGTTGATGATATGCATCATTTTTCAAATGGCGCGGGTGCTCTATTTCCCAATTGGGCTTAAATGTAGCCTTTATAGTAGTCTTTGCCATTGCATAATTTGTCTCTTATCATTTTGTTGTATGGCACCTCCTTCCTTAGCAAGTTTGTCTGCCTCCTCATTTTCTGGTATGTTGCAATGGGCTGGTGTTAAGGATAGATTTTGGGTAATATGTTGCAGCATGTTACTACATGCTAGCACATGTCCATTTTATTTGAGGAATTATGTTCGCCTGTAGACAAACTACTTTTTGCACGAAGCGTTCACCCGTGGTGACGAAGTTTGTCACATGTCGTGTGTTCGAAGTGTTAATTATTTGTTGTCTTCGTATTCGTTCACTGTTTTGAAGTAGACGTGATTTCTTCTAAGCTCCAGGATTTTTATGGAGAGTGTGTTTTTCTAACTGGGGCATTTAATGTATTTTTCAAAGGCCGCCACCTTGTTAAGAACGTTCCAGATTGGGAAGGAAACTTATTTAGAAGTCTTGCACAACCCCTTTTGATATTTTCGTAAGGAGTATCTCAAAGATATTGAGGTAACCGAGTTTAGGTGCCAACATCAGTTTTGCCGCCACATTACTTGGGTACCGGGAATATTGCCCTACCTATTAGTACTCGGCCAGGATTGATAAGAGATTTAAGGATATATCTATATATATTTACTCTACTATTAACAATGGAGATGAAGACGGCCTATTGATTGAGGCTCCTTATTTACTGACGTAACTGGTTATCACATTTACCTGTTTTCCTGCCAAATACTATGCCATGTATATATCTCGTTGGATGTCTCCTTGTGATGAACGTACAATAAATGTCAACCGTGTTTTCCCGTGGACCTGTTCGCCTGCTGGCTTTTGTTGTATATGCTGACCATAATGTCCTGAATGAAAACCTGCAATCATTCCCGTATCCTGCATGATCCTTGATATTTATTCCAGTCGTAACACCCTATAATTGGTGGGCCAGTATGGTTTTGGATCGATAAGTTCATGGACATGGGTTTCACATACTTTGCAAATCTACTGCTGCCGTTTAATCTGTATATTCGATCATCATCCCTGTTCAGCGTGTTATTTAAACACATCACATCGTAAACCCAGTTATTATCAGCGGGTCCAGTTGGATAGCAAACGCTGCCATTACGCATGTCCAATGTTCCAGTTTCTTTCACGAACCTACTATTGTTCACTGTAACGTCCAAGATTACAATTTCAAGCCAACCGGTTGCCAAGTTTATTTCGTGTTCCAGTCTACATCACAACGTTTGTCAGTCTACATCACAACGTTTGTAAGATTCTTTCAAGTTTCAAGTCTATGCCATGGCGATGTCAAGTTATTTTGTGCCAAGTCAACACAACGTCTCAAAATCTACACAGTTCATGATGCCCACAGTGTTCCATCTGACTGCGACCGTGTACTTGTTTACATTTTCACCCGTGATTCACTGTTATTGACGGACAGTGTTGTTCCAGTGTTGACGCCTTTTTCCAGACTTGCATCTGGTCGGATTGCGATAAGAGAAGTGCCTGTTTATTACACTCTTGTACCTCTGCCGGGGTGTAACCCTTTTGATATCTGTGTTATTCGTTTTCTTGGTTTCTATGTCTTTGTATAGATCTGTTTTAGCGACACATGTCATTGTAAAATGACAGCACAGCAGATGTTTCTGTAGATTTTACTTACATTTCTCAAGCAGTGAAAATTTCCGGTCCGAGTTTACTCGCCGATGTTTTGGTTCACTGCCTGTTTAGTGTTTAGGTGTGCTGCTTCGTTTTTGTCAGTTCTTGTTGTGTGTTGGTGTTATTTTTTCTTCTCCTTAGTTGACAACCATTTGGTTCGTAATGCTAGTCTAACCTTCTATCACTTGTTTACACTTATATATATTGTTACAGGTCCTGTCCTGTTTTCTTAGCAGTACGTCTGTGTGATTTATTGGATTTTCTTTAGTTTTCCATGTGTATTCTTTTTCGTTCACTCACTGCTAGTATTACGTTGTCTTAGTTACCTGTACTTGTCCAATTTCAATTCCAGTTTGTTTGTTTTTTTGGTTTGATCGAGCATTACTATTATTATAGAGAAGGCCACTCTCCAAACCTCCGATGTCTTGCGGGCAGTGTTAGGATGTGCAAGAACATGGACAGGAAGACTCCACAACTTCCCTATGAAGACACGCCCACGGCGACCGTTGCCTCAACTGGCTGTGTGTGGTGTACCCGGAAACGGGGCCTCCCAGTACTGAGACACAGTTAAGATCCCGATGTCATTTATCGGTGCAGAGTTGAGAGAGATGGCTGAGCATCACAATCCCCCCTGTGTTGCAGCATGATGAGAACCCAGAATTGCACACTGAGCTTGGGGGGAATCACTTGGGCACCAGACTTAATACTGGCTCTTGACTGGATGGCCGCATGCAGGAGATTTCTACAATGGGGGGTTGGCAGGTGGTGGGTATCTGGAAGTGGCTCTGTGCAGGACGTGAGGATTCCTTGGGTGAGCCCAGAACCAGAGCACAGCATTGTGCAAGCTCTGCATAGTTGGAGAGCCCCCTGGATGACGGGGAATGCACAGTGTGCTACCCCACCTGTCCCCAACTGCTAACTTAGAACCAGAAGTGGGGTCCTCTGTATGCGTGCCAGGCCAGGATAAAATGCCTGGGAAAGAGACTGGAGCTCAGAACTCCCTAACTCAAAGTTGCAGGATGGCAGGAAAGACAGGGCTATTTTGAAGATAATGCAACCATATTTTCACCATACGAGCTCGGACGCCGCCTCGGTAAACAAGGTCCGCGCAGAGCAGTGACACCCCCAGGCTGCTTGCGAATAGTCTACTACTGGGAACATAAACAGATTAGGGATGAGCCCACTCTCCCGTTGAACAGGTGCTAAAGTCATAGATACTGGGCCAGAAGGCGCACCGGAAACCACAGTATCACGCAACTCGCTTTTTTTTTCTATGGAGAGTACACCGTCAAATAAATCTCGTACTGGTGCTCGCCCTGTGGAGCTCCACCAGGCAGGTGCAGTGCCGGGCGCTGAGCCTCGACAGAGCCCACCCTCAGCTACTGGAGGACCCTCTAGACCGTCTTGTGGAGTCAGCAGACGGCGGAGGAGAACTACTGACCAAAACAAAACAGAAAAAGAGAAACCCAGAGTGCCACTTGTCATGATGCACTGGAATGCAGAGGGAGTGAACAGCAAGCAGGCTGGATACAGCAAAAGGACAGAGCTGGAAAACATCTTGTATGAGAAGCAAGTCAGTGTTTGCTGTATCCAAGAGACTCACTTGAAAGCAGATCAAACCTTTAAAATAAGGGGATATCAATGCTTCAGATCCGACAGAAAAGATAGACGAAAAGGAGGAGTACTTACTCTTGTAAGGAATAACATTCCTGCACACGAAAGGAAAACCTTCATGGATGGAGCAGAATATCAGCTGTTGCAGATAAAGGTAGACAAGATGGAAATAGAACTCCTGAACTATTACTGTCCGAACAACAAACCCCCTGAGTCTCAGCTCTATACAGGTACCAGCCACCAACTTTATAGCAGTTGGAGACTTTAATAGCCACTCCCAGAGCTCAAGGGGGCTATCACATTGGATGAAGGTGGCAAACTTTTCAGAGGAAAACAAGCTGCAGACTTGTTTGCTAGAAGATACAGTTCAGAAAGCAACTTACCCATTAACATAGATCATCAGAGAGAGATAAGAAAAGAAATACTGGCAACCATGGGACAGACAGATACTCCTGCCCCAATGAGGGAACCCATCACACTAGGAGAACTACAGAAGGCTATTTTCCAAGCTTAAGTTTCAAAAGTCACCCGGCCCAGACAAAATCAGCAACGAAATGCTAGTAAATCTGAGCTCAGCAGCAAAGACAAAACTGCTTGAGATATTCAACCACAGCTGGTTGAAAGGAACGGTACCCCAAGTATGGAGAGAAGCCATCACAATACCCCTACTAAAGAAAGGGAAATGTAAGACCGAGGCTGCAAGTTACCGGCCAATCAGTCTCACAAGCTGTGTTGGGAAGACTATGGAGCGAATAGTCAACCACAGATTGAAATGGTATTTAGAGTCTGAGCAGATCCTGGTGCCGGAACAAGCTGGATTTAGAGAATGCAACAGTATAGAAGACCAAGTTACTTACTTGTCTCAAGCAATAGAAGATGCCTTCCAGGAGAAGAAAAGGGGCCTACCGATCTGGGGTCGACTTCAAGCAAGATAGGGCCTTTGACAAGGTGTGGAAAGATGGCCTCATTGCAAAACTTAGGAGAAGTGGAATCCAAGGCAACATGATGAAATGGATCCAGTCATACTTGCATAACAGGAGAAACTAGAGTCACTCTTGACGGTCTGCAGAGCAGAAAAGTGTTGCTCCATCAGGGGGTACCTCAAGGAGGAGTAATTTCCCCAACACTCTTCCTTGTTTACATCAATGACCTGGTGAAAGATCTCCCTGCAGGAGTTAAAGCTGCCTTATATGCAGATGACCTAGTACTCTGGTGCGCTGATGAAAATGTCACCACAGCAAATTATAGAATGCAGCGGGCAGCAGACATGCTAGTGTCATGGGCAGAGAAATGGCTTATCACAATAAACACAGACAAATCAACCTCCACAACACACACTGTTTCTCCCCATCGCCCCCAAGGACAAATCAGCTAACATACACCTAGGGGGACAACCAAAATCTAAAGAAGATTATTAATGGAAATGTAATAAGACACCACACTTAGCAGGAGTTTACGACCTCATCAGCAACTGGTCATCAACTGCTAAGGCCTCATATACCTCACATCTGCTAACAGTCTGGTTTGGATACTTCAAGGTGCAAAAGGTGGCAAAATCAAGCGATCTCAGCTCATAACAGCTCATTAACAGGAGCCAGAAAACACTACACCAATAACAGAGATGCAAATGACGAGCACATTTAGTCGTTATTGGAGATATAACAGACATGTTTGTGTCCGCAATTCTTAGAAGGACAACCACACAAAAACCATGATCCAGATGGGAACAAGTAACAACAGTATTCCAGATGCACACCCAATGAAGTGATTTCAAGAGTACTAGATGATCTGGCATTGGGACGTCTAAAGCGTAGCAGCTTTTGTGCATCGGAGGGAAAAGACTTATAAGACAACGCATACCAAGAAGACCTATCTCATGAAGACAACACCACTGAAGCCCACCCTATAACCTGTATCCACGCATGGGGAGCAGGCCAGCAGTGCCCCTCCAAATTAAAATACAATCAGTCAGTGGTCTCACTTATCAGCTGATCTTGTGATGTATAATGATCTGCAAAAACGAACTGCTACATTGAGTATGATCCAAGAAAGCTATCCCGAATCAATCATGAGATAACATGCCATATACAGATGGATCAGCAACTAATGCTGTTATGTAGGAATGGACGGGTGCCGGTATCTTTATCTCACATATTCCTGACAACCACTATGAAGAACTATTTATAGCACATTCCCACTGGTAAATTCCGTTCCAACCAATAACAAGCTGATGGTTCAAAGCTCTAGAGCAAGCCTGCAAATATGATTATAACACCAACTCTGACTGCCACTCCTAAAGGTCAAGTCATTCCTCGACAGATGTCATGGCTGTCTGTCCTGCAAGGCTCTCAAGGGTGGTTAACGTAAACTCTCCGCATTCTGAGTATAAATGAACGAAGAAACAAGGTATCTGCCAAAAAGAGAACCATACTTCAGTGGGTACCATCTCACTCTGTGGATGTACCCCGGAAATGAAAAAGGCATAGTAATAACTTGTGCATAATAAACAGGATGGAGGAATTGTGAACAAGAAGATAATGAATGTCAAGACCCCCCCCCCCACCCCCCCCCATACTTATGAGAAAAAAAAGAGAGCTCATCCAAGGACTCATCATAGAGAGAGAACTAGACACCAACCAAAGGACGACTAACCCTACACTCTCGACCGGTCATGGACAGATAACTTATTTTTCGACTCCAGGACATTTACATAACTCACAAACTTGTGAATTAAACACATGCACAAAGCTACCGATTGTCAGCTATCACATCACTGTGCAACAATTTGAGGATTAAACGAAACAAACTTGTTGATGCTCACATGTCCTCTACTAGGACACTGTCCTCTCTCGTTATGACTTCCTAGTTACGCACCAGACTATAATCTGGCCTGAATGACTCAACACCACTAAACTCAAAGCTATATGTGCTTTCAACACATATTCTATAAGCCAGCAAAACCACGCGTGCAATCATGCCTGGTTAAGTTTCAGGAAGAACAATGAGGTAACTAGTTACCTAATAATTAGATCCTATACATTTTACGAAGACAACGACCTTGTATATTACGTACTTCCATGGTTGTATTTTAAATCAAAATTCAACCAACAATCTTCAGAGTATAATATGCAGAACTTCAAACAACAGTGTCGTAATTCATCATAGATCCACTAACTCGTCAGTACGGTGTAATCATCAAAGATGCGATCGCAAGAAGAAGAAGAAGACTATTATTTTTTTTTTTCTTTTTCTTTTCCCTCGTTCGTTACTATCACATTTTGTCTGTCTATTGCTATACTACCGTGTTATTTCTAATCATAGTACACTCGTGGTGCCCAAAAATCTAGTTGCATTGATAGTATTTGTCCACGTCCCACAGCCCAGTTGTATATGATATAGACGGACTACGACTGGACAATACGCATTTTAACTACATACCTATACAAAATTATTAGATAGTAATACAATGATACTGAAGAAAGTAAATAATGGAGTATCAGGAATTTCTATCATTATTTGCGCTGCAAGGCCTACCATTTGAGAGTTGAACAAGAGGGCACAAAGTAATGATCGAATGGTATTACTTCTGAGACCACAAAGAACTGAGAGTTCCAGTTCCACAGAATCAAGATATGACCCTAGAGGATAGAGGACAAACGAGAAAGTAATGGCGAGTCCGAAAGATCTCCAGACAAGCAGAGCTACTTACGTTGACGCAAAGACAGAACAAAAGGATTTTGCCAGAAGAGAAGCAACTATATCTGCTTGATAATCATGCGCGTAAACAATAACACATGAAAAAAAGAACATTATAGAAGAGAAAAAATAAACTTGCGCCACATGAAAGTACACAACACACATATAGGCGATCTTTACGTATTGGCAGTACAACAAAGAAGGGCAACGTCAGAGTGATAACAAAATGATATCAACTCTGAACTTAATCATGGTTATCTGTCTCATAGCGCAACCCCCACAATAGCGGTTCTGATAGATCCTCTTTATACCATGAGTATAACCATACTAAAAAAGACACGAAACTTTTCGATCTGCACTGACAAATGTTTAATACACAGATATATTATATTGAGTAAGGATAAACATCTTGATAGGTCTCATTCAGCTGTACAACAATGACTGCACGGATTTCTGACTGATGCATCTTTCACACTTTGCACGTCATGATGCCCATATGGACACGGGCCGAATAGACACAATATACGCGAACAATTAATAACATACTCTGAGCATAGTTAAATAATACACAACATAACTCAAACTTCTCCCTATTGACTTGCTAGAAGGTTCACGTATGAATTCAAAACATATGATTCCTGAAACTGGGAGACGATTTTACACATTTTGTACGCTGCAAACTCGACTGACATTATAACACCAGAAAGCACTACAACAACTCTCTCTTCTGGCATTGGAACGCAGAAATTATGGGATAGCCACTGTTAACACACTTAATATATCTTTATCTAAGGACTTGACATTATCTTGCTAGACAAGGTCTTGTCTTCTGTAAGTCCGACAACTGCGGTTATATCATGCCATGAATGGAAACACGTCGAGTTTGAGTTCAATGGAGGGTTAAATTAACGATATAGGCTCATTATCTACCTGCACAGCCGGGAGTTTCGTATCAGTAAACACACCACTATTAAGGAGGCTTTCTATCCTGTTAGCCTATCAGCAGCTACAACTTGGAACCTATAGACCATACTATACATCAAAGACATCCCTACGCGTTGATGGCATCTCACAATACCACAGCAAATTTCAACTACACTCAAAGACCATACAGCGGTAACAACCTCTAAATAGGAACAAGTACACCCCAAACAAGAGAGGAAATTTTTCCCACAAAACCTTCAAGAGAAAGAAGGAATGATA
Source organism: Oreohelix idahoensis (assembly GCA_024509875.1). Taxonomy (NCBI): domain Eukaryota; kingdom Metazoa; phylum Mollusca; class Gastropoda; order Stylommatophora; family Oreohelicidae; genus Oreohelix; species Oreohelix idahoensis. The sequence continues at coordinate 163,098 of JAMPIV010002909.1, forward strand.
ATTTTGGTGACTGTATAAGAAATTGCATAAGTATTGGTGACACATATAACCAAAAGTGTTCACATCCGCAATAGGTCCACAATTCAGGCCAATATCAAATTCAAGGAAACAATCAATTATGCACCTCTCTAGAAATAAATGATCTACAGGTTTTTATTCCTGTTTACAGTCAATAACAAACTTTCTTCCAAGCGACATCACTAGACGACACACTATACCAGGCCTCTAGAACATCAAACTACTTCGAATATATTTACAATTCGTGAACGATAGCACAAGCCACACAGACGCTCGCCACCGAGCTGCTACACACATTCCTGAGAGCTGCACGTCAGGACGAACATATGCTAATTATTCATCTCATGTTGTCTCTTCGATATTTGACTTTGCACATACAGCATTATCATAGTCGTCCACAGATGCAAACTCTATTCCAGTCTAATCTTCTTCAACGTGACTTACCTTGCGTTTAAACTCACGCGGCTCATCCGCTACCCAGCCATATAACATGCTTTCAATCACACACATGTAAATGCGCCCGCGATGCACTACAGTTCTACTCATAGAGGCTTAATAACTATGTGCACTCCATTACAGTATAGCTAACACCCATGTACTCATCAACCAGGACACTCTGTGTCAGGAGTCACTGACATTCATTAGTCACATCCGTATCATGCAAACGGGTTGCATCTTTGTCGTACAAACTTTTTAAGTGGGCGGGACAGTCTGAAATATTCATCCCACAGCGTAGTGATATTTAACTACACCATTTTTTACAAGCACGGAGTTAACACAGTGATGTTTTGTTAACGAGAGCCCAATAGCGGATGACACACTTTGCGGGACGTGTCTACATGCAGCAAACGCACTTGCACACGTCCAACCCGAGGAAATTTGGACATATCCGTGGGAACGACAATAATATATCAACTGGCTACTGCAGTTAGCTACACGAGATCACCCACTGGCCAAGGCACCAAATGGTGAAAAATATCATGAAAACCAGCTCCCATGCATCCTCACGACGATTATTCACGTGCAAAACTCGATAAAAGAACACAACTCACCATTTATTCCATAATCAAACTATACCCAGAAGACAGAGATATTGAGTAATCTCTTGAAGTGAAGAAAATATCTTTAAGATTAGTCAAGACTAAATGATGATGTTGATAATAGTTTTTGTCACCCAAAGACAGTGGTACCAAGTGTACACTAACTTACAAAAAATGTCGCTCGTGTCTATTAGTGTGATATAAAGTCACTGATCCTGTTTACAACACCACTATGCTCAAAATTCCCCCTATTCCGACAACAATCTAGTAACGAAAAATTACAAATCTACAAACTCCGACTATTATATTTGAAAATTGACAAGGGCAAGGTCAAAACGTCTGCCTATAGAGTCTATTAGGACCAAGTACATATTTACTTTTTCGTACCTTCCATAGTAAGTTTTGAAAAGAGTGTGGTTCACCCATTCCCAAAACACCGCCAGATACCCCACACCCGCCCTATTATTTAGCGAAGGTTGGTAACATATACAATACACTACAATGTATTTTGAAATTTTTGCCACCCAAGGCCATTGCCACCATATCCGAAACATCCACGAATTGGCACAGAATTTGAAATTTTCAAAGACCAAGCGTATTTGAGTCCCATCCTCCCAAAACACACACGCAGCTCGCGTTTCCCTTCCCAATATGTTTATGACGAAAGCCGGAAAGTTTGAAAAGAAAATAAACAACTTAGTTACCAATATCGTCTCTTAGCGCACCAAAAGGAGAGATTGGGAAAGAGGTGTTGAGGTGGGATTAATTACAACTGACAAACGAATCACGCCTAACTTATGCGTTTGTGAAAATGAAGACTAAAACCAACATATTTATGTTCTGCCGGGAGGGCGGGGGACTAGAGAAGAATTTTAAAAACTTAGTGACTCAAGGGTGGATTTGTGGCTGACTATGTGTCACCTGCACACTCCTTATCGACACACTGGTGTTAAAGTTGTAAGATGTAGTAGTCCCTTCTCTGCTATCTAGTATTTGCTGCGTGTACATGTGGTAGTGGACCCAGTTCAAAGGGTTATCACACAGGCCAAACATGACTCGAGTAGAGTCATATGAAAGGGGACTTCGTTGTGTATAAGATTTCTTCTTTCACTTTATTGCATGCCAACAAAAAACAGACATGAAACGTATGACATCAACAATGGTGGTTAAAACGAGTTCAGCAAAGATTACATATGGCCACATTGAAAACAATTTCTGTAGTCATGCTATATGACTAGCTGTTTGTATATATGCTGTCCCCATAAGGACATCACAGTTCAACTAGCACTTCAGAAATTCATCATCAATCATCGAGGGCTAGGTCGTGAAGCTGTATAAATAATAATAATTTCTATAACTTCTGCAACAGTGTCAGCAACAGATCTTCAATGTTCATAAACAATAATAAATGCTCCCATTCTGATGCTAGCAGATCAGTTGTATCCAATAAGTCCGTTCACTGTCTGCACGTGAATAGCATACATGGGCTACAGGTCAGCTCGACCTTTATAATGTTCCTAAGTCTAACCATCTGACTTGGACGTGATCTCTGATATAACGAATCCTGGAACACAGACAACAGTCTTGTTGGTCAAGAGCGACCCATATATATTTAACTAGTTCAGGTATACAGATACTAGGTGACTTAATCCTAGTCCAAAGTTACCTCTCCATTTTTTGCAAGTCACTACACAGGCGAGCAAATAGGCGACAAAATGACGAACCTCTAGACGATAGCATAAAGTTCGATACAAGAGGAATTACCTTATTTCGGAAAATCAACCATGAACATATGCCTCCAGGCAGGCTGCATAATACTGGGAAATAGTCTAGTTAGCTAACTAACTCACTAAGACACTGTATTTCCCTCAGAGAATCACAAGACGCAGTTGCGTCTGCTCGCTTCTTAAACCATTTCTAAACTGCCCCAACTGGGCGGAACACACAGAACGAACTCCCGGTTTGACATGCGCAGAACGACAATCTCTGAGTTGCCGTTCACAATAAGACGATTCGAAGAACATTCGAGATAAAAGTCTTACACATTCGAGCGCCCATTTTTTTAATTGTCATGAAAAAGTAAGCGTTTTAAGAAAGGTTTCAGTACCATCTACCCATACCGTTGACTGGATACTAACCAAATAAGGAGACTAGTGGTCACACGCCTTCGTTCAAGAAATTATAGACCGCACGTGTCTCTATACAAGAGAAGGCCACTCATAACAACTTGTAGTCTCGATAACTCGGATTATGTCCCTTTGACCATAGAAAACATAATACACACTTCAGTCAAAAAAATGATCATCCATATGAAAAAATGTTTATACAAACGAAAAATAATAATGATCCGTGCGTAACATTACCGCACCCTCCCTGGAAAAAAAAACCATGGACATTTTCAACGCATTTTTTTTTTAAACGTATCCTGATCGACCGAGGTTAAAAATCACTAATTCTCGTCATTTATAAAACTGAATTACGCATATGCCTTCGTGTGGATATATAGGCCTAACAAAGTACTCTCAACGCAATGGAGCGACACGTAGTGAGATCATACTCTCAGTTTTTTTTCCTTACCAAGTGAAAAAATTTATCTAAGTATACGCTTTGATAATGCTTCTACAGGAATGTGCCACCAACACACGCCACATGATTGTCAAACAACATAATGATGACAATCAAATTATACTCATACCAATATATGAAATTAAATATATTATGTGTTATCATACAATGTGTTGCAAATAGCGGTGTAATTTACTAATTATAAGGCCGCACTATAGTACATTAGTCACATTATAAATCAATAACAGTAATTAATAGGTTACATAGTGCCTACATGTTTCTTTCGGTGAACATAAAACATCTGCAATAGAAAGAAGATGTGATATGCATCAACCGCTCCCAAATGCTAGTTGGAACATTACCGACTTGATATCCTCAAAGTTCCAACAATGGACAAAAATACCTCGCAGACTTCAATGATCGTTGCTTGCGAAAATAATCAATACAAACAAATCTTAAAGACAACTGGTAAATTTCTTAATACAATCCTGAAAATAATTTATTTAAATGTGGCCGAGTGATCTTTTGGCCCGTATATCACTAACTAAGCCTTCTTAGATAATTACATGGTACAATGTTATAAATTTCCCTCAAAAACAAAAATGAGACAAAATCTACTAACATGTCATTATAACAATTGTTGACTGTAATATCAGGAAATATAAATATAATGACAGAAGAAATCATGTGGAATCGTGTTGGGACATCTGGACAGAATGTCTGCCATTTTACATTATATCCGAACCACGGATAGGCTCGAACCGAGCAATGAAATGGTGTTGAAGAGCTATGGCATAACGAGTGGACCCTCGAGCTCTTACAAGTGTAGATGGTCTTGCTCTGAAAAGCAGTCTACTCAGCGCTTTCTGTGTGCGGTTTCATCCACCATGAAATGTTGCGCCTAGTTAAGAAATCTTTGTAACATTTCAGAATAACAGACCATAACCATTAGACCAATAACTCACGGTCTAAAACCGAGTAATTCTTTTCTCGGCAGCGAATTAATTTTCCTGAGAAATACATCGAATAAGATGTAGATAGGGTATACATCACCGGCGTTATGACAAAGTATCAGAACACTCCTGCATTTAGTGCTCACCTGCCATTCCATTCAATCCCTGTTGACCAGAGGCGGTCTACGTCGACACTCTCGAAGAACAAAAGTCCACTTCATCAATAGCAGTAGGTAACTTACAGCGAATAGGTTGAGTGGAGAATGACAAAATAAGGGCTTTTTAACCTGGTCCCAATGAGGATTGACACCAGTTCTTTAAGACCAGTTACGGATCAGATTAGGACTCTACCCTCTACTCAGCCTTCAATAAAGTAGAAAGCGAGTGCCCACATAATGGATGTGACAGATTCGTAAATGAATCGTCCCTCCCCCCCGTAGAATTGTGAAATCAAACCTAATAGACTCCTTACTTGTTTCACTTCGTCCTTAGGGAACCGAAATGTTAAGTAATTTTTTTGAAACATTGTGGTGTCCTCTGTCCCTTAAAATACAAAAAAAAAAAAAAAAAAAAAAAAAAAAAAAAAAAAAAAAAAGACCATGACCAACCCGATGACCTACGATGAAAAGAAATACACGCTACGAATCCTATAAAAGATGCTTACAGATCAAGGAATATTTGCAGTCAAGTTCATACTACCCTGTCGAAGAGTAGACAGTAAAATTAACGTGATAAAACCCGGCCAAAATAAAGAACATTCCCAAGAATCATCAAGCTATACTAGACCAGATTTCATCTAGTAATATTGCAATTCTGACTGGGATCAGTACGATGATGTCGAGAAATATCGACTCGTCATGCGAATTGCGTATGTGCGAATGTAGTACAGGTGCGTTCATAAAGACCAAAAGGGCATGAATATTCCTCATGTGAGGAAAAAACCTCCTCATGCAGTAGAAAAAGCTGTAAAAGGTTATTTAGGCACGTTCACAATTAGTCGGAGCACCTTGCCCAACAACCCTGCTATTAGACAAATCTAGCTTTGTTTACCTGCCATCTATGAATTCAGACCCGTTAATATAGAGTAGGACGCTCTTCTAATGTAATGAAGCATTTAGGTTACATCAGCATCGAACTTCCGTAACATGGTTTCAATTTAGAGCGAATAATTCTACCGCAAGATGGCGAATGTTAGAGTAAATCCTTGCTTTCGAACAATAACCCATAGACCCGAAGAGCTATGCTGAAGTGGGATGGGTTTCAATGATTACCAAAAACGTATCATTCACCATCCCACACTACTTGTATCACGCACTTGAGACTGGAAATGAAAACGTGTATTAGGACTATGCGAGGCTCACATGTTGAGCTCTTCGTATAGGATGTAAATCAGTTACTCATACACACACACACAATGTCATGTTTCTATGACCATGTGTGTGGAGGTCCCGGGATTGTCCTGTAAAGAACATCCTGAAATGTTTTGCAACAACTCCCGAAGAAACTGTGGTCTGATGATACACTCATACTTGAAAGATTTGGAGAAACGGTCACGTTGTTATGGTCATTATCCAACGTGATATTCCGTAGAACATAAAGTCTGGGACATATAACATATGACAGTCGGAAAATTGACATCAGAAAAATCGTACATAGAATTGTCCTTCCTCATCCTGTATATATAACAGACAGAGAGTAGATGACTGAGTGCACACGAGTCTGCCTGTCTTTGTTAGAAACAATTTCCGTAGCCTGGAGAAATAGGCTAGCAAAAAGTCAGACACTCTTTTCATAAAATTTCTGTCCGAGCATTATTTATTGTCGAAAGTTTTATGCCTATCCAATCATTTATCGCGACAACATAATGTGCGACATCAAGAAATTTTGGAGACTATTGCATATGGACCTTTTCCATGCTATCTAGAAGTCTGTGCAGTGATTAGATGGTGAATAAAAGACATAGGGCCGCGCGGTTGCGCGCCAAAGACAAGATTCAAAAGTGGGAAAACCCCGTATGTTCATTGTGGGGACCTCTCTATACGCAAAGAGAGCCGCGGGTAAGACCCTGTCCCAATCCTGAGGATGATCCTCAGTTATTTTACCAAGTAAAGTTTTCAGAGTCCTATTTAAACGTTCGACCAACCCATTAGACATTGGGTGATAGATACTGCTGAGAGACCTTTTAATGTGTAGCATAGACATTACCTGTGACATAGTGTCTGATATAAGTTGAGTGCCATGGTCTGACAATATTTCTCCGGGAAAACCCAAGCGAGAAAATATCAGCCAAAGAGCGTCTGCGATATCAGCAGTTGATTATTAAAGTCCCCACATTGGCCACCAAAAATGATAAGGGTGGATTTGTGCTGAAGTGGTAACCTGCCACCCTTATCGACACCTGGTGTTAAAGTGTAAGATGTAGGTGTCTTCTCTGATTTAGGATGTTGCTGTGTATGTGGTAGTGGAACAGTTCAATGGGTTATCACACAGGCAACATGACGTGTAGAGTCATAGAAAGGGTGACTTCGTTGTATAAGTTTCTTTCATTTATTGCACGCCACAAAACAGTCATGATACTTATGACATCAACATGGTTAACGAGTTCAGCAAGATGATATGGCACATTGAAAACAATTTCTGTAGTCAGCAATGATAGCTGTTGTATATATGCGTCATAAGACATCACAGTTCAATAGATTCAGAAATTCATCAATCATCGAGTGCTAGTTCGTGAAGCTGTATAAATAATAATAATTTCTATAACTTCTGCAACAGTGTCAGCTACAGATCTTCAATGTTCATAAACAATAATAAATGCTCCCATTCTGATGCTAGCAGATCAGTTGTATACAATAAGTCCGTTCACTGTCTGCACGTGAATAGCATACATGGGCTACAGGTCAGCTCGACCTTTATAATGTTCCTAAGTCTAACCATCTGACTTGGACGTGATCTCTGATATAACGAATCCTGGAACACAGACAACAGTCTTGTTGGTCTAGAGCGACCCATATATATATTTAACTAGTTCAGGTATAATACAGATATACTGGTGACTTAATCCTAGTCAAAGTACCTCTCCATTTTTGCATCACACAGGCGAGCAAATAGGCGACAAAATGACGAACCTCTAGACGATAGCATAAAGTTCGATACAAGAGGAATTACCTTATTTCGGAAAATCAACCATGAACATATGCCTCCAGGCAGGCTGCATAATACTGGGAAATAGTCTAGTTAGCTAACTAACTCACTAAGACACTGTATTTCCCTCAGAGAATCACAAGACGCAGTTGCGTCTGCTCGCTTCTTACCCCATTTCTAAACTCCCCAACTGGGCGGAACACACAGAACGAACTCCCGGTTTTTGACATGCGCAGAACGACAATCTCTGAGTTGCCGTTCACAATAAGACGATTCGAAGAACATTCGAGATAAAAGTCTTACACAGTCGCGCCTTTTATGGTCATGAAAAGAAGCGTTAAGAAAGGTTTCAGACATCTACCATAGTTGACTGATACTACCAAATAAGGAGATGTGGTCACGCTTCGTTCAAGAAATTATAGACCGAACGTGTCTCTATACAAGAGAAGGCAACTCCTAACAAATTGTAGTCTCGATAACTCGGATTATGTCCCTTTGACCATAGAAAACATAATACACACTTCAGTCAAAAAAAAATGATCATACATATGAAAAAATGTTTATACAAACGAAAAATAATAATGATCCGTGCGTAACATTTAGATAACTTATAAAGAGGGAAATTGAAAGGGATGTTTTGAATTATAGCGATAATATTGTTTATTAAAATACCATACTGTTCCCTATAATAAATTATCTTGCCTTAGAGAAAAGTATTTTGTTCAGAATAAATATAGAGACAAATTACGTCGATGAAAACTAGATAGGATGATAGAGGCCAAAGGGCAGTTTAAGAATCACTTTTAAAAATTCAAATCGACCCAATAATAACCGAGATATTGTAGAAAATAAAAATTGAGACAGACAGACAAACACACTGAGGAACTGCTCAATTTTGAAAGTCTTTGGAAGTTAAATTTTCGGGACGCGTTTTTGAACAGTCAAATTTGCTTGACTTGTTTTGATTGGTTAATGATAGTTTAGGAAGGGGAGATAAAACTAACGCTTTGCCAGAATAAGCTGCCACTTGAGACAAATATTTCAACACAGTAGATTAAGATCAGCTGCATAGCATTTGTGACCAATGCCTTTGCGATCTGGACGACAGCGATCTGCACCTGTGCCATTGATTGCCAGTTAATCTTACATTTGTGATTGCGGGTTATATTGCCTGTTACCAGTTGGTGATCTACTGTAATCTACTTCAGATAGAAACATCAGGTGAAGTCCCTTTAAGTGGACTCTGAAAACTCATTCATTAAAAATTTTTACACTTGAACATTCATTATTGTGGGCGTCATGACAACAATAGTCCCTCACACCATTGACTATCACGTTTAGACAGTATTACATCAGTCTGTGTTCTACACCTACAGTGACACTTGTTTCTTATCAAGTTATGGACAAAGATTCCTCCTTATTTATTTATTATATGTAAATACAGTTCTCTTCATTTTTAACCATTCCTGCCCCAAAAGAGTTGAGGGACAGGAAATTAAAAATTGTAATATAATCTATAAACTTAACAACAGTCTCACTTAATTCAATTTCATTGAGTTACAGTTGTGTTTGTTTTTTTTTTTTTTTGCACTTATCACTATACCTATATTACCCTAGACACGTAGCCATAAAACATAACAATCTCATAAAATATTTTCCAGAGTGAGATCTTAGAGAGGTAGCGGATAGGTACCCTGAGAATACATCCTCATCAACAATTAGACTCAGGGACTTTCATAGCTTAACCTCACTCTGAGTACACGTAGTTTTATAACATCAATAACCTCTCCGGCACATTCGCAACATATATTGGGGTCCTGTCCGGAATTATTATTATTGTTAATTAGACCCAGGGAATCCTTATTGTTAAAATAACTAAAAGTAATTATTTGTGGAAAATTGAATGAGTTATCATTGCCTATGATAATTTAGTCATACTTGTTAATTAATATAGTAAGATTTATAAAGTTGTATGACAGAAATGATGGCAGACTTGGCCAAGTTCAGATCTGCTGCAGTGCAGACTGCAAAGGAAATGGGTATGGAGGGGCAAGTTCTGATTCAGTATGTGACTTCAGAATGTGATAGGTTTATTGAAAGGGAGGACAGGAGGTTAGCAGAAGCGAAACGATTACAATTAGAGGCTGATAGGAGGCTAGGAAATTAGAGGCTGAAAAGGAGGCTAGGAAATTAGAGGCTGATGGGGAGGCAGAAAAAAAATTGCAAAGGGAGGCAGAAGAAAGGAGATTGCAGATGGAGGCTGACAAAGAGGACAAACGATTACAAAGAGAGCATGAGCTGGAAATTCAAGGCCATGCTCCAGAAAATGGTAACAGCCCATCTACCTCTGATACTACTACCAGTCAGGGGGCCTCTAATTTGGCCATGAACTTCCATTTAGATCCTTTTGTGGAGAAGGACGACGAGATTGAGTCCTATCTCAGTAGATTTGAAATATTAGCTACTAATTATGGGTTAGAGAGGGAAAAATGGAGTTTGAAATTATCCCAAGGGCTTACAGGAACATCTTATGAAGTGTTCTCAAAGTTGAGCAGAGAGGATCAGGAAGACTATGACATTTTAAAACAGGCTCTTCTAATTAGGTATGAGAAGAATGGGGAATTTTACAGGAAGAGATTTATAAATGCGAAACTACTGTCTGGGGAGACCTACCACAAATTCTCTGCCAGGTTGGAAACCTACTTGGAAAAATGGACTACTCTGGGGAAAACCGAAGATCTTAAGGAAATGATCATGATAGAGCAATTGAGAGAGTCCATGGCTCCAGACCTGAGAAATTTTCTCATGGAACAAGGTGCAGATAGGTTGGGTGAGGTGCTCAATGTTGCTGAGAGGTATCAGGCAGCCCAGTCAGAAGTAGATGGAACAAAAAGGAAACAAGTAGAAAATAATAAACCCCGCCAAAACCAGAATAAATTTGACAGTAGAGATCAAAGTAACAGAGGTAAACCAAACTATGATAGGCCAAGATCTGACCCTAGAGATAGAAACCCGCAATTCAATGAAAGGAAACTCTATAGATCTGAAGGAAAATACTGTAAAATTTGTCGGTTAAATAACCATAATACAAAAGACTGTAGGAAGGAAAAAAAAACCTCCGTTCCACGCTGCATGCCTTAAAACAGGAAACAAGGGACAAAAGGAAAAGCCTACTGGACAGCAGGAACCTTATCATCCCCCTGTATGTGAAGATGTAGTATGCAATGGGGCCACTATTAAGTGCCTTTATGATACAGGATTGGATTTTGACTCAGTCGTGAGTTCTCACCCTGGTGCACCCTGACCAATATACCACAGAAACAGTGGAAATACAAGGGGCAACCAAGGAAGTAGCAACCATGACACTTCCCATTGCAAGAATAAGTGTAAAAACTCGCTATGTGGAAGGAGTGATTAGAGCAGCAGTGATAAACGAACCAATCTACCCTCTGATATTGGGATGTAGATATGTGTTTTTGGGAAATCCCAAAAGACCAGTGATCATGGCAACAGTACAGACCAGGTTACAATCAAGGAAGGAGGAAGAAAACCCAATAAATACTCATCCAGAGGAGATGAGGAAGGCACAGGCTGAGGATAGGTCACTAAAGCCGTGCTTTAGAAAACTCCCAAAATGCCATACCCTTCCAAACAAAGGCGACTTCTATATGAAGAACAAGCTAATGTAAAGGAAGGCTGGAACTGGTTCAAATGGTCATGGACAGCTGGTACTTCCAACTTCATATAGGGAAAAGGTGATGGAGTTAGGACATGCTATCCCCTTCAGTGGTCATATGGTGATCAGCGCCACAGGACAGCGTATAGCTTGTCATTACATCTGGCCAGGGATAACGGAAGATATAAAAAGATATGTAAAATCCTGCCCAGAATGCCAAAGGGTAGCTCCAAAGCATTGGACTGCACCTGCAACTTTAGGGGAGATGCCAATCATGGGAACCCCTTTTGAAAGAGTTGCAGTGGATATTGTGGGACCTCTCACACGTACCAAGAGGAGAAACAGTTACATTCTTACTCTGGTGGACACTTGCTCTATGTGGAAAGAGGCAGTAGCCTTGTCATCAATCGACTCAAAAAATGTGGCAGAGGCGTTACTTACAATATTCACGAGGTTAGATTTTCCCCGCCAAATCTTGACTGATAATGGCTCACAGTTCAAGGGGAGGCTAACTGAGGAAGTTTTCAGGATCTTTCAAGCCAAGCACTTTCACTGTAGTCCGTATCACCCCCAAGGGAAGGGGCAGGTGGAAAGATTTAACGGGACACTCATTTCCATCCTGCGAAAGCTGGCCCATAAAATAACCTGACACGTGGGATCAATACTTACCCGCGGCCATGTTTGCTTCTCGGGAAGTCCCACATAGTTCAACAAGAATGGCACCGGCAACACTGTTATTTGGCCGGCCAATCAAAGGTCCATTGGAAGCCTTATTGAGGACGTGGACAGATGAGAAGGCAGAAGAGACTGTAACCTCATCATATCAGTATGTGAACAAGCTGACCACTCGCTTAAAAACTGGCTGGAAATTCGCAAATGATAATCTAAGACAAGCCAGGAAGAAACATGCTGCATATTACAATAAGAAAGCGAAGGATAGGGAGCTTGCTGTGGGGGAGAAGGTGCTTCTTCTATTACCCGGCAGCAGCAACAAACTTCAAATTTGATGGCAAGGTCCATACACAGTTTTAGAAAAGGTATCTAGAACTAACTACAAGATAGATAAGAAAGGAAAGGACAAAGTCTATCACGTGAACCTTCTTAAGAAATATCATGATATAAACAACCTGGAAGGGACAGATTTAATGACCTTGGCCATAGCCACTGAGATGAAGAATGAACCTCTCACCTCTTATGAATACCCCATGAAACCCTGTGCAACTCCTGCACAGGTAAAGATCAGTAAACGTTTGACAAAAGGACAGAGGAGAAGATTCAAAAGGTTCTGGAAAATCATACAGACGTGTTAACGGACAGACCGTAGCACACAAACTTGTTGGAATATGACATGAAATTACTAGACCCAACACCCATCTGTATGAGAGCCTATACTATCCCATTCGCAAAAGAGAAAGCTCTAAAAGAGGAGATAGATTATCTGTTACAGAAAGGGATTATTTCTCACAGTGAATCTCCTTATAGCTCCTGTGTGGTATTGTTGAGGAAACCCTCTGGGGAACATAGACTGTGCATAGATTACAGGAAACTGAATGCTGTCACAGAAAGTCAGGTGGATCCATTACCTGATACTAACCAACTATTTGCCAGACTGAATAAGGCAAAATATTTTTCCAAGGTAGATCTCAGCAAGGGATATTACCAGATTCCAGTGAAACCTGAGATTCGACCTTATCTGGCGTTTAGCACCTCGGAAGGCCATTATGAGTTCAATATGTTGCCATTTGGTTTGAAGAATGCTCCGAGTGTGTTTTCCAGAATGATGTGAAAACTATTGGATCCCCTGCGAAACCCATGTATTACAAATTTCATGGACGATATCCTCATCGCTATGGAAACATTTGAAGAACACGTTAACTCTTTGAATATGCTATTTGATTGACTCAGAGAGGCAAACTTAACTGCTAGACCAACAAAATGTTGTATTGGATGCAAGGAATTAGAATTCTTGGGATATACTGTACATCAGGGTAGCATGACCCTTGACCCCAAGAACCTGGAGAAATTGCAGAGAGTACCTAGACCACAGACTAAGAAGGACGTGGGATCCTTTGTTTCTCTTTGTGGGTTTTACCAAAAGTACATTAAAAATTTTAACTCTGTGTGTGCTCCATTGACGGATTTAACTCGTAAAGGAAAATCAGATAAAATAGAATGGTCTGCAGAATGCGAGTTGGCATATACTGAGTTAAAGCAAAAACTCACCAGTAAGCCTATTTTAAAATTACCTGATTTGAGTCAGGAATTCGTGGTGAGAACGGACGCTAGTAATGTGGGATTGGGAGCCACATTGTTACAACGGTCCTCTTCACCAGACGGGGAATTGAACCCAGTTGCTTATGCCAGCCGCAAGTTAAACAGAGCGGAACAAAACTACTCAACTATTGAAAAAGAATGTTTTGCTTTAGTCTGAGCGATCAAGAAATTCCAGATCTATCTGTATGGTAGATATTTTGTGGTGCAAAGCGATCATCAGCCACTGGTTTTTCTTGCTCAGGCAAAACATGGTAACGCCCGTTTGTTAAGGTGGTCACTCCACATTCAACCTTACTCGTTTACCATTGAATACATTCCGGGATCGCAGAACGTTGGGGCAGATTTCTTGAGTACGCACCCACCTGCCGAAACCCAGGATACTCATAAAGCCTAGTTGAGTTACTTTGATCGGGATTGTTAAAACGGATTATAAAGCTGCATTCATTCATAACCCTCCACTCCCAAAGGAGCATAGGCCTTCAACAAACACATGCCAAGTCCTCCTGTCACGTGCCATCATCTCAAGTTCTTTCCATGTTCTCCTCATCATTTTCACCTCTGTTTCCAACTCTCTTTCTCCATGTGTTTTTTGGTCTTCCTCTGCCTCTCTTGCCCTGGGGGTTCCAGAACAAGGACTGCCTTGTAATGCTATCAACAGGTTTCCTCAGTGTGTGTCCTATCCATCGCCATCGTCTTCTTCTCATCTCTTGTTCCACTGGCACTTGTCCAGTTCTTGTCATCAGTTCCACGTTGGTAACCTTGTCATACCATTTTAATCCCTCTATTCTACGCAAGCACCCATTTATGAAAGTCTGTAGCTTTTTGGTTGTTGTCTTTGTTGTTCTCCATGTCTCCGAGCCATACAATAGGACTGACTTCACATTTGAGTTGAATATTCTTATTTTCGTGTTGGATCCTATTTCTCTTGATCTCCATATATTTCCCAATGCAATGAAAGCTCCATTGGGATGCAGGATTTTAACAGGGGAGATATGTGATAAAGTCACTCCGTTTAAACACCCCGCTCAAATTCCCCGATTCAAAAATCTAGTAACGAAAAATTACAATCATTAAACTCCACTATTATATTTGAATATTGCCAAGGGCAAGGTCAAAACGTCTGCTAAGAATTGGACAGTTTTTGACTTTACTACTTCCAACACAGTTTGAAAAAGGTTACCCTTCCCCAAAACCGCATACACATCCGCCCTATTATTTAGCGAAGGTTGTAACTATAAATAACTACAATATTTGAAATTTTGCACCAAGGCCATTGCCTATCCGAACAGTCCACGATTGTTACAAGATTTGAATTTTCAAAGACCAAGCGTATTGAGTCCCATCCCCCAAAACACACACGCAGCTCGCGTTTCCCTTCCCAATATTTTATGACGAAAGCCGGAAAGTTGGAAGAAAAAAACAACTTGTTACCTCGTCTTGAAAAAGGGAAAGAGGGGGGATTAAAATGACAAAGAATCAAGCCTAACTTATGCGTTTGAAAATGAAACTAAAACCAAATTTGAGCAGGGAGGAGAGGGAAAGAGAGAAACTTAGATAACTTATAAAGAGGGAAATTGAAAGGGATGTTTTGAATTATAGCGATAATATTGTTTATTAAAATTCCATACTATTCCCTATAATAAATTATCTTGCCTTAGAGAAAAGTATTTTGTTCAGAATAAATATAGAGACAAATTACGTAGATGAAAACTAGATAGGATGATAGAGGCCAAAGGGCAGTTTAAGAATCACTTTTAAAAATTCAAATCGACCCAATAATAACCGAGATATTGTAGAAAATAAAAATTGAGACAGACAGACAAACACACTGAGGAACTGCTCAATTTTGAAAGTCTTTGGAAGTTACATTTTCGGGACGCGTTTTTGAACTGTCAAATTTGCTTGACTTGTTTTGATTGGTTAATGATAGTTTAGGAAGGGGAGATAAAACTAATGCTTTGCCAGAATAAGCTGCCACTTGAGACAAATATTTCAACACAGTAGATTAAGATCAGCTGCATAGCATTTGTGACCAATGCCTTTGCGGTCTGGACGACAGCGATCTGCACCTGTGCCATTGATTGCCAGTTAATCTTACATTTGTGTGAAATATTTCATTGATTGCGGGTTATATTGCCTGTTACCAGCTGGTGGCAGGAAACCTGGTGAAGACAAAATTTGAGGACAGTGAAGGCCTCAGCAAAGCTGTATGCTGCATTTTATAGCCTGAAGACAACTCTTATGCTGAATTTGTATGATCTACTGTAATCTACTTCAGATAGAAACATCAGGTGAAGTCCCTTTAAGTGGACTCTGAAAACTCATTCATTAAAAATTTCCACACTTGAACATTCATTATTGTGGGCGTCATGACAACAATAGTCCCTCACACCATTGACTATCACGTTTAGACAGTATTACATCAGTCTGTGTTCTACACCTACAGTGACACTTGTTTCTTATCAAGTTATGGACAAAGATTCCTCCTTATTTATTTATTATATGTAAATACAGTTCTCTTCATTTTTAACCATTCCTGCCCCAAAAGAGTTGAGGGACAGGAAATTAAAAATTGTAATATAATCTATAAACTTAACAACAGTCTCACTTAATTCAATTTCATTGAGTTACAGTTGTGTTTTTGTGTGAGTGTGTTTTTTTGCACTTATCACTATACTTACATTACCCTAGACACGTAGCCATAAAACATATAACAATCTCATAAAATATTTTCCAGAATGAGATCTTAGAGAGGTAGCGGATAGGTACCCTGAGAATACATCCTCATCAACAATTAGACTCAGAGACTTACATGGCTTGACCTCACTCTGAATACTCGTAGTTTTATAACATCAATAACCTCTCCGGCACACTCGCCACAATTAGTCAGAAATTTTAAAGAGTCATCTTTAGTTTGACGTCAGGTGATGGTTCCACAAAAACTTCGTACGCACATTCTACAACATGCACATGATTCTCACTGTGCAGGCCATTTGGGCTACGCTAGGACTCATTCCAGAGTTTTGTTCTCTTTCTTTTGGCCGGGAATTTCCAGAGGTGCCTCCACATATTGTCGCTCTTGCGTTATTTGTCAAGAGGTAAAATCAAGAGGAGCCTATCACATTGCCCCGATTCAGGCGTGTGATATACCTGTACGCCCTTTTGAGAAAATGGCCATGGATATAATCGGTCCTTTACCTGTTATGTCCAGTAGAGAACACAGGTACGTGCTCACATGTATTGACATGTGCACTCGATAGCCCGAGACCATACCTCTTAAGAACATCACCACTAATGACGTCGCTGATGCCCTATTCTTGATTTTTTTCTAGACTTGGGTTTCCTCGAAAACTTCTTTCTGATCGAGGTACCCAATTTGTATCTGACACTATGACTGTGGTTATGAAACGCCTCAATATCGACAGGTCTCTCAATAGTGTTTACCATGCGATGAGCAACGGCATGGTAGAACGTCTAAACCGGACGTTAAAGCAGTTATTGGGGAAGGTTACGGTGAAATATCCTCAAGATTGGGACAGGGTTGTACCCGCCGTGCTGTTCGCATATTGTGAGATAGCGAATGAACAGTTCGGTTTCTCGCCTTTTGAGCTTGTGCTTGGAGCTCAACATTGAGGTTCCAAGTCACTTATTAAGGACCTACTCATAGACTCAGAGATGACTCAGGACACCCAGTCATCGTATGAATACGTCTTTAACCTCCGGTGTAACATTAAAGATGCCTGCCAATTGGCTACAGCTTCTTTCGAGGCTGCTAAATCAAGATCATGCCAGTTCCAAAATCGTAATAGACTTTTACGTCAACTATTACCTGGCGACGAAGCTTTCGTCTTACTTCCAAGGAAAGAAAATAAACTTTTAATTGCTTGGAATGGTCCCTACAAAGTGTTGTTACGCATTTCTGATGTTGACTACATCATAGATATAAAAGGGAAAAGGAAGACCTTCCACATAAACATGCTTAAGGATTTCCACAATAGACCAGAGCATCTTCAAGCCATCTTTCATGCAGTTGATAAGCACACTAGGCTTGCAACTCACTACTCTGCGTTATCAGTAATTTAGGAAGAAGAATCTTTTCCGGATGTTCCCATGAACTTACCTGTCTTTCCTCTTCATTCGACTGAGACATGGAAGGATGTCGCTATTTGTCCAGCTTTGTCTTCTGAACAGCATGTCAAAATCTCTAGTCTTCTAAAATCTTTTCCAGATGTCCTCATAAACATCCCAGGTCGTACGACAGTCATTTCGCATGACATCATCCTTACAGATGATCGACCAGTTCGTCTACGCCCCTATCCTGTCCCTATGCATGACCAGCACCAAGTTAAAGAAGAATTAGAACAAATGCTTCACTTAGGAATTATAGAATTTTCAAACGCCCCTTACTCATCACCTATGGTCATCGTTCGTAAGAAAGACAATAATATCAGATTGGGTGTAGATTATCGGAAGCTGAATAATATCACAGTCTTCGATGCCGAACCTCTACCTCTACTTGAAAATCTTTTATCTCGTCTCGCCAAGGCTCTTTTCTTTACTAAAATTGACCTTACCAAGGGATACTGACAAGTTCCCCTGACTGACAGAGCTAAACCACTCACTGCCTTTGCTACACAACGGGGTCTATATCAGTGGAATGTGATGCCTTTCGGACTTATGAATGCCCCTGCTACATTTGTTCGCATGAAGAGAACAATTCTTGCTCATCGGTCCGATATAATCACCTACATAGATGACATCTGTCTATTCAGTTCCACTTGGGAGGAACATTTCTTAGGTTTACATTCTCTTCTGGACACTTTACGTCTCCATCACCTGACAGCCAAGCCTACTAAGATCATTGTTGCCTTTGAGGTAATTTCATTCTTGGGACATAAAGTGGGTCACGGGTGTCTTCAGACTGTGCCACAGAATGTTTCCAAAATTCTAAAATTGTCCGTGCCTACTACTAAGAAACAAGTTCGTAATCTTCTCGGCTTAATTCAGTACCACAGTAGATTTCTGCCCAACCTGTCTTCCGTCACTGCAGACCTCTCTGCCGTGCTAAAAAAAGGTTTACCTAACCACGTGCATAGGACACCAGAGTGCCAGGCTGCGTTAAATTATATTCAGAATTTTTTTTCTGTGCCACCTATTTTGAGATTACCAGATACAAATCTGATTTATTATCTCTGCACAGATGCTAGTTCAAAAGGTATAGGCGCATCACTGATGCAAGAGTTCGAGGGAAGATTGCATCAAACCCTCTATATATCCAGAAAGCTCACCGATGCAGAAAGGAAGTACCCGGTGATAGAGAAGGAGCTGCTGGCTGTTATCTGGCAGTAGTCAAGCTGGAGCGTTATTTGTTGGGCGCCCCATTTATTATCCAGTCAGATCATAAGTCCCTTTCATCATTGAAGAAGGCAAATCACAAGAACCCGAAGCTAGCCCGTTTCGCCATCCTGCTCCAACCGTTTCAGTATGAAATCGAGGCAATATCAGGCTCTTCAAATGACGTCGCTGATGCTTTATCGAGATGCCCACAGCTCGAACCTGAAGATTCATATTGACTTAGTTAATTGACTTTATATTACACATGTGTGAAGTCATGGTGTTTATCCACCAGAAGTCACTATGATAAGGGCGGTGAATACATGAACACTAAGTTGATTTCCAAACCATTCATATTAACATTTGTGATTTACATGACTTTAAAATAATCAGTATTCACTTTAGCTAGTGGTACATTTTATACTACTTGCAGACACGAACAATTTTCCAAATATGACATTATATCATTATTCTAGAATGCACGTTTGCTTTAATTAAGATTGCTATAATAACTCTAGAAATCTAGTCCTGACACGGATAGTGTGGAGTATAATTAAATTATTGCAAGGTTGTTTTGGAGATTACTTGTCTTGCCACAACGTACACAAGGTACTTAGAGCAGAATAGTTAAGTAATGAGATAATTGTTTATACTTGCGTACTTGTACTCATTTTTTTCCCATTCTGGGAGATATTCATGTACTTTAGCTGCATTAATTATATCTCGCATTGCTTAGTATCTTATTTGATTCATGTCATGTGAAAACTGCATTTAAGCTTAATTTTAGGATTTTTGGCAGTATGTTAGTTGGAGATATAACCTTCTAGTTTTGTTTATTATTATTATTATTATTATTATTATTATATACTATAAGGAGTGTGTCAGGTACAGAATTTCAGTGGCTTGCGGCGCGCAGTGGCTAAGGCTCGTCGGCTGCGCGCTCGTGTCTCAGTGTGTGTCCTTAGTTGTGAAGGGCGACGGAACGAACGGAATAATTTGTCTTCTCATTGTTACTTTCACAATTGCCCCCACGGCTGGCGTTGTGGATTAAAAGTTGCTACCGTAAGTGAAATGGGTTCATTTTCGATACAAGACAACAGGAAGCTGAGACGCTTGGGAGTCATGACCCAAGTGGGCCCGCCCCCCTTAGAGTGTAAAGGAGTAATCGGGCCGAAACACTTGTCAGATGGGGGGACCTCTTCTGATGATCAGATTGCTTCCTGTTGTATCGCTCTGTAAAGAGTTTCCTATCATATTTGCATGGTCAAACCAGTGACGATCGGGAAAAGACCGATTGACTTCTGGAAAGACAGATGACACTGGGAAAGACTAGAAACCGGCTGACCGGGTTAGCACCCCGTAAGCTGTATTCAATTGCTATAGGACCCAAAAACAATAGATGCCCCCAGGATTCACCGAAAGGGGGGGGGAGGATGATGAATCCACAGGCGCCTCAATGGAATCGACCAGACCCGTTACACGGACTTCGAGCTCTGAACAACGGCTGGAATTTCCATGTGCCTGTGGTAGGGAATTCTCTACTCAGAGAGGAATGAAAATCCACAGAACGAAGAAGGGGTGTGGGAGATCATCAGGGGGAGATCAACAGCGTTCTGTCTCGACGGATAAGACGTTAGAAGAACGCAGCCAGGAGTCAATCCACAGTGCTGAGTACATTCAAGTTGATCTGCCAGATGATGATCTCACACACTTCTTGGACGGAAAGAGAGATGCAATAAAGTTTCCACCTGCCAGCGCAAAAGGGCTTTGGGAACAGCTGGACGAAGCCTTGGCAAAAGAGTTGGATAACAGCCTGAAGCAGCTAACTTTGGAGAAGAAGCTGGAAATCTTTGGCGACATAATATATCTGCACTGTCGCAAAGTGTTCGGAGTGAGGGAGGCAAGGGAAAGTAACCCACCACGGAAAAGTAGAAGACTAATTAAAATAGATGAAATCAGGAAACAGAAGAAGCATGCCCGAAAACTGTTCAAGAACGCAGTTGCCACAGAGAAGGAAGGGTTACGGCAAGTTTGGGAACACCTGAAAGGCCAACATAATGCCCTTTGTAGAGCGGAAAGGTTGTGCAGGAAGAGAAGGAAGACTCGAAGGGATAGGGAAAGATTCTTTAGGGAGCCCTTCAAGTTTGCCAAAGAACTGTTTGAGCAGCCACGGTCGGGTACGCTAAACATCAGGAAAGAAGACCTGGAAGAACACCTTAGAATGACATATTCAGATGGTCGCAAAAATGAGCCGCTCAGCAGCATGGCAGGCCTTAAATGGCCGGGTAAGCCAGGAGCTGAATTTAACACCAAGCCCCCAACGGTGCAAGAGGTAGAAAGCATTGTCCAGAAAGCTCGGTGCAAGTCAGCTCCAGGTCCTAATGGTGTTCCATATGTGGTGTATAAAAGATGCCCTGAGGTTCTCAAACGGCTGCTCCGTTTACTGAAGAATGCGTGGAAAACCCAACTCGTAAGCAAGGAATGGAGAAAGGCAAACGGAGTCTACATCCCGAAGGAACAAAATTCCACAGACATCAGTCAGTTCAGGCCAATCTCACTACTCAATGTGGAAGGGAAGATATTCTTCTCAGTAATGGCGAAAAGACTCACTACATACCTCCTGGCAAATGGTTACATTGACACTACCATTCAGAAAGGAGGTATCCCAGGTACATCAGGATGTCTAGAGCATGCCACAATGATCTGGGAAGCAATCCAAAAGGCAAAGTCTGACAGAACAAACCTCCATGTAATCTGGTTGGATCTAGCGAATGCTTATGGATCCGTTCCACACCAGATGTTGTAGCAGGCCCTAGAAATGTATCATGTTCCACAAAAGATTGCAGCAATGCTGAAGCTGTATTTCGCAGGGTTTTCTGTCAGATTTTCAACCAGAGAGTACACAACGAAGTGGATTGGCCTTGAAGTTGGAATTGCGAGCGGATGTACCATCTCTCCGATACTATTCGTCATGGCTATGCAGGTAATCCTCAATGCGGCTGAAGGAATGGCTATAGGTCCAAAGCTCGGTGGAATGTGTCACATGCCACCGCTGAAAGCATTCATGGATGACACAACAATTCTGACGTCAGATGAACATCAGGCCCGGAGGATGTTAGCACGCCTGGATGAACTAGTCAGCTGGTGCAGAATGAGCTTCAAACCCAAGAAGTCGAGAAGCCTATCAGTCAGGAAAGGGAAGATAGCAGAGGTCTTTTGCTTCCCTTCAAGTCAGTTGTTGAAGAGTACAAAGTTGGAAAAGCAAGGCTTGCAATGATGCTACGCGAGTCAGCTGATGACGTGGTTAAGTCCATTCAGCCCACACTGAAAACGGGAAGGAAGTGGAGAGTGGAAGAAGCTGTTGATGCTGCCGAAGAGTCACTCAAACTGAGAGAGGTAATCGGATACACACAAACGAATAGACGGGGATTTGGGCATGGTGATATCCGCTGGTGGTCCAAGGCATCAAGCAGAGAGCGCAGAGACATGGTAGTTCAGGAGATACGAGGAGCTGAGAATGATAAGAGGTTGCTAAAAGCAGTGCAGCAGGTCCAACAAGGCCAATGGACTACATGGGAAGGAGCCCTGCAGAGATCCTTGACATGGAATGATATATGGCATATGGCACCTCTTAGGCTCAGCTTCGTGGTTAGATCAATGTATGACCTGCTGCCGTCGGCCACCAACCTTGTGAAATGGGGAAAGTCAGATGATGAGCAGTGCCCCCTGTGCCAGGGGAGGCAGACACTTGAACACGTGCTCTCAGCGTGTAAGGTGGCATTAGGACAAGGACGATACACTTGGCGCCATAACAAAGTGCTAAATGAGCTTGCTGCAACAATAGATCAGGCAAGAATGACAGCGAATAGCAAAGTCCGGCCAGACACCATAAATACATACTTTCTGAGGGCAGGAAAGTCAGCACACCCCAAACCGAGTAAACCTGGTAGCAGTTTACCATCTCTTCTTGACTGTGCAAACGACTGGGAGATGGCGGTAGACCTACCTGGACGGGTGGCATATCCAGAGAGTATCAGAATATCGCGGAGACGGCCGGATATAGTGCTTCATTCTTCAGCAACGCTTCAGGTCATACTGATTGAACTGACCGTGCCATTTGAATCCAGATTAGACGAGCAACATTCATTCAAAGCGGCCAAGTATAGCGATCTGGCCGCGGATCTGAGACACGATGGATTCAGTGCAAGGGTCATGGCGGTTGAAGTGGGGGCAAGAGGGCTTGTGGCTGCATCAGTGTATGATTTATTGAAACTGTTGGGGCTGAAGGGACAGTCTAGAACAAGGGCACTAAGAGGCTTAGCGAAACTGCCGAAAAGGCATCAGGCTGGCTGTGGAACAACCGCAATGGGCAATGGAAATCGTGACAATAAACGCTGCGGTACAAAACACCAAAATTTTTCTAAGTCCACAGCGCTGAGTTTTTCTGGTGTACTAGTGAAAGGGCTGCGACTCTGGGGCAACAGGCGATGTATACTATAAGGAGTGTGTCAGGTACAGAATTTCAGTGGCTTGCGGCGCGCAGTGGCTAAGGCTCGTCGGCTGCGCGCTCGTGTCTCAGTGTGTGTCCTTAGTTGTGAAGGGCGACGGAACGAACGGAATAATTTGTCTTCTCATTGTTACTTTCACAATTGCCCCCACGGCTGGCGTTGTGGATTAAAAGTTGCTACCGTAAGTGAAATGGGTTCATTTTCGATACAAGACAACAGGAAGCTGAGACGCTTGGGAGTCATGACCCAAGTGGGCCCGCCCCCCTTAGAGTGTAAAGGAGTAATCGGGCCGAAACACTTGTCGGATGGGGGTACTTCTTCTGATGATCAGATTGCTTCCTGTTGTATCGCTCTGTAAAGAGTTTCCTATCATATTTCTTGCATTTTTTTGAATTTTTGATTTGGTTTTTTTGTTATATATCTCATACCATTTTCATATATGCATGCTATTTTTTTAATGTGTTTATTGTTAACTCACAGTGACCATACATTAATGTTTTCTTTTGTTACATCATGGAAGATCGACTGTATATGGCTTGTTACTTATTGACATATGACTGCTTATGACTGATGACAGATTAATAATAACTTAAAAATAAGTTACGTGATATGCAGACTGACCGCGACTAAGCTATTTTCGATGTGGCTCAATATATGTGATATGATCAATTTTGGCCGCTATTTCCGTATAGGATATATTTGAATTGAAAAAAAAAATGTTTTTTTTTTTACACCGCAAAGGTGGTGAGATGTTAAGGATAGATTTTGGGTAATATATTGTAGCATGTTACTACACGCTAGCACATGTCTATTTTATTTGAGGAATTGGGTTTGCCTGTAGACAAACTACTTTTTGCACGAAGCGTTCACCCGTGGTGAGCGACAGTCACTAGTGACGAAGTTTGTCACATGTCGTGTGTTCGAAGTGTTAATTACACTGACAAACAACATTTTTCTTTCTTATATAAGAATAAGTGATCTTAGGTCAGTTTATGAACTTTATTTCGATTCGAAAGTTGATGATGCATATAAATCATGGAAGCCAAATGCAGTTTGTTCGACTTGTGCAAGTACATTGGCAGGTTGGTTACGAAAATCGCAGAAGCGATGCCTTTTGGAGTGCCAGTAATGTGGCGTGAACCGACAAATCACGCTACTGATTGTTAATTCTGCTTGACAAATATCCATGGTTTCACTTTTAAAACTAGAAAGTCTGTGGTTTATCCAAATATTGAATCGGTTTCGAAACCAGTGCCTCATGATCCAATCACGTGTCCGATCCCAGTTCCACCAGAACAATATCCGTTGGACGTGAATGAACCATCAGAAAGTGATAGTTTACCTGTTTACCAAAGGAAAAGCGGAATTACTCGGTTCGAGACTCAAAGAATGGATTCTTTTAGCGCCAAATACTCCGATATCTAAATTTCGTCATAGACACAAAGAACTTGTTCAATACTTTGAGATGGATGGTGACATTTGCTATTGCAAAGACGTAAACGGACTAATGGTGCACCTCGGTCATGAGCACATAGTCAACGAATGGCGACTCTTCATCAACTCTTCCAAGACTAGTCTAAAAGCCGTGTTATTGCATAACGGAAATTTATTTTCATCAATTCCAGTCGCCTACTCTGTTCATATGAAAGAAACTTATGACAATATGGCTATACTTTTGGCAAAAATAAAGAACAATGACTACCAATGGCGGATTTGTGGAGACCTAAAGGTCATTGCAATTCTCACGGGCATGCAGACTGGGTATACTAAATTTTGTTGCTTCCTGTGTGAATGGGACAGCCGCAACAGACAGGAACATTGTGCAAGAAAGGTGTGGCCTATCAGGGATCGTATGCAGCTAGGGCATTAAAATGTAATAAACGAGCCATTAGTTAACAAAGACAGCATTATTTTACCACCGTTACATATAAAGTTGGGGCTCATGAAGAATTTCGTAAAAGCGTTAGATAAAACGAGCAAAGCTTTCACTTATCTTTGAGAAAGGTTTCCGCAAGTTAGCGATGCAAAGATAAAGGAAGGTATCTTTGTACGACCTCAGATTAGGAAAGTTATAGCAGACAAACAACTCGAGAACTTGTTACATGGTAGTGAACTTCGCGCATGGACGGCATTCAAATCGATCGTCCATAAATTTCTGGGAAATCACAAATCTGTCGACAATGTGCATATTGTTAAGCAGTGCATAGATGCATACAGAATTATGGGCTGTAACATGTCCCTCAAAATCCATTTGCTCGATTCGCATCTTGACTTTTTCCCTGACAACCTTGGCGAAGTCAGCGATGAACATGGAGAACGATTCCATCAAGATATCGCTGTAATGCAGTCACGTTATCAAGGACGGTGGAGTGTGACCATGCTTGCCGATTATTGTTGGATGCTTCATCGCGATGTACCACATGCCATTCACCGACGAAAGTCGACTGCAAAGAAATTCACGCCTACATAACTGTTATACTTCTTGTACGAATGATGTTGTAACAGGGCCGGATTAAGCTAGTGCGGGGCCTGTAGCATATGTTAAGAAAGGGGCCCTATATTTAAAAAAAAACAATAAAACAACACAAACATATTTGAAAACATACATTTTTAATTTGCATAGTAATTATCATTCAAAAATTAATTCGTGCTTGATTAATTCCTATAAACTTGCCCACTCATGTTGCTGTCGTTGTCATAACTTTTGACCACGGCAGTCTTTATAATATCAATGTCATTTGCCTTTAAAAAATTAAGTAGACTTTTAGTAAGCTTGTTATGGACTAATTATTGTAAGAGGCAGCCACCATAATGTTAATGCTGAATGTAAGAGGGTCAACCTGGACTGGTAAGGTACAATGTTGTGGCGTTATATTTGGGTCACCAAGCGTTTGAGGCGCTTACAGGGTGTAATGTTCACTCTCCTCTCAAACACCATACAGGCCCTCAAGTAAAATAGTGCTCGTAGAAGTGTGTGGGTTGACATGATGTGTGGGTGAGTAGACATCAGATAAGATGGTGGACACGAAATGCGTATAGGTTCTTGGACGAGTTCACAATGCAACCCACTCAACCACATGTAGAAGTCAGTAAACGTTGGTAAATACTGATGACGTTTTTCAATAATTTATTACGAGACGACTACAAGGGACGCCGACATCAATATTAAATACAGTCATTTAACGAAACTCAGGAATCGTAAGCATAACAACAGTTCAGTACAGTTTGCATCAACAGTTCATCAGTAAGCTGTGCGTAAATGATGCTGAACCTCAAACTATCTCTCTTTCTTCAGCTACAGCAAAATACCCCCCGCATTGCCCAGCGGGTCTTCAAATATATGAGCTTTAGTTCCGCTCTACTCTGACACCAGCAAGTCAGATACATTTTCTAGTAATACAGCAGGCGCCGCGAAATTATGGCGGCCCCTAAATACAGTGTCCTCTATGATTCCTTGGACAAAACAAGGTATGTCAGCATAAATTCGTGAGCTCAAACTCTAGTATTCTCAATGGACTCTCTTTCCCGCCGGCCCAGGGAAAAGTCACTAAGCTGGTTAACAAATGTTATTCACGATTCTGGCAATAGAGAAAATGATTTGAAGGATAATTTACCTTGACATCTCTTCAGAATAAACACCAAAAAAAAAAAAAAAAAGCACTCCTCGCCTCCTAGGCGCTTAGAATACAATATGGGGAAACAATCTTTAGACATCTTGTCACACACAGAGACTGTTCCTTACCCCAGGCCAATAAAGCCAGAATCAAAAACGCCAACAACGTCCATTGACCGTTTTGAAAATCGTCTCCCTAACAAAATGGTATTTCTTAAACGCGCCACCAAAACTGACATCGGTTCTAAAATTAACGC
>JAMPIV010002910.1:0-48803 GCA_024509875.1 Oreohelix idahoensis
GCCCCCCCCCCCCCCAACCCCCCCCCCCCCCCCCCCCCCCCATCCCCCCCCCCCCCCCCCCCCCCCCCCACCCCCCCCAGACCAACCCCCCCTAGAGACTAGCGACCGAAAAAACTGTCCTTAAACTACAAACAATTCAAAACAGACAACTAAAAAGGCTTCAGCGGGGACCGAAACTGTCCTTAAACTACAAACAATTCAAAACAGACAACTAAAAAGCCTTCAGCGGGGACCGAAACTGTCCTTAAACTACAAACAATTCAAAACAGACAACTAAAAAGCCTTCAGCGGGGACCGAAACTGTCCTCTAAAACATACAAACAATTCTCAAAACAGACCAATTAAAAAGCCTATAGCGGGTGCAGGGACCGAAAAATGACTCCCTTAAGACTTACCAAAAAACAATATAAAAAACAGGACCAACATAAAAAGCCCTTAAGTGGGGACAGAAGAAACTGGTCCTTAAACATACAAACCTTTTCAAAAACAGACAACTAAAAAGCCTTTAGCGGGGACCGAAACTGTCCTTAAACTACAAACAATTCAAAACAGACAACTAAAAAGCCTTTAGCGGGGACCGAAACTGTCCTTAAACTACAAACAATTCAAAACAGACAACTAAAAAGCCTTTAGCGGGGACCGAAACTGTCCTCCTTTTAAACTACCAAATAAAAATTCAAAAAAGACAACTAAAAAAGCATTCAGAGGGGGACCCCCCGAAAAAACTGTCCATTAAAACTACAAACACATTCAAAACTAGCATCCCAAACTTAAAAAAGCCTTCAGCGGTGGAACCGAAACTGTCCTTAAAACTACAAAACAACAATTCCAAAAAAGAAAACTGAAAAGCCTTTTAGCGGGGACCGAAATCTCGTCTTTTAAAATACAAAACATTTCAATAAAACAGGGACAACTAAAAAAAGCCTTTAGCGGGGGGACCGAATCTGTCCTTAAAACTACAAAAAACAATTCAAAACAGACAAACCATTTAAAAATCTTTTAGAGGGGACCGAAAAATGTCCTTCATTTAATACTAACCAAAACAATTCAAACAGACAACTTAAAAATGCCTTCAGCGGGGACCGACCTGAAATGTCCTTAAACTACAAAACAATTTCAAAACAGGACAATTAAAAAAGCCTTCAGCGGGTGACCGAAAACTGTCCGTAAAACTACAAAAACAATTCAAAACAGACAAACTAAAAAGCATTCAGCGGGGGGACCGAAACTTGTCCTTAAATACTACAAAAAACAATTCAAAAACAGGAGCAACTAAAAAGCCTGTAGCAAGGGGACTCCGAGACGAAAAACTGTCCTTAAAAACTACAAACACAATTCAAAAACAGACAAACCTAAAAACAGCTTCTGGCGGGGACCGAAACTGTCCTTAAAACTTCAAAAACAATTTCAAAAACAGACAAACTAAAAAGCCTTTTGTTGGGTGACCGACGACGAAAACTGTCTTTAAAACTACAAAACAATGTCAAAAAACATGAACAAACTAAAAAAAGACCTTTTCAAGCGGGGGAACCGAAAATCTGTCCTTAAACTACAAACAATTCCAAAAAAACAGACAACCTAAAAAGACTTTAGGCGGGGACACGAAAACTGTCCTTAAATACTACCAAAAACAATTCAAAATCAGACAACTAATATGCCTGTGGTATTTTATATATTTTGTGGTGTGGTGTGATGTTGGTTTGTGGTTGTTGTTTGTGTGGGGGTGATTGGTTGTGTTGTTTATGGGTTTTTTGATTTGTGATTTTTGTTGGGGGATCCGAAATATGTCTTTTATTGTATAGTTTGTTAGGGGTATTGTTATTATGTGTATTGTAAAGACATTAAATAGGGTTTTGTGGGAAAGTGATGGGAACTGTTGTGAGGTGTTGATTAAGTTCAGTATATACTAATATTCAAATTTCGACTAAAGTTATTCGACGTGGTGCAGGGGTCCGTTTTGATTAAATGTAGCGTGTTAAATTGACTTATTATTTTTTAATGATATTTTTTAATTCTGAATCGTTAATGAGGTTAAGTTTTTAGTTTATTTTGGAGGGGGGTATCTCTCTATTATGGTTTGATTGTGAATTATTTATTATTATTGGGTATGTAATTTATGGTGGGTTGGGTTTGTGAGGGGGTTTTAATATTGATAGTGTTTGATGGGTTTTTGGTTTGTGGTAGCGTGAGTTGGTTTTACTAGTTTAGAGGGTTTTTTAGTGGTTATATTTAACAGTTTTTAATTTTTTTTATAAGGTGCATTGGTTTATTGTTTGGTCGGTTAAGTGGGTTTTATATTAGGGGGTTCTTTAGGGGGGTTTACCGTATGTGGGGGGATGGGTCTGTTTTCTGTTTTTTTTTTTTGTAGGTTTTTTTTTTGGGATAATGTTAGTGGGTTGCGTGGGTATTTTTGGTCTTATGGTTTCTGGTATTGTGTATGCGGACGTGTGCAGGGATTAACGGGGGGTTGGGGTGGTGGTGGGGGGGAGGGGGGGTATGGGGAGGTAGGGGGAACTGGAGTTGGTAGGGTGGGGTTTTGAAGGGGGGGTTTGTGGGGTTTTTTTGAGCTTTGATCTAAATGCTTTGACGGTTTTTAGTTTATATAGTGTTTTATTGTGTTATTTTTTGTATATTTTTTTTCCTTCTTCTATTTATATTTTATCTTTTTGTTTTTTTACTTTACTCTGTTTTCTTTTATTGTTTTTATACTACAAACAATTCAAAACAGACAACTAAAAAGCCTTTAGCGGGGACCGAAACTGTCCTTAAACTACAAACAATTCAAAACAGACAAATAAAAAGCCTTTAGCGGGGACCGAAACTGTCCTTAAACTACAAACAATTCAAAACAGACAACTAAAAAGCCTTCAGCGGGGACCGAAACTGTCCTTAAACTACAAACAATTCAAAACAGACAACTAAAAAGCCTTTAGCGGGGACCGAAACTGTCCTTAAACTACAAACAATTCAAAACAGACAACTAAAAAGCCTTTAGCGTGGACCGAAACTGTCCTTAAACTACAAACAATTCATAACAGACAACTAAAAAGCCTTCAGCGGGGACCGAAACTGTCCTTAAACTACAAACAATTCAAAACAGACAACTAAAAAGCCTTCAGCGGGGACCGAAACTGTCCTTAAACTACAAACAATTCAAAACAGACAACTAAAAAGCCTTCAGCGGGGACCGAAACTGTCCTTAAACTACAAACAATTCAAAACAGACAACTAAAAAGCCTTCAGCGGGGACCGAAACTGTCCTTAACTACAAACAATTCAAAACAGACAACTAAAAAGCCTTTAGCGGGGACCGAAACTGTCCTTCAACTACAAACAATTCAAAACAGACAACTAAAAAGCCTTCAGCGGGGACCGAAACTGTCCTTAAACTACAAACAATTCAAAACAGACAACTAAAAAGCCTTCAGCGGGGACCGAAACTGTCCTTAAACTACAAACAATTCAAAACAGACAACTAAAAAGCCTTCAGCGGGGACCGAAACTGTCCTTAAACTGCAAACAATTCAAAACAGACAACTAAAAAGCCTTCAGCGGGGACCGAAACTGTCCTTAAACTACAAACAATTCAAAACAGACAACTAAAAAGCCTTTAGCGGGGACCGAAACTGTCCTTAAACTACAAACAATTCAAAACAGACAACTAAAAAGCCTTTAGCGGGGACCGAAACTGTCCTTAAACTACAAACAATTCAAAACAGACAACTAAAAAGCCTTCAGCGGGGACCGAAACTGTCCTTAAACTACAAACAATTCAAAACAGACAACTAAAAAGCCTTAGCGGGGACCGAAACTGTCCTTAAACTACAAACAATTCAAAACAGACAACTAAAAAGCCTTCAGCGGGGACCGAAACTGTCCTTAAACTACAAACAATTCAAAACAGACAACTAAAAAGCCTTTAGCGGGGACCGAAACTGTCCTTAAACTACAAACAATTCAAAACAGACAACTAAAAAGCCTTTAGTGGGGACCGAAACTGTCCTTAAACTACAAACAATTCAAAACAGACAACTAAAAAGCCTTCAGCGGGGACCGAAACTGTCCTTAAACTACAAACAATTCAAAACAGACAACTAAAAAGCCTTCAGCGGGGGACCGAAACTGTCCTTAAACTACAAACAATTCAAAACAGACAACTAAAAAGCCTTCAGCGGGGACCGAAACTGTCCTTAAACTACAAACAATTCAAAAAAGACAACTAAAAAGCCTTCAGCGGGGACCGAAACTGTCCTTAAACTACAAACAATTCAAAACAGACAACTAAAAAGCCTTCAGCGGGGACCGAAACTGTCCTTAAACTACAAACAATTCAAAACAGACAACTAAAAAGCCTTCAGCGGGGACCGAAACTGTCCTTAAACTACAAACAATTCAAAACAGACAACTAAAAAGCCTTCAGCGGGGACCGAAACTGTCCTTAAACTACAAACAATTCAAAACAGACAACTAAAAAGCCTTCAGCGGGGACCGAAACTGTCCTTAAACTACAAACAATTCAAAACAGACAACTAAAAAGCCTTCAGCGGGGACCGAAACTGTCCTTAAACTACAAACAATTCAAAACAGACAACTAAAAAAGCCTTTAGCGGGGACCGAAACTGTCCTTAAACTACAAACAATTCAAAACAGACAACTAAAAAGCCTTTAGCGGGGACCGAAACTGTCCTTAAACTACAAACAATTCAAAACAGACAACTAAAAAGCCTTTAGCGGGGACCGAAACTGTCCTTAAACTACAAACAATTCAAAACAGACAACTAAAAAGCCTTTAGCGGGGACCGAAACTGTCCTTAAACTACAAACAATTCAAAACAGACAACTAAAAAGCCTTTAGCGGGGACCGAAACTGTCCTTAAACTACAAACAATTCAAAACAGACAACTAAAAAGCCTTCAGCGGGGACCGAAACTGTCCTTAAACTACAAACAATTCAAAACAGACAACTAAAAGCCTTTAGCGGGGACCGAAACTGTCCTTAAACTACAAACAATTCAAACAGACAACTAAAAAGCCTTCAGCGGGGACCGAAACTGTCCTTA
The DNA here is from genome assembly GCA_024509875.1 of Oreohelix idahoensis. Taxonomy (NCBI): domain Eukaryota; kingdom Metazoa; phylum Mollusca; class Gastropoda; order Stylommatophora; family Oreohelicidae; genus Oreohelix; species Oreohelix idahoensis. Next base: position 5,061 of record JAMPIV010002910.1, read on the forward strand.
AACTACAAACAATTCAAAACAGACAACTAAAAAGCCTTCAGCGGGGACCGAAACTGTCCTTAAACTACAAACAATTCAAAACAGACAACTAAAAAGCCTTCAGCGGGGACCGAAACTGTCCTTAAACTACAAACAATTCAAAACAGACAACTAAAAAGCCTTCAGCGGGGACCGAAACTGTCCTTAAACTACAAACAATTCAAAACAGACAACTAAAAAGCCTTCAGCGGGGACCGAAACTGTCCTTAAACTACAAACAATTCAAAACAGACAACTAAAAAGCCTTCAGCGGGGACCGAAACTGTCCTTAAACTACAAACAATTCAAAACAGACAACTAAAAAGCCTTTAGCGGGGACCGAAACTGTCCTTAAACTACAAACAATTCAAACAGACAACTAAAAAGCCTTCAGCGGGGACCGAAACTGTCCTTAAACTACAAACAATTCAAAACAGACAACTAAAAAGCCTTCAGCGGGGACCGAAACTGTCCTTAAACTACAAACAATTCAAAACAGACAACTAAAAAGCCTTCAGCGGGGACCGAAACTGTCCTTAAACTACAAACAATTCAAAACAGACAACTAAAAAGCCTTCAGCGGGGACCGAAACTGTCCTTTAACTACAAACAATTCAAAACAGACAACTAAAAAGCCTTTAGCGGGGACCGAAACTGTCCTTAAACTACAAACAATTCAAAACAGACAACTAAAAAGCCTTCAGCGGGACCGAAACTGTCCTTAAACTACAAACAATTCAAAACAGACAACTAAAAAGCCTTTAGCGGGGACCGAAACTGTCCTTAAACTACAAACAATTCAAAACAGACAACTAAAAAGCCTTCAGCGGGGACCGAAACTGTCCTTAAACTACAAACAATTCAAAACAGACAACTAAAAAGCCTTCAGCGGGGACCGAAACTGTCCTTAAACTACAAACAATTCAAACAGACAACTAAAAAGCCTTCAGCGGGGACCGAAACTGTCCTTAAACTACAAACAATTCAAAACAGACAACTAAAAAGCCTTCAGCGGGGACCGAAACTGTCCTTAAACTACAAACAATTCAAAACAGACAACTAAAAAGCCTTCAGCGGGGACCGAAACTGTCCTTAAACTACAAACAATTCAAAACAGACAACTAAAAAGCCTTCAGCGGGGACCGAAACTGTCCTTAAACTACAAACAATTCAAAACAGACAACTAAAAAGCCTTCAGCGGGGGACCGAAACTGTCCTTAAACTACAAACAATTCAAAACAGACAACTAAAAAGCCTTTAGCGGGGACCGGAACTGTCCTTAAACTACAAACAATTCAAAACAGACAACTAAAAAGCCTTTAGCGGGGACCGAAACTGTCCTTAAACTACAAACAATTCAAAACAGACAACTAAAAAGCCTTCAGCGGGGACCGAAACTGTCCTTAAACTACAAACAATTCAAAACAGACAACTAAAAAAGCCTTCAGCGGGGACCGAAACTGTCCTTAAACTACAAACAATTCAAAACAGACAACTAAAAAGCCTTCAGCGGGGACCGAAACTGTCCTTAAACTACAAACAATTCAAAACAGACAACTAAAAAGCCTTTAGCGGGGACCGAAACTGTCCTTAAACTACAAACAATTCAAAACAGACAACTAAAAAGCCTTTAGCGGGGACCGAAACTGTCCTTAAACTACAAACAATTCAAAACAGACAACTAAAAACTAAAAAGTCCTTAAAGGGGGACCGCCTTCAGCGGGGACCGAAACTGTCCTTAAACTACAAACAATTCAAAACAGACAACTACAAAGCCTTCAGCGGGGACCGAAACTGTCCTTAAACTACAAACAATTCAAAACAGACAACTAAAAAGCCTTCAGCGGGGACCGAAACTGTCCTTAAACTACAAACAATTCAAAACAGACAACTAAAAAGCCTTCAGCGGGGACCGAAACTGTCCTTAAACTACAAACAATTCAAAACAGACAACTAAAAAGCCTTCAGCGGGGGACCGAAACTGTCCTTAAACTACAAACAATTAAAAACAGACAACTAAAAAGCCTTCAGCGGGGACCGAAACTGTCCTTAAACTACAAACAATTCAAAACAGACAACTAAAAAGCCTTTAGCGGGGACCGAAACTGTCCTTAAACTACAAACAATTCAAAACAGACAACTAAAAAGCCTTTAGCGGGGACCGAAACTGTCCTTAAACTACAAACAATTCAAAACAGACAACTAAAAAAGCCTTCAGCGGGGACCGAAACTGTCCTTAAACTACAAACAATTCAAAACAGACAACTAAAAAGCCTTCAGCGGGGACCGAAACTGTCCTTAAACTACAAACAATTCAAAACAGACAACTAAAAAGCCTTCAGCGGGGACCGAAACTGTCCTTAAACTACAAACAATTCAAAACAGACAACTAAAAAGCCTTCAGCGGGGACCGAAACTGTCCTTAAACTACTAACAATTCAAAACAGACAACTAAAAAGCCTTCAGCGGGGACCGAAACTGTCCTTAAACTACAAACAATTCAAAACAGACAACTAAAAAGCCTTCAGCGGGGACCGAAACTGTCCTTAAACTACAAACAATTCAAAACAGACAACTAAAAAGCCTTTAGCGGGGACCGAAACTGTCCTTAAACTACAAACAATTCAAAACAGACAACTAAAAAGACTTCAGCGGGGACCGAAACTGTCCTTAAACTACAAACAATTCAAAACAGACAACTAAAAAGCCTTCAGCGGGGACCGAAACTGTCCTTAAACTACAAACAATTCAAAACAGACAACTAAAAAGCCTTCAGCGGGGACCGAAACTGTCCTTAAACTACAAACAATTCAAAACAGACAACTAAAAAGCCTTCAGCGGGGACCGAAACTGTATTTAAACTACAAACAATTCAAAACAGACAACTAAAAAGCCTTCAGCGGGGACCGAAACTGTCCTTAAACTACAAACAATTCAAAACAGACAACTAAAAACAAGCCAAACTACCAACAATTCAAAAGACAACTTAGTCCGGGGACCGAGTCCGTTTAACTGTCCTAAACTTTTTTTTTAAAAACAAACCTTAACATTACAAATACCGAAACTGTCCTTAAAAAAAATTCCGCAGAACCGAACAACTTTAAACTAAGGGGCAATATTTGGATTTAAAAAACACCAAACAATTCTAAAACGAGAAACTAAAAAGCTTCAGCGGGGACGGAAATGTACTGGACTAACAAAAATTCAAAAATGTGCACCACTAAAAATGGGACCCGAAACTGTCCTTAAACTACAAACAAATTCAAACAGACAACTAAAAAGCTTTAGCGGGGACCCGAAACTGTCCTTCAAAATTTTTTTTTACAAAACAAGTCAAAAATAAAAAACTAAAAACAATTCAAAAACAACAAAAAAAAAAAACTAAAAAAGCCTTCGAATCCGGGACCGAAACTGTCCGGAAAAACAAAAACAAAAATTAAAAACGCTTAATGACAACTAAAAAAAGGGCAAAAAGACAACTATAAAGCCATTAGCGGGGGACCGAAAACTGACAAAAAAAAAAAAAAAAATTAAACAAAAAAACAAACAATTAAAAAACAATTAACTAAAAATGTTCAACTAGGTGGGGAAAAAACTGTGCGCATTTTAAACTACGGGGGCATATTCAAACTTCTGTATAAATATAAGATTTAGGGGGACCGAAGCTGTCCTTAAAAAACTACAAAACTAAATTGTTACCAGACAACTATTAAAATTACAGACGTATTCAGCGGGGGGAGGAAAAATGTAAAAATTAAACGTGTGCGGAGTGGGGCCTTTGGTTGCAAAAAGATATTTACGGGGGGGGTTCCCTACATTAACTAATCAAACAACAACTAAAAAGCCGTTTGAGGCCGGGACCTAAACATTCCTTTAAACTACAACAATTTCACAACAGACAACTTAAAAATGCTTTAGCGTGGGACCGAAACATCCTTAAACTACAAACAATTTAAAATTGCCATACACCAGGCCGTAGACGACCAAATCCTTAAAACAAAAGGTCAAAAGGCCTTTTCGAAAATTACGGGACCGAAAACTTGTCCTTATAAACTACAAAACAATATCTATCCGAAAACAGTTGACAACTAAAATAATTCAGCGTGGGACCGAAACCGTCCTTAATTTAACTATTCAAAACTAATTCAAAACCAAGCTTAAAACAGTTTCAAAAGCCTTTTATAAGCCTCAGCGTTGGACCGAAACTGTCCTAAACTACACAATTGGGCACAAAACTATAAAGTAGTGGGGACCGAAACTGTCTTAAACTACAAAGGTAAACAACACTAAAAAGCCTTTAGCGTAGGACTATTGAAAAACTGTTCCTTAACAAAATACAATTTTTCGTGTTCCAATACAAACAACAACAAAAAAACCCTTTCAGTGGAGTGACCGAAACTGTCCTTAAATACTCCAATTTGTTTGGGGAGGACAAACTGTTTCAGCGGACCAGTTTTCTGTCCTTTTAACAAACTCCTAAAACAATTCAAAACAGACAACTAAAAAGAAAGCCTTCCGAGGGGCTTTCGCCGAAACTTTTCCTTTAAACTACAAACAATTTTCTGCCTTCAACCACACTGTCAAAACAGACACAGCTAAAAAGCCTTCAGCTGGACGGTTAAACTTACAAACAATTAAAACAACAAAATCAAAAACCTTTTAAAGGACCAAACTTGTAATTCAAAAAACAAAATGCCTTAAAACGTGAAAAATTAAAAAGCTACCTTTAGCGGGACAACATGAAACTTGTACAGACCGAAACTTAAACTACAAACAATTCCAAAACAGTCCACTAAAAGCCTACAGCAGGACAGAAACTTTCCTTTAAAACTACAAACAACATATTTTAACTAAAACGACCTTCAGCGGGTAATCGAAACTGTCCTTAAACTACAACAATTACAAAAATATCAACTAAAAACAGACAAACTTTAAAAAAAAAGCCTTCAACAAAAAAAATTCACCGAAGAAACTGTCCTTAAACTACAAACAATTCAAAACAGACAACTAAAAAGCCTTCAGCGGGGACCGAAACTGTCCTTAAACTACAAACAATTCAAAACAGACAACTAAAAAGCCTTTAGCGGGGACCGAAACTGTCCTTAAACTACAAACAATTCAAAACAGACAACTAAAAAGCCTTTAGCGTGGACCGAAACTGTCCTTAAACTACAACAGTCTTCAAAACAGACAAAAACAATTTAGCTCAAAACTCCTCTTTGCCAGGTTTTTAGCGGAAAAATCCTAAGTGCTTCAAACTACAAACAATTCAAAACAGACAAATAAAAAGCCTTCAGCGGTGGTGCCGAACAAATGCCTTTTTAAACACAAACAATTCAAAACAGACAACTAAAAAGCCTTCAGTGGCCACCGAAACTGTCCTTAAACTACAAACAATTCAAAACAGACAACTAAAAAGCCTTCAGCGGGGACCGAAACTGTCCTTAAACTACAAACAATGCAAAACAGACAACTAAAAAGCCTTTAGCGGGGACCGAAACTGTCCTTAAACTACAAACAATTCAAAACAGACAACTAAAAAGCCTTCAGCGGGGACCGAAACTGTCCTTAAACTACAAACAATTCAAAACAGACAACTAAAAAGCCTTCAGCAGGGACCGAAACTGTCCTTAAACTACAAACAATTCAAAACAGACAACTAAAAAGCCTTCAGCGGGGACCGAAACTGTCCTTAAACTACAAACAATTCAAAACAGACAACTAAAAAGCCTTCAGCGGGGACCGAAACTGTCCTTAAACTACAAACAATTCAAAACAGACAACTAAAAAGCCTTCAGCGGGGACCGAAACTGTCCTTAAACTACAAACAATTCAAAACAGACAACTAAAAAGCCTTTAGCGGGGACCGAAACTGTCCTTAAACTACAAACAATTCAAAACAGACAACTAAAAAGCCTTTAGCGGGGACCGAAACTGTCCTTAAACTACAAACAATTCAAAACAGACAACTAAAAAGCCTTTAGCGGGGACCGAAACTGTCCTTAAACTACAAACAATTCAAAACAGACAACTAAAAAGCTTTCAGCGGGGACCGAAACTGTCCTTAAACTACAAACAATTCAGCGGGGACCGAAACTGTCCTTAAACTACAAACAATTCAAAACAGACAACTAAAAAGCCTTCAGCGGGGACCGAAACTGTCCTTAAACTACAAACAATTCAAAACAGACAACTAAAAAGCCTTCAGCGGGGACCGAAACTGTCCTTAAACTACAAACAATTCAAAACAGACAACTAAAAAGCCTTTAGCGGGGACCGAAACTGTCCTTAAACTACAAACAATTCAAAAACAGACAACTAAAAAAGCCTTTAGCGGGGACCGAAACTGTCCTTAAACTACAAACAATTCAAAACAGACAACTAAAAAGCCTTTAGCGGGGACCGAAACTGTCCTTAAACTACAAACAATTCAAAACAGACAACTAAAAAGCCTTCAGCGGGGACCGAAACTGTCCTTAAACTACAAACAATTCAATACAGACAAATAAAAAAGCCTTCAGCGGGGACCGAAACTGTCCTTAAACTACAAACAATTCAAAACAGACAACTAAAAAGCCTTCAGCGGGGACCGAAACTGTCCTTAAACTACAAACAATTCAAAACAGACAACTAAAAAGCCTTTAGCGGGGACCGAAACTGTCCTTAAAACACAAACAATTCAAAACAGACAACTAAAAAGCCTTCAGCGGGGACCGAAACTGTCCTTAAACTACAAACAATTCAAAACAGACAACTAAAAAGCCTTCAGCGGGGACCGAAACTGTCCTTAAACTACAAACAATTCAAAACAGACAACTAAAAAGCCTTCAGCGGGGACCGAAACTGTCCTTAAACTACAAACAATTCAAAACAGACAACTAAAAAGCCTTCAGCGGGGACCGAAACTGTCCTTAAACTACAAACAATTCAAAACAGACAACTAAAAAGCCTTTAGCGGGGACCGAAACTGTCCTTAAACTACAAACAATTCAAAACAGACAACTAAAAAGCCTTTAGCGGGGACCGAAACTGTCCTTAAACTACAAACAATTCAAAACAGACAACTAAAAAGCCTTTAGCGGGGACCGAAACTGTCCTTAAACTACAAACAATTCAAAACAGACAACTAAAAAGCCTTCAGCGGGACCGAAACTGTCCTTAAACTACAAACAATTCAAAACAGACAACTAAAAAGCCTTCAGCGGGGACCGAAACTGTCCTTAAACTACAAACAATTCAAAACAGACAACTAAAAAGCCTTCAGCGGGGACCGAAACTGTCCTTAAACTACAAACAATTCAAAACAGACAACTAAAAAGCCTTCAGCGGGGACCGAAACTGTCCTTAAACTACAAACAATTCAAAACAGACAACTAAAAAGCCTTCAGCGGGGACCGAAACTGTCCTTAAACTACAAACAATTCAAAACAGACAACTAAAAAGCCTTTAGCGGGGACCGAAACTGTCCTTAAACTACAAACAATTCAAAACAGACAACTAAAAAGCCTTTAGCGGGGACCGAAACTGTCCTTAAACTACAAACAATTCAAAACAGACAACTAAAAAGCCTTTAGCGGGGACCGAAACTGTCCTTAAACTACAAACAATTCAAAACAGACAACTAAAAAGCCTTAGCGGGGACCGAAACTGTCCTTAAACTACAAACAATTCAAAACAGACAACTAAAAAGCCTTCAGCGGGGACCGAAACTGTCCTTAAACTACAAACAATTCAAAACAGACAACTAAAAAGCCTTCAGCGGGGACCGAAACTGTCCTTAAACTACAAACAATTCAAAACAGACAACTAAAAAGCCTTCAGCGGGGACCGAAACTGTCCTTAAACTACAAACAATTCAAAACAGACAACTAAAAAGCCTTCAGCGGGGACCGAAACTGTCCTTAAACTACAAACAATTCAAAACAGACAACTAAAAAGCCTTTAGCGGGGACCGAAACTGTCCTTAAACTACAAACAATTCAAAACAGACAACTAAAAAGCCTTTAGCGGGGACCGAAACTGTCCTTAAACTACAAACAATTCAAAACAGACAACTAAAAAGCCTTAGCGGGGACCGAAACTGTCCTTAAACTACAAACAATTCAAAACAGACAACTAAAAAGCCTTTAGCGGGGACCGAAACTGTCCTTAAACTACAAACAATTCAAAACCAGACAACTAAAAAGCCTTCAGCGGGGACCGAAACTGTCCTTAAACTACAAACAATTCAAAACAGACAACTAAAAAGCCTTCAGCGGGGACCGAAACTGTCCTTAAACTACAAACAATTCAAAACAGACAACTAAAAAGCCTTCAGCGGGGACCGAAACTGTCCTTAAACTACAAACAATTCAAAACAGACAACTAAAAAGCCTTCAGCGGGGACCGAAACTGTCCTTAAACTACAAACAATTCAAAACAGACAACTAAAAAGCCTTCAGCGGGGACCGAAACTGTCCTTAAACTACAAACAATTCAAAACAGACAACTAAAAAGCCTTCAGCGGGGACCGAAACTGTCCTTAAACTACAAACAATTCAAAACAGACAACTAAAAAGCCTTCAGCGGGGACCGAAACTGTCCTTAAACTACAAACAATTCAAAACAGACAACTAAAAAGCCTTCAGCGGGGACCGAAACTGTCCTTAAACTACAAACAATTCAAAACAGACAACTAAAAAGCCTTTAGCGGGGACCGAAACTGTCCTTAAACTACAAACAATTCAAAACAGACAACTAAAAAGCCTTCAGCGGGGACCGAAACTGTCCTTAAACTACAAACAATTCAAAACAGACAACTAAAAAGCCTTCAGCGGGGACCGAAACTGTCCTTAAACTACAAACAATTCAAAACAGACAACTAAAAAGCCTTTAGCGGGGACCGAAACTGTCCTTAAACTACAAACAATTCAAAACAGACAACTAAAAAGCCTTTAGCGGGGACCGAAACTGTCCTTAAACTACAAACAATTCAAAACAGACAACTAAAAAGCTTTCAGCGGGGACCGAAACTGTCCTTAAACTACAAACAATTCAAAACAGACAACTAAAAAGCCTTCAGCGGGGACCGAAACTGTCCTTAAACTACAAACAATTCAAAACAGACAACTAAAAAGCCTTCAGCGGGGACCGAAACTGTCCTTAAACTACAAACAATTCAAAACAGACAACTAAAAAGCCTTCAGCGGGGACCGAAACTGTCCTTAAACTACAAACAATTCAAAACAGACAACTAAAAAGCCTTCAGCGGGGACCGAAACTGTCCTTAAACTACAAACAATTCAAAACAGACAACTAAAAAGCCTTTAGCGGGGACCGAAACTGTCCTTAAACTACAAACAATTCAAAACAGACAACTAAAAAGCCTTCAGCGGGGACCGAAACTGTCCTTAAACTACAAACAATTCAAAACAGACAACTAAAAAGCCTTCAGCGGGGACCGAAACTGTCCTTAAACTACAAACAATTCAAAACAGACAACTAAAAAGCCTTTAGCGGGGACCGAAACTGTCCTTAAACTACAAACAATTCAAAACAGACAACTAAAAAGCCTTTAGCGGGGACCGAAACTGTCCTTAAACTACAAACAATTCAAAACAGACAACTAAAAAGCCTTTAGCGGGGACCGAAACTGTCCTTAAACTACAAACAATTCAAAACAGACAACTAAAAAGCCTTCAGCGGGGACCGAAACTGTCCTTAAACTACAAACAATTCAAAACAGACAACTAAAAAGCCTTCAGCGGGGACCGAAACTGTCCTTAAACTACAAACAATTCAAAACAGACAACTAAAAAGCCTTCAGCGGGGACCGAAACTGTCCTTAAACTACAAACAATTCAAAACAGACAACTAAAAAGCCTTCAGCGGGGACCAAAACTGTCCTTAAACTACAAACAATTCAAAACAGACAACTAAAAAGCCTTCAGCGGGGACCGAAACTGTCCTTAAACTACAAACAATTAAAAACAGACAACTAAAAAGCCTTCAGCGGGGACCGAAACTGTCCTTAAACTACAAACAATTCAAAACAGACAACTAAAAAGCCTTCAGCGGGGACCGAAACTGTCCTTAAACTACAAACAATTCAAAACAGACAACTAAAAAGCCTTCAGCGGGGACCGAAACTGTCCTTAAACTACAAACAATTAAAAACAGACAACTAAAAAGCCTTCAGCGGGGACCGAAACTGTCCTTAAACTACAAACAATTCAAAACAGACAACTAAAAAGCCTTCAGCGGGGACCGAAACTGTCCTTAAACTACAAACAATTCAAAACAGACAACTAAAAAGCCTTTAGCGGGGACCGAAACTGTCCTTAAACTACAAACAATTCAAAACAGACAACTAAAAAGCCTTTAGCGGGGACCGAAACTGTCCTTAAACTACAAACAATTCAAAACAGACAACTAAAAAGCCTTCAGCGGGGACCGAAACTGTCCTTAAACTACAAACAATTCAAAACAGACAACTAAAAAGCCTCAGCGGGGACCGAAACTGTCCTTAAACTACAAACAATTCAAAACAGACAACTAAAAAGCCTTCAGCGGGGACCGAAACTGTCCTTAAACTACAAACAATTCAAAACAGACAACTAAAAAGCCTTCAGCGGGGACCGAAACTGTCCTTAAACTACAAACAATTCAAAACAGACAACTAAAAAGCCTTCAGCGGGGACCGAAACTGTCCTTAAACTACAAACAATTAAAAACAGACAACTAAAAAGCCTTCAGCGGGGACCGAAACTGTCCTTAAACTACAAACAATTCAAAACAGACAACTAAAAAGCCTTTAGCGGGGACCGAAACTGTCCTTAAACTACAAACAATTCAAAACAGACAACTAAAAAGCCTTTAGTGGGGACCGAAACTGTCCTTAAACTACAAACAATTCAAAACAGACAACTAAAAAGCCTTTAGCGGGGACCGAAACTGTCCTTAAACTACAAACAATTCAAAACAGACAACTAAAAAGCCTTCAGCGGGGACCGAAACTGTCCTTAAACTACAAACAATTCAAAACAGACAACTAAAAAGCCTTCAGCGGGGACCGAAACTGTCCTTAAACTACAAACAATTCAAAACAGACAACTAAAAAGCCTTCAGCGGGGACCGAAACTGTCCTTAAACTACAAACAATTCAAAACAGACAACTAAAAAGCCTTTAGCGGGGACCGAAACTGTCCTTAAACTACAAACAATTCAAAACAGACAACTAAAAAGCCTTCAGCGGGGACCGAAACTGTCCTTAAACTACAAACAATTCAAAACAGACAACTAAAAAGCCTTCAGCGGGGACCGAAACTGTCCTTAAACTACAAAATTCAAAACAGACAACTAAAAAGCCTTCAGCGGGGACCGAAACTGTCCTTAAACTACAAACAATTCAAAACAGACAACTAAAAAGCCTTCAGCGGGGACCGAAACTGTCCTTAAACTACAAACAATTCAAAACAGACAACTAAAAAGCCTTCAGCGGGGGACCGAAACTGTCCTTAAACTACAAACAATTCAAAACAGACAACTAAAAAGCCTTCAGCGGGGACCGAAACTGTCCTTAAACTACAAACAATTCAAAACAGACAACTAAAAAGCCTTCAGCGGGGACCGAAACTGTCCATAAAAAAACTGTCCTTAAACTACAAACAATTCAAAACAGACAACTAAAAAGCCTTCAGCGGGGACCGAAACTGTCCTTAATCTACAAACAATTCAAAACAGACAACTAAAAAGCCTTTAGCGGGGACCGAAACTGTCCTTAAACTACAAACAATTCAAAACAGACAACTAAAAAGCCTTCAGCGGGGACCGAAACTGTCCTTAAACTACAAACAATTCAAAACAGACAACTAAAAAGCCTTCAGCGGGGACCGAAACTGTCCTTAAACTACAAACAATTCAAAACAGACAACTAAAAAGCCTTCAGCGGGGACCGAAACTGTCCTTAAACTACAAACAATTCAAAACAGACAACTAAAAAGCCTTCAGCGGGGACCGAAACTGTCCTTAAACTACAAACAATTCAAAACAGACAACTAAAAAGCCTTCAGCGGGGACCGAAACTGTCCTTAAACTACAAACAATTCAAAACAGACAACTAAAAAGCCTTTAGCGGGGACCGAAACTGTCCTTAAACTACAAACAATTCAAAACAGGCAACTAAAAAGCCTTCAGCGGGGACCAAAACTGTCCTTAAACTACAAACAATTCAAAACAGACAACTAAAAAGCCTTCAGCGGGGACCGAAACTGTCCTTAAACTACAAACAATTAAAAACAGACAACTAAAAAGCCTTTAGCGGGGACCGAAACTGTCCTTAAACTACAAACAATTCAAAACAGACAACTAAAAAGCCTTTAGCGGGGACCGAAACTGTCCTTAAACTACAAACAATACAAAACAGACAACTAAAAAGCCTTCAGCGGGGACCGAAACTGTCCTTAAACTACAAACAATTCAAAACAGACAACTAAAAAGCCTTTAGCGGGGACCGAAACTGTCCTTAAACTACAAACAATTCAAAACAGACAACTAAAAAGCCTTCAGCGGGGACCGAAACTGTCCTTAAACTACAAACAATTCAAGCGGGGACCGAAACTGTCCTTAAACTACAAACAATTCAAAACAGACAACTAAAAAGCCTTCAGCGGGGACCGAAACTGTCCTTAAACTACAAACAATTCAGAACAGACAACTAAAAAGCCTTCAGCGGGGACCGAAACTGTCCTTAAACTACAAACAATTCAAAACAGACAACTAAAAAGCCTTCAGCGGGGACCCTTTAGCGGGGACCGAAACTGTCCTTAAACTACAAACAATTCAAAACAGACAACTAAAAAGCCTTCAGCGGGGACCGAAACTGTCCTTAAACTACAAACAATTCAAAACAGACAACTAAAAAGCCTTTAGCGGGGACCGAAACTGTCCTTAAACTACAAACAATTCAAAACAAACAACTAAAAAGCCTTTAGCGGGGACCGAAACTGTCCTTAAACTACAAACAATTCAAAACAGACAACTAAAAAGCCTTTAGCGGGGACCGAAACTGTCCTTAAACTACAAACAATTCAAAACAGACAACTAAAAAGCCTTTAGCGGGGACCGAAACTGTCCTAAAACTACAAACAATTCAAAACAGACAACTAAAAAAAGCCTTCAGCGGGGACCGAAAAACTGTCCTTAAAACTACAAACAATTCAAAACAGACAACTAAAAAGCCTTCAGCGGGGGACCGAAAAAAAACTCTTCCTTAAAACTACAAAACAATCTCAAAAAAAAAACTAAAAAGCCTTTAGCGGGGACCGAAACTGTCCTTAAACTACAAACAATTCAAAACAGACAACTAAAAAGCCTTCAGCGGGGACCTCTTAAACTACAAACAATTCAAAACAGACAACTAAAAAGCCTTTAGCGGGGACCGAAACTGTCCTTAAACTACAAACAATTCAAAACAGACAACTAAAAAGCCTTTAGCGGGGACCGAAACTGTCCTTAAACTACAAACAATTCAAAACAAAAACGTAAAAAGCCTTTAGCGGGGACCGAAACTGTCCTTAAACTACAAACAATTCAAAACAGACAACTAAAAAGCCTTTAGCGGGGACCGAAACTGTCCTTAAACTACAAGTTCAAAACAAATTCAAAACAGACAGACAAACTAAAAAAGCCTTCAGCGGGGACCGAAAAACTTTCCTTACAAGCAAAACTGTCCTTAAACTACAAACAATTCAAAACAGACAACTAAAAAGCCTTTAGCGGGGACCGAAACTGTCCTTAAACTACAAACAATTCAAAACAGACAACTAAAAAGCCTTTAGCGGGGACCGAAACTGTCCTTAAACTACAAACAATTCAAAACAGACAACTAAAAAGCCTTCAGCGGGGACCGAAACTGTCCTTAAACTACAAACAATTCAAAACAGACAACTAAAAAGCCTTCAGCGGGGACCGAAACTGTCCTTAAGATACAAACAATTCAAAACAGACAACTAAAAAGCCTTTAGCGGGGACCGAAACTGTCCTTAAACTACAAACAATTCAAAACAGACAACTAAAAAGCCTTTAGCGGGGACCGAAACTGTTCTTAAACTACAAACAATTCAAAACAGACAACTAAAAAGCCTTTAGCGGGGACCGAAACTGTCCTTAAACTACAAACAATTCAAAACAGACAACTAAAAAGCCTTCAGCGGGGACCGAAACTGTCCTTAAACTACAAACAATTCAAAACAGACAACTAAAAAGCCTTCAGCGGGGACCGAAACTGTCCTTAAACTACAAACAATTCAAAACAGACAACTAAAAAGCCTTCAGCGGGGACCGAAACTGTCCTTAAACTACAAACAATTCAAAACACACAACTAAAAAGCCTTCAGCGGGGACCGAAACTGTCCTTAAACTACAAACAATTCAAAACAGACAACTAAAAAGCCTTTAGCGGGGACCGAAACTGTCCTTAAACTACAAACAATTCAAAACAAACAACTAAAAAGCCTTTAGCGGGGACCGAAACTGTCCTTAAACTACAAACAATTCAAAACAGACAACTAAAAAGCCTTTAGCGGGGACCGAAACTGTCCTTAAACTACAAACAATTCAAAACAGACAACTAAAAAGCCTTTAGCGGGGACCGAAACTGTCCTTAAACTACAAACAATTCAAAACAGACAACTAAAAAGCCTTCAGCGGGGACCGAAACTGTCCTTAAACTACAAACAATTCAAAACAGACAACTAAAAAGCCTTCAGCGGGGACCGAAACTGTCCTAAACTACAAACAATTCAAAACAGACAACTAAAAAGCCTTCAGCGGGGACCGAAACTGTCCTTAAACTACAAACAATTCAAAACAGACAACTAAAAAGCCTTTAGCGGGGACCGAAACTGTCCTTAAACTACAAACAATTAAAAACAGACAACTAAAAAGCCTTTAGCGGGGACCGAAACTGTCCTTAAACTACAAACAATTCAAAACAGACAACTAAAAAGCCTTCAGCGGGGACCGAAACTGTCCTTAAACTACAAACAATTCAAAACAGACACCTAAAAAGCCTTCAGCGGGGACCGAAACTGTCCTTAAACTACAAACAATTCAAAACAGACAACTAAAAAGCCTTTAGCGGGGACCGAAACTGTCCTTAAACTACAAACAATTCAAAACAGACAACTAAAAAAGCCTTTAGCGGGGACCGAAACTGTCCTTAAACTACAAACAATTCAAAACAGACAACTAAAAAGCCTTCAGCGGGGACCGAAACTGTCCTTAAACTACAAACAATTCAAAACAGACAACTAAAAAGCCTTTAGCGGGGACCGAAACTGTCCTTAAACTACAAACAATTCAAAACAGACAACTAAAAAGCCTTCAGCGGGGACCGAAACTGTCCTTAAACTACAAACAATTCAAAACAGACAACTAAAAAGCCTTCAGCGGGGACCGAAACTGTCCTTAAACTACAAACAATTCAAAACAGACAACTAAAAAGCCTTCAGCGGGGACCGAAACTGTCCTTAAACTACAAACAATTAAAAACAGACAACTAAAAAGCCTTTAGCGGGGACCGAAACTGTCCTTAAACTACAAACAATTCAAAACAGACAACTAAAAAGCCTTTAGTGGGGACCGAAACTGTCCTTAAACTACAAACAATTCAAAACAGACAACTAAAAAGCCTTTAGCGGGAACCGAAACTGTCCTTAAACTACAAACAATTCAAAACAGACAACTAAAAAGCCTTCAGCGGGGACCGAAACTGTCCTTAAACTACAAACAATTCAAAACAGACAACTAAAAAGCCTTCAGCGGGGACCGAAACTGTCCTTAAACTACAAACAATTCAAAACAGACAACTAAAAAGCCTTCAGCGGGGACCGAAACTGTCCCTAAACTACAAACAATTCAAAACAGACAACTAAAAAGCCTTTAGCGGGGACCGAAACTGTCCTTAAACTACAAACAATTCAAAACAGACAACTAAAAAGCCTTCAGCGGGGACCGAAACTGTCCTTAAACTACAAACAATTCAAAACAGACAACTAAAAAGCCTTCAGCGGGGACCGAAACTGTCCTTAAACTACAAACAATTCAAAACAGACAACTAAAAAGCCTTCAGCGGGGACCGAAACTGTCCTTAAACTACAAACAATTCAAAACAGACAACTAAAAAAGCCTTCAGCGGGGACCGAAACTGTCCTTAAACTACAAACAATTCAAAACAGACAACTAAAAAGCCTTCAGCGGGGACCGAAACTGTCCTTAAACTACAAACAATTAAAAACAGTCAACTAAAAAGCCTTCAGCGGGGACCGAAACTGTCCTTAAACTACAAACAATTCAAAACAGACAACTAAAAAGCCTTTAGCGGGGACCGAAACTGTCCTTAAACTACAAACAATTCAAAACAGACAACTAAAAAGCCTTTAGCGGGGACCGAAACTGTCCTTAAACTACAAAACCTTTAGCGGGGACCGAAACTGTCCTTAAACTACAAACAATTCAAAACAGACAACTAAAAAGCCTTTAGCGGGGACCGAAACTGTCCTTAAACTACAAACAATTCAAAACAGACAACTAAAAAAGCCTTTAGCGGGGACCGAAACTGTCCTTAAACTACAAACAATTCAAAACAGACAACTAAAAAAGCCTTCAGCGGGGACCGAAACTGTCCTTAAACTACAAACAATTAAAAACAGACAACTAAAAAGCCTTCAGCGGGGACCGAAACTGTCCTTAAACTACAAACAATTCAAAACAGACAACTAAAAAGCCTTCAG
This sequence comes from Oreohelix idahoensis, assembly GCA_024509875.1. NCBI lineage: Eukaryota > Metazoa > Mollusca > Gastropoda > Stylommatophora > Oreohelicidae > Oreohelix > Oreohelix idahoensis. The sequence continues at coordinate 21,851 of JAMPIV010002910.1, forward strand.
CGGGGACCGAAACTGTCCTTAAACTACAAACAATTCAAAACAGACAACTAAAAAGCCTTCAGCGGGGACCGAAACTGTCCTTAAACTACAAACAATTCAAAACAGACAACTAAAAAGCCTTCAGCGGGGACCGAAACTGTCCTTAAACTACAAACAATTCAAAACAGACAACTAAAAAGCCTTTAGCGGGGACCGAAACTGTCCTTAAACTACAAACAATTCAAAACAGACAACTAAAAAGCCTTCAGCGGGGACCGAAACTGTCCTTAAACTACAAACAATTCAAAACAGACAACTAAAAAGCCTTCAGCGGGGACCGAAACTGTCCTTAAACTACAAACAATTCAAAACAGACAACTAAAAAGCCTTTAGCGGGGACCGAAACTGTCCTTAAACTACAAACAATTCAAAACAGACAACTAAAAAAGCCTTTAGCGGGGACCGAAACTGTCCTTAAACTACAAACAATTCAAAACAGACAACTAAAAAGCCTTCAGCGGGGACCGAAACTGTCCTTAAACTACAAACAATTCAAAACAGACAACTAAAAAGCCTTCAGCGGGGACCGAAACTGTCCTTAAACTACAAACAATTCAAAACAGACAACTAAAAAGCCTTCAGCGGGGACCGAAACTGTCCTTAAACTACAAACAATTCAAAACAGACAACTAAAAAGCCTTCAGCGGGGACCGAAACTGTCCTTAAACTACAAACAATTCAAAACAGACAACTAAAAAGCCTTCAGCGGGGACCGAAACTGTCCTTAAACTACAAACAATTCAAAACAGACAACTAAAAAGCCTTCAGCGGGGACCGAAACTGTCCTTAAACTACAAACAATTCAAAACAGACAACTAAAAAGCCTTCAGCGGGGACCGAAACTGTCCTTAAACTACAAACAATTCAAAACAGACAACTAAAAAGCCTTCAGCGGGGACCGAAACTGTCCTTAAACTACAAACAATTCAAAACAGACAACTAAAAAGCCTTTAGCGGGGACCGAAACTGTCCTTAAACTACAAACAATTCAAAACAGACAACTAAAAAGCCTTTAGCGGGGACCGAAACTGTCCTTAAACTACAAACAATTCAAAACAGACAACTAAAAAGCCTTCAGCGGGGACCGAAACTGTCCTTAAACTACAAACAATTCAAAACAGACAACTAAAAAGCCTTCAGCGGGGACCGAAACTGTCCTTAAACTACAAACAATTCAAAACAGACAACTAAAAAGCCTTCAGCGGGGACCGAAACTGTCCTTAAACTATAAACTACAAACAATTCAAAACAGACAACTAAAAAGCCTTCAGCGGGGACCGAAACTGTCCTTAAACTACAAACAATTCAAAACAGACAACTAAAAAGCCTTCAGCGGGGACCGAAACTGTCCTTAAACTACAAACAATTCAAAACAGACAACTAAAAAGCCTTTAGCGGGGACCGAAACTGTCCTTAAACTACAAACAATTCAAAACAGACAACTAAAAAGCCTTCAGCGGGGACCGAAACTGTCCTTAAACTACAAACAATTCAAAACAGACAACTAAAAAGCCTTCAGCGGGGACCGAAACTGTCCTTAAACTACAAACAATTCAAAACAGACAACTAAAAAGCCTTTAGCGGGGACCGAAACTGTCCTTAAACTACAAACAATTCAAAACAGACAACTAAAAAGCCTTTAGCGGGGACCGAAACTGTCCTTAAACTACAAACAATTCAAAACAGACAACTAAAAAGCCTTTAGCGGGGACCGAAACTGTCCTTAAACTACAAACAATTCAAAACAGACAACTAAAAAGCCTTCAGCGGGGACCGAAACTGTCCTTAAACTACAAACAATTCAAAACAGACAACTAAAAAGCCTTAGCGGGGACCGAAACTGTCCTTAAACTACAAACAATTCAAAACAGACAACTAAAAAGCCTTCAGCGGGGACCGAAACTGTCCTTAAACTACAAACAATTCAAAACAGACAACTAAAAAGCCTTTAGCGGGGACCGAAACTGTCCTTAAACTACAAACAATTCAAAACAGACAACTAAAAAGCCTTCAGCGGGGACCGAAACTGTCCTTAAACTACAAACAATTCAAAACAGACAACTAAAAAGCCTTCAGCGGGGACCGAAACTGTCCTTAAACTACAAACAATTCAAAACAGACAACTAAAAAGCCTTCAGCGGGGACCGAAACTGTCCTTAAACTACAAACAATTCAAAACAGACAACTAAAAAGCCTTCAGCGGGGACCGAAACTGTCCTTTAAACTACAAACAATTCAAAACAGACAACTAAAAAGCCTTTAGCGGGGACCGAAACTGTCCTTAAACTACAAACAATTCAAAACAGACAACTAAAAAGCCTTCAGCGGGGACCGAAACTGTCCTTAAACTACAAACAATTCAAAACAGACAACTAAAAAGCCTTCAGCGGGGACCGAAACTGTCCTTAAACTACAAACAATTCAAAACAGACAACTAAAAAGCCTTCAGCGGGGACCGAAACTGTCCTTAAACTACAAACAATTCAAAACAGACAACTAAAAAGCCTTCAGCGGGGACCGAAACTGTCCTTAAACTACAAACAATTCAAAACAGACAACTAAAAAACCTTTCAGCGGGGACCGAAACTGTCCTTAAACTACAAACAATTCAAAACAGACAACTAAAAAGCCTTTAGCGGGGACCGAAACTGTCCTTAAACTACAAACAATTCAAAACAGACAACTAAAAAGCCTTTAGCGGGGACCGAAACTGTCCTTAAACTACAAACAATTAAAAACAGACAACTAAAAAGCCTTTAGCGGGGACCGAAACTGTCCTTAAACTACAAACAATTCAAAACAGACAACTAAAAAGCCTTTAGCGGGGACCGAAACTGTCCTTAAACTACAAACAATTCAAAACAGACAACTAAAAAGCCTTCAGCGGGGACCGAAACTGTCCTTAAACTACAAACAATTCAAAACAGACAACTAAAAAGCCTTCAGCGGGGACCGAAACTGTCCTTAAACTACAAACAATTCAAAACAGACAACTAAAAAGCCTTCAGTGGGGACCGAAACTGTCCTTAAACTACAAACAATTCAAAACAGACAACTAAAAAGCCTTCAGCGGGGACCGAAACTGTCCTTAAACTACAAACAATTCAAAACAGACAACTAAAAAGCCTTTAGCGGGGACCGAAACTGTCCTTAAACTACAAACAATTCAAAACAGACAACTAAAAAGCCTTTAGCGGGGACCGAAACTGTCCTTAAACTACAAACAATTCAAAACAGACAACTAAAAAGCCTTTAGCGGGGACCGAAACTGTCCTTAAACTACAAACAATTCAAAACAGACAACTAAAAAGCCTTCAGCGGGGACCGAAACTGTCCTTAAACTACAAACAATTCAAAACAGACAACTAAAAAGCCTTCAGCGGGGACCGAAACTGTCCTTAAACTACAAACAATTCAAAACAGACAACTAAAAAGCCTTCAGCGGGGACCGAAACTGTCCTTAAACTACAAACAATTCAAAACAGACAACTAAAAAGCCTTTAGCGGGGACCGAAACTGTCCTTAAACTACAAACAATTCAAAACAGACAACTAAAAAGCCTTCAGCGGGGACCGAAACTGTCCTTAAACTACAAACAATTCAAAACAGACAACTAAAAAGCCTTCAGCGGGGACCGAAACTGTCCTTAAACTACAAACAATTCAAAACAGACAACTAAAAAGCCTTCAGCGGGGACCGAAACTGTCCTTAAACTACAAACAATTCAAAACAGACAACTAAAAAGCCTTCAGCGGGGACCGAAACTGTCCTTAAACTACAAACAATTCAAAACAGACACCTTAAACTAGAAACAATTCATAACAGACAACTAAAAAGCCTTTAGCGGGGACCGAAACTGTCCTTAAACTACAAACAATTCAAAACAGACAACTAAAAAGCCTTTAGCGGGGACCGAAACTGTCCTTAAACTACAAACAATTCAAAACAGACAACTAAAAAGCCTTTAGCGGGGACCGAAACTGTCCTTAAAACTACAAACAATTCAAAACAGACAACTAAAAAGCCTTTAGCGGGGACCGAAACTGTCCTTAAACTACAAACAATTCAAAACAGACAACTAAAAAGCCTTTAGCGGGGACCGAAACTGTCCTTAAACTACAAACAATTCAAAACAGACAACTAAAAAGCCTTCAGCGGGGACCGAAACTGTCCTTAAACTACAAACAATTCAAAACAGACAACTAAAAAGCCTTCAGCGGGGACCGAAACTGTCCTTAAACTACAAAACAATTCAAAACAGACAACTAAAAAGCCTTCAGCGGGGACCGAAACTGTCCTTAAACTACAAACAATTCAAAACAGACAACTAAAAAGCCTTCAGCGGGGACCGAAACTGTCCTTAAACTACAAACAATTCAAAACAGACAACTAAAAAGCCTTCAGCGGGGACCGAAACTGTCCTTAAACTACAAACAATTCAAAACAGACAACTAAAAAGCCTTCAGCGGGGACCGAAACTGTCCTTAAACTACAAACAATTAAAAACAGACAACTAAAAAGCCTTTAGCGGGGACCGAAACTGTCCTTAAACTACAAACAATTCAAAACAGACAACTAAAAAGCCTTCAGCGGGGACCGAAACTGTCCTTAAACTACAAACAATTCAAAACAGACAACTAAAAAGCCTTCAGCGGGGACCGAAACTGTCCTTAAACTACAAACAATTCAAAACAGACAACTAAAAAGCCTTTAGCGGGGACCGAAACTGTCCTTAAACTACAAACAATTCAAAACAGACAACTAAAAAGCCTTTAGTGGGGACCGAAACTGTCCTTAAACTACAAACAATTCAAAACAGACAACTAAAAAGCCTTCAGCGGGGACCGAAACTGTCCTTAAACTACAAACAATTCAAAACAGACAACTAAAAAGCCTTCAGCGGGGACCGAAACTGTCCTTAAACTACAAACAATTCAAAACAGACAACTAAAAAGCCTTCAGCGGGGACCGAAACTGTCCTTAAACTACAAACAATTCAAAACAGACAACTAAAAAGCCTTTAGCGGGGACCGAAACTGTCCTTAAACTACAAACAATTCAAAACAGACAACTAAAAAGCCTTCAGCGGGGACCGAAACTGTCCTTAAACTACAAACAATTCAAAACAGACAACTAAAAAGCTTTCAGCGGGGACCGAAACTGTCCTTAAACTACAAACAATTCAAAACAGACAACTAAAAAGCCTTCAGCGGGGACCGAAACTGTCCTTAAACTACAAACAATTCAAAACAGACAACTAAAAAGCCTTCAGCGGGGACCGAAACTGTCCTTAAACTACAAACAATTCAAAACAGACAACTAAAAAGCCTTCAGCGGGGACCGAAACTGTCCTTAAACTACAAACAATTCAAAACAGACAACTAAAAAGCCTTCAGCAGGGACCGAAACTGTCCTTAAACTACAAACAATTCAAAACAGACAACTAAAAAGCCTTCAGCGGGGACCGAAACTGTCCTTAAACTACAAACAATTCAAAACAGACAACTAAAAAGCCTTTAGCGGGGACCGAAACTGTCCTTAAACTACAAACAATTCAAAACAGACAACTAAAAAGCCTTCAGCGGGGACCGAAACTGTCCTTAAACTACAAACAATTCAAAACAGACAACTAAAAAGCCTTCAGCGGGGACCGAAACTGTCCTTAAACTACAAACAATTCAAAACAGACAACTAAAAAGCCTTCAGCGGGGACCGAAACTGTCCTTAAGCTACAAACAATTCAAAACAGACAACTAAAAAGCCTTCAGCGGGGACCGAAACTGTCCTTAAACTACAAACAATTCAAAACAGACAACTAAAAAGCCTTCAGCGGGGACCGAAACTGTCCTTAAACTACAAACAATTCAAAACAGACAACTAAAAAGCCTTCAGCGGGGGACCGAAACTGTCCTTAAACTACAAACAATTCAAAACAGACAACTAAAAAGCCTTCAGCGGGGACCGAAACTGTCCTTAAACTACAAACAATTCAAAACAGACAACTAAAAAGCCTTTAGCGGGGACCGAAACTGTCCTTGAACTACAAACAATTCAAAACAGACAACTAAAAAGCCTTTAGCGGGGACCGAAACTGTCCTTAAACTACAAACAATTCAAAACAGACAACTAAAAAGCCTTCAGCGGGGACCGAAACTGTCCTTAAACTACAAACAATTCAAAACAGACAACTAAAAAGCCTTTAGCGGGGACCGAAACTGTCCTTAAACTACAAACAATTCAAAACAGACAACTAAAAAGCCTTCAGCGGGGACCGAAACTGTCCTTAAACTACAAACAATTCAAAACAGACAACTAAAAAGCCTTCAGCGGGGACCGAAACTGTCCCTAAACTACAAACAATTCAAAACAGACAACTAAAAAGCCTTCAGCGGGGACCGAAACTGTCCTTAAACTACAAACAATTCAAAACAGACAACTAAAAAGCCTTTAGCGGGGACCGAAACTGTCCTTAAACTACAAACAATTCAAAACAGACAACTAAAATGCCTTTAGCGGGGACCGAAACTGTCCTTAAACTACAAACAATTCAAAACAGACAACTAAAAAGCCTTCAGCGGGGACCGAAACTGTCCTTAAACTACAAACAATACAATTCAAAACCGACAACTAAAAAGCCTTTAGCGGGGACCGAAACTGTCCTTAAACTACAAACAATTCAAAACAGACAACTAAAAAGCCTTCAGCGGGGACCGAAACTGTCCTTAAACTACAAACAATTCAAAACAGACAACTAAAAAGCTTTCAGCGGGGACCGAAACTGTCCTTAAACTACAAACAATTCAAAACAGACAACTAAAAAGCCTTCAGCGGGGACCGAAACTGTCCTTAAACTACAAACAATTCAAAACAGACAACTAAAAAGACTTCAGCGGGGACCGAAACTGTCCTTAAACTACAAACAATTCAAAACAGACAACTAAAAAGCCTTCAGCGGGGACCGAAACTGTCCTTAAACTACAAACAATTCAAAACAGACAACTAAAATGCCTTTAGCGGGGACCGAAACTGTCCTTAAACTACAAACAATTCAAAACAGACAACTAAAAAGCCTTCAGCGGGGACCGAAACTGTCCTTAAACTACAAACAATTCAAAACAGACAACTAAAAAGCCTTTAGTGGGGACCGAAACTGTCCTTAAACTACAAACAATTCAAAACAGACAACTAAAAAGCCTTCAGCGGGGACCGAAACTGTCCTTAAACTACAAACAATTCAAAACAGACAACTAAAAAGCCTTCAGCGGGGACCGAAACTGTCCTTAAACTACAAACACAAGTTTCAAAAACAGACACTAAAAAAGCCTTACAGCGGGGACCGTAAATACTGTCCTTGTTTAAACTTACAAAACAATTCAATAAAACAGACAAAACTAAAAGAGCCTTTCAGCTTATGGACCTTGAACTGTCCATTAAACTACAAACAATTCAAAAAAACAGACAATCATAAAAAGCCTTTAGCTTGGGGGACCGAAACTGTCCCTTAATACTACAATCAATTTCAAAACAGACATTCTAAAGAAGCCTTTAGCGGGGATACCGAAAACTGTGCCTTAAACTAACGCAAAAGACAATTCAGAAAACAGACAACTCTAAAAAAGCCTTACATGTGGGGACCGCAAAACTGTCTTAAACTGTACTAAACAATTTAACAACAGACAACTAAAAAGCCTTCGCGGGACCGATTCAACTAAGTGGTTTTCCAAGTGGTACTACTACAACAATTCATACGGGGGAGACCAACTGAAAAAAGGGGGGGCCTTCAGAGACGGGGAAGTAAACTTGTACTTCAATACATTCGGGAACAATGTGCAAAACAGACAACTAAAAAGACCTTAGCGGAGGATCACGAAACTGTCCATTAAAACTAAAACAATAACAAAAAGACAATAAACCAAGCATCTAGGGGGGGGGAAACCTGGGCTTAAACTTCACAAACAATATCAACCAACTGCGGAATCAAAGGCTTCTACTCGGGACCGACAACTGTGGGGGTGGTCTTCAATTTTACAAATTAAGACAACAACTAAAACAGCCCATTAGCGGAGGAAGGGAGACGGGGTCCTTAACTACTACAAACCAGATTCTACCAAAGACAGTGGAGGAGACCTTAAGTTGGGACCCAAACATGGGGGTAAACTACAAACTTGGAAACGTACAACTTAGAATTATAGCCTTCGAGCGAGGGGGGCGGGAGAGATTTCTCGACAAGGAGTGAAGGGGAGGAAAGAAAAAGGAGATAGAAACAGTGGACGGGCGAGAGAGAGGGAAAAAAGGGAGGGTAGGACGAAGGAAGGAAGACCACCTTTCACCGAGAAGGGTCAAAGCAGGATCGATCACCAACGGGGACACACCCACCTTCGGGAAAGACAAAAGAGGTAAAGGGCCAGTGGGAGGGGATACGACGGGAGAGGGGATACGCGGGGGGAAGGAGAAGACCCGTGGACGGGATGGGAATAGTGGGAAAAGAACTACGGGGCACGGGGGCGAGTGCGAAAATACAGGGGGGGGGATGGGTGGCACCACCAGGGACTTACTGTAGGATTCACAAGACAGCGGAGAACCTTTAGGGAGGGAAAAGCGCCGGCGGTGGGAACACGAAGTGGATAGAGAATAAAATAGAATGATCCCCCCACCCCCCCCCGGACAAGCCGGGGGACACCCCCACAAAGCCAAGATTGGGACAGAGAGAAAGACAGGAGATACAAGGAAGAATGGGAGAGGGTAGGGGGGAAATGAAGAAGAGAAAAAAGAATAAAAGAAAGGGGGCGGGTGAGAGGGGAGGGGAGAGGGGTGGGGGGGAGATTGGAAGGGGAACTTGGAGAGGAACGGAGGGGGAAGAAGAACATTGGACAGGGAGGGTCCCCATCTTCAATGGGAAAACTGAACTAGTCCCTTCTCCAAACAGGACACCCGGGGAGGATCTGACTAAGGAAGGGGGAGACCCATCAGGGAGTTGGGGGAAGAATCCATACTGGAGGGTCAAGGAGACTATATGGAGGGGCAGGGAGGGGGGGGGTGCCCCTCAGGAGAAATTTCTGGTGGGAGAGAATGAAAATGCATCCAGGTCTTTTTCTTCTCGTCCCACCAATTTTTATCTATCTTTCTGCATACTTTCTTTACTTTCTTCATATGATCTCAACATCTCTGTCTTGTTATGGCCCATTCCTTCACCCGCTTTTCATCTACATTTTCTTATCTTCCACACATTTCCCCTAGCTTATCACAAACACAATATCATCCAAAATCTTCCTGTTAACCAGCTAGTGGTCAAACCCGCGTTGTACACATACATTTTTTCTTCCCACTCTCGCTATTCAGTCTTCACTTTTTTTCCCTAACCCTGCAACAACGCAATCCCCCAACCTTGAAACATCAGACTGACCACCCTTTCCTCCAACACCAAAGTTCTGCTCTCATTTTTTAACTTCATTCCTCTTCTCCGCCCCCCTTTACTCGCCACCCCCTCATTTACGTCCTTCACTGCCTTCGTTCTTCTACCCCTGTCCCTTCACTTTGGTCCCCATTCAGCACCCACTCCTGTCCCCTCCTTTTAGCTCGTTCATCCCCCCTCTTCTTTCTGGTTCAAACCCCCCCCTGTCCTCGTTCTCACCATCCTCCTCCTCCCCTTCCCCCTTCCTCTCTCATTCTTTCCAACACTTGTCCCCCCCTTTCCCCCTTTCCCAACCTTCCCACTCGTTCCCTTACATTCAACCGCACCCCCCTCAAAGTCCCATCCCGCCTCCCGTTTCATCCCATTCCCTGTTCCTTCTTCGTTCCACCTTTCACGAACAAGTTGTCCAAAACCACACTCCCCGTTCTCCACCCCACTCCAAACTTCTCCTCCACCCCATCACCTACCCCTCCGCCCTCACCGCTTTCCTCGCTTTTCCACCTTTCACTCCCAATCCTTCCCACTCTAAACCCGTTTCCATTTCCCATTCCCTCCAGCCCTACCGTCCTCTACCCAGCCCGCTCGCTTCTCACCCCCTACTGCCCATCTGGCCTGCTATCTCTTCGACACCTAAAGGAAACTCCCCCCTTTCGTCCCCAGACTTTCCCTCCCGTCCAGTAGTGTGATTCTTACGCCACCTACTCCTTCATTTCTTCTCCCCAACTCCTTCTTTTTTTTTCTCCTCTTTCTTGTCCCTTTTTCCTTCTACTGATTCCTCGACACAGGTCCAATCTTGTACTTTTTCCCCTTCTCATCCCTAGCACCCCCCTTACCTCTTACACCCTCGGGCACCTTTTCCCTTTATTCCTTTTCGGACCCTTTAGCCACTCAAAAAAAACTTCTCAAACTATCGTACTAAACCCACTTCCATGGGGCACATGGTTTTGTTTTACCCACTAAAATCATTTTTTAAATTTATCACATGTTGGTTTGAAACAACCTTATAAATTTATCACACATGATCGTGTTCTCTCTTAAACTCCTTGAAATCTTATAAAGGGTCTTAAATGAACAACAATAAATAACGTATCCTTAGGAAAACAGTGAAAGTTGTGCTTAAGTACACGTGAGACCTCCCTTAAACAAAAGATGTATAACCAACACACAAAAAGGTAGGAAAAACTGTACTGAAAGGAAAAACGTCGGTCAATTTGCTAAGCACACTTAGAGAGACTATACTCATCAAGTCCTTCCCTACGTCCATTTTTGATTGTAGCCCTATTGAAACCGAACAGTCTTAGTTTGAGGCTCCTCCCCCCTTCCTAGGAACTCTGCGGCGACGCCTACTTCTTTCCTCGTGTTCTTCCCGCCCCCCATCAAACAGTTTTATCTCATTGTTTTATAGCCACAATGCACACACCCCAGCCCTCCGCCCCAGATCGCCGCCCTCTCACCTTCGCTGCCCCCTTCCCACTCCCAAAGGTATAACCGCACTAACTTAACCTCCCCCTCGTTTCAACCGAAAAAAAGCTGCCAATTACTCTTCAAAAGAAAAAAAACCCTCCACGGCAAGCCCCCCCCCGCAGACCCACAGGTCCCCATACTTCTCCCCCTACTTCACTCACACCTTACCTCCTCCACCTTTCACTCTTGTGCAGGAACATCTTACTTGTCTTTTAAGTTAACATGAATGTACCATATAAGTGAGGAACCCATTGTTCTGACCATATTTTCCTAATCTAATACCCTTTCCTCAAGTCGCCCGCCTCTACCCTTCCCCCATTAACCTCAACGTATTCCTAACACCCCCCATACAAAACCCCCTCCTCCCTCCTCCTCCTCTCCCCTCCGTTCCTTTTCTTTCCTACTCCTAAAACCCTTTCACCCAACTAGAAAACCACTTACATTCAATCCCACCTTCGATCTTCCTTTCTACCCACCCTCGCCATTCATGGGTTTGACAAACAACCCTTCATACTAAATCCCCCTCTTTTCATTTCTTAATCCCCTAATATAACTCCCTTCTTCAGCCCTTGCGGACAAACCCATATACAATCACACCTATCCCCTTCCCACATCTCAACTATTTTTATCCAAATAAAACTCTACTCTAATTAATACTACCCAGTTTCCGCAATAATACCCATACTCCATACTTCCTATTCTAAATACCTCATGGCCACCCTGTACCATCATCCGTATCACCAAACGGCTCCCCTCGCGGAGAGATTCCGAGTGTACCTTAACACCCTGGCATACGTCATTCTGGTTCCCTGGCGGCCCAACCCCCAATTTTTTTCACCCTTCCCCAGAACCTCCAGATTCATACTTCACCATCCCCCATTCCCTCTTCCGCAAAAAAGCCTACCCATTCCCATTCGCTACCCTCCTTTATCTAGCCCCCTCCCCCGAAATCCTTATACTACCTCCCTCCCCTGGCAAATCCCTTCCCCACCACCTCCCCCGCCACTCTTTTCTCCCCCCTCCCCCATCGACACCCTCCCACTCTATACATCCTCTCATCACTTCACTGGACCGTCCTTAAACAAAACCCATACCCCCCATCCATTGTCACCCTCACACCAACAACCCCTATCATCGCCTTATCCCCCCCCCTTACCCCATCATCCCCCCCCCCAGAATAGAACAACTTTCGTAATCCCACCCATATTTTAAACCCTGTTCTCTTACCCCCCATTATACCCCAGCCCTACACCCCCTCCCCCAAACCAACTTTAAAATATCCCCTCCCCCCCCCCAACCAACAAACCATTCCGCAAGAACCCATTTATAACCAAACCAAAACCCCTCCAAAACATTTCTCCATTAAACCCTGGGGGACACTCACAACAATACAACTTGCATTTTTCAAAAATAAATTCCCCCACAAAACCCACAAACTAATTCTCCTACTACCAACTCACCCCTTCCCACTCCTACCATCTACCCCTTCCACACCCGTCCAAACCCTAATCCCCCACCACTCCCACCCCTTAATTTTACCACCACCCCACAACCGACCCTCTCTTATCCTATTCCTAGGACCCCGCACCCTCAATAAACGCCTTTGTCTGCTCCCCCCAATCCCCCCCCACCCCAACCCTCTTGGCAGCACCTTCTAGGCCTAATTATTTATTCCCTCAACCCATCTTTACACCACGTCCCCCCACCAATCCCCACGGGGCGCCACCCCCACAAATACGCCCCAGCCCTCCAATCCCACCAACACATCGCAACTATCCGTCAAGCGCCTGTTCATATATTCCAACCCCTTAAGACGGCCTCCACCCTCCCAACTTCCCTCCCACGCTACCATCCCATAACATACCCCCCCACCCCACCCAACCTCCCCCCCAGGCCATTCCGATCCCCCTAAAAACACACCCCCAGAACCCCATCACCCCCCAACTAATATTATAAACTCCCCCCCCCAAAATCTCCCATCCGCCCCTACAAAATGGGTTCCCGCAGAGTTTGTCACACCCACGCGCCCCCCCCCCACCCCCCCTAACCAGCACCCGCCCACGTACCCCCAAATTCTTACTGTTGCCTACCCATCCCCCTCACCCTCCCAACACCAACTCACCACCCCATCCATCACTAATGCGCATCCAACCTATCCTTGTCCCTGCCCCCCCCATTACTTATAGTCCCCCACTCATTTCACCAGTCCCCTCCCCCCCCACACCCCACGACCGCCCTGCCCTCAAGCCAGAAGCCGTTTCACCCCCCCCTTCCCCATACAATGAGCCCTTCCCATTCCCCCCACCCACCCCCCCATATCCACCTATAACACGTGGTACCCCCCCAACCCGGCCCCGCGCCAATTCTCCTTCGCCCCCCCCTTCCCCGCCAATTCCCACGTCACATGGACACTCCCGCAAACAACACCTCAACCGCTCGGGCCGCCGCCCCCCCCCCCGCCCACAAACCCTCCCACTTTATGCTCGCCCCCCCCTACTCCCACCTCGAGCATAGCTCCTCCCCAGGCGGCCAAAAACTCTCCATCTCCTCCCTCTCCCCCACCTCCCCCTCATCGCCCTAACCATGCTGCCCCTGACACGCATATCCCCATCCGGGCCCCACCCCTCAGCCTTCCCACCCCCCCCCCCCCCCCCCCTAAAGAGTGTCCCCAACCATCCCCCCCATCCTGCCCACGGGGCCAGCATTCCCCAAATTTCTGAAAAAACACCCGCACCCCCTAGATTTCTCCCCCCCCCCCCCCCCCCCCCCCCCACTGGGAATTCCCCCCCTAAACCAGTTAACTCCCCTGAATTGTACCCCAACCCCAACCCCCCCCGCCTAAAACCTTGCCCCCCCCTCCCCATACCCCCCCCCAGCCCCATGCCTCGCCCCCCCCCTCCCCCTCCCCACACCCCCCCCCCACCCAACCCACCTGCCCCCCCCACCAAAACCCCAACCCCCCCCCCCCCCACTACTTGCCCCATCACCCCTTGGGCCCCCTCACCCCCCCCCCCCACCCAAACCCCCCCCCCCCCCCCCCCCCCCCCCCCCCCTCCCCCCCACCCGGTCCCCCTCCCCACCCCCCCCCCCTACCCCCCCCCCCTCATCCACCTCCTCGTTCCCCTTTCTCTAAACCCGTTCCCCCCCCGGCCCAAATCCACTCAAACACACGTCACCCCCTATTCCCCCCAACCCCTACCGCCCCCCCATCTTATCAATACCATCCCGCATCCCTTATCGCGCACCCCTAAGAAATACCCCCTTACATAACCGACCCCATTTACCCCACCATAATTTCCCCCGTCCCCCCCCCCCCCTACCCCCTCTGGTACAAAATACTCAATACACCCCCCCACACTACACCCCGCCAACATACCTATCCCACACCAGTCGTAGCCCCCCCTTACCCAGCCCACGTCTTGAATAACCCCACTCCCCGCCATAATAACCCCCCCGCCCCTTACCCCATTCCCCCTGCCCCAAACCCCCAAGGCCCCCCAAACCCCCAAACCTCCCCTCCCCCTGCCGCATACCTACTCCGCACCAACCCCCAGTTCCGCACACCCCAACCCCTCCCACCCTCAACTCCCTACCCCCCACACGACCCCGACCCCCCCCCCAACACCAACCCCCGCCTTCTACGCAATTAATTTAACCACACGTATAATTTCCCCATCTTACAAAAACATCTTCAACCCCCCCACCACACCCTCCCTAATCACCACCCCCCCCCAGCTCCCTCCCCCACCCCAATCCCCACTCCCACCCCCCCCCCCCCCCACACCTTTTTCAATATGGTTTCGCCTGGGGGAAGTGGCACAACCTACCCCCCCGCCCCCCCCAACCCGGCCCCCCACACACCCCCACCCCCCCCCCCCCCCACCCCATAAACCTACGCACCCGCACGCCCCACCCCCTCCTAACCCCTGAATCCCCCCCCCCCGGCATACCCTTTTTCCACCCCCTTCCCCCCCCTTTTCCTCCCCCCACCCCCCCCAAACCACACTCTCCCCCCCCCCTTTAAGAATCCCCACCCATTGAATAGTCCCTCCCCCCCACCCCCCCATTCTCGTCCCCCCACCCGCTACCCCCCCCCCTCGTAACGCTTAACATGTTCCTATCGCCACACATACACAAGTCCCCCCCACCCCCTCCCCCCATACACACCCCGACTTTACTACCCCCTCCCCCCTCCCCAACCCCCACCCCCCCCCCACCCCCCCACACGGTCCCCCACCCCCATACACCCCCATCGTTCGCCTCCCCCTCCCCCGCAACCCAGCCCCCCCCTCCCCCCCACCTCACCCACCCCCCCCCCCCCTGCCCCATACCCCTCCAGCCCCCCCAACCCTAACCCCCCCCACACCCCCATCACATTAATACCCCCATCCGCCCCCACACCCCCCCCCTACCCCCCCACGCCACCACCCCCCCCCCCCACCCCCCCCTCACCCCCCAATAAAATACCTACCCCCCACCCCCCCCCCCCACTCCCCCGGCCCCCCCATCCCCCCCCCAACCCACCCCACCCCACCCCCTCCTCCCACACCCCCAATCCCCTTCACCCCCCCCTTTACCCCCAACACCTCACCCGTTAAATCCCCCCCACCCCCCCCCCCAACCCCCCCCCCCCTACCCCCCTTCCTCCATCCCCCACACGCCCCTGGACATCCACCTCCACCCACCCTCCCACCCCCGTGATTACCCCCCACCATGCCCCACACCTACTGGGCCTGCCACCCCCCCCCCAATCCCACCTACCCGCGTCCCCCACGCCAACAAACCACTCTACCACCCCCCCATACCCACCCCACCCGTCCCGCAACCCCCATCCCTACTGCCCTACCTACCCCACCACACCCAAACCGCCACCACCTGTCCCCCTCCCCACCCCCCACCCTCCCAGTCCCCAGCCGCCCCCCAATCCGCAATACCCCCGCCCCCCCCTAACCTTTCCCCGTCCCTGCCATAAATCCCCACCCCCCCCCCCACTACTCCCCCCCACCCCCAGTCCCTCCCATCCGCCCAACTAATTATTCCCTCTCCAATTAAATCGCCGCCTCCCCTACACCCCGCCCCCCTCTCTCCACCCCTTTGACCCCCCATCCCCCCCTCACCCCTCCTGTACCCACCCCCCCCCTCTTCCCCCCTCAAACTCCCAGCATAACCCCCCACCCTCCCCAGTACATTCCTACCCCACCCTGGGCCCCCGCCCAACCCCCACAACCCACCCCTAACCCCCCGACCCCCAGGATACCCCCCACCTCTCAGCCCAAAGCTACCATCCCCCCATCCCATGAGCCACCAGTACACCCTACCCTCCCCCCCCCTCCCCAACGTAACACCCCCGACTCATCCCCCACACACGACCCCATCCGGCCCTCCACCCTATGTCCAGATTCCCCTTCAACCCCCCAACCCTAACTCCCCCCACACTCGCCAACATCTCCCGCACCTCCCCCCAAAAACCAACCCCCCCCACCATCACCTCCACCACCACCCACCGCCCCCCATCAAGCACACCTCAACCACTATCTTAAACCTACCCCAGAGAAACATCAACCAATACTCCCACCACAACGATGCATCAGAAGGCCACCTCCCCACCCCTACCAACAAATCCCACCAACCAAACAGACAACCTAACACCCCCCAAACCCACCCACCCCCCCCCCCCCCACCTCCCCCCCCCCCCCCCCCCCCCCCCCCGCCAACCACCCCCACCACCCCCACCCCCCCCCCCCCCCCCCACCCCCCCCCCCACAACCACCGCCCCACCCCCACCAACCCCCCCCCCCCCCACCCCACCCCCCACCAAACAACCACCCCAGACAACCCCACCCCGCCACACACACAACACCCACGCCCACCCCCTCCCCCCCCCCCCCCCCCCCTCCACGCCCCTCCCCCCCAACACCCCCCCCCCCCCCACCCCCCCCCCCCACCACCCCCCCCCCCCCCCACCCCACCCCCCCCCACCCCCCCCCCCCCCCCCCCCCCCCCCCACCCCACCACGACACCACGAATAAATGCACATACCAAAACACCCCCACCACCCCCCCCCCCACCCCACCCCCCCCCCCCCCCCCCCCCCGACCACACCCCGCTTAGTGAATCCCCCCCCCAAAACCCCCCACCCCCCCCACCCCCCCCACCTAACCCCCCACCACACAAACCCACTAACCCCCAACAAACCCACCACCCCACCCACCCCCCCACCCCCCAACCACCCAACCCCCCCCCCCCAAAACCCCCACCCCCCCAACCTCAACACCCCCCCTACACCCCCCCCCACACTATCACACCTATCAAAAAACCCCCCCCCACCCCATTCTCGTCCCCCCCCCCCCCCCCCCCCCCAACCCCCCAAAGCCCCCCACCCTCCACCCCCCCCCCCCCCCACCCCCCCCCCCCCCCCCCCCCCCCCCACCCCCCCCACCCCCCCCCCACCCCCACACCCCAAACCATAACCACACCCCCCCCCCCCATCCCCCACCACACCACCCCAAAACCCTCAAAATAACAACTACCCCCCCCCCCCCCCCCCCCCCCCCCCCCCCCCCCCTCCCCCCCCACCTCCCAACCACCCCCACCACCACCCCCCCCACCCCCCCCCCCCCCCCACATCCCCCGCCCACCCCCCAACCATAACAACAAAGCCCCCAGCCCCAACCCAAACAACACCCCACCTTAATAACACCACCAACAACCCAGAACAGACCACAAACACCACACCCCCCATCCCACACCGACAACCACCCTACAACCCATACCCCACCGCACAACCCACAACACCCCCGAAAGCCCCCAGCGGGGACCCCCACCCCCCTTCACACACTACAAACACCAACCAAAACAGACAACAAAAAAAGCCTTCAGGCGTGGGACCGAAAACTGTCCTTTAAACTACAACCCCCCCCAACAAACAAAAATCCCCCAACACCCCAAACACTCCTTACAACTACAAACAACTAACAAACAACTAAAAAGCCTTTAGCGGGGACCGAAACTGTCCTTAAACTACAAACAATTCAAAACAGACAACTAAAAAGCCTTTAGCGGGGACCGAAACTGTCCTTAAACTACAAACAATTCAAAACAGACAACTAAAAAGCCTTTAGCGGGGACCGAAACTGTCCTTAAACTACAAACAATTCAAAACAGACAACTAAAAAGCCTTCAGCGGGGACCGAAACTGTCCTTAAACTGTCCTTAAACTACAAACAATTCAAAACAGACAACTAAAAAGCCTTCAGCGGGGACCGAAACTGTCCTTAAACTACAAACAATTCAAAACAGACAACTAAAAAGCCTTCAGCGGGGACCGAAACTGTCCTTAAACTACAAACAATTCAAAACAGACAACTAAAAAGCCTTCAGCGGGGACCGAAACTGTCCTTAAACTACAAACAATTCAAAACAGACAACTAAAAAGCCTTCAGCGGGGACCGAAACTGTCCTTAAACTACAAACAATTCAAAACAGACAACTAAAAAGCCTTCAGCGGGGACCGAAACTGTCCTTAAACTACAAACAATTCAAAACAGACAACTAAAAAGCCTTCAGCGGGGACCGAAACTGTCCCTAAACTACAAACAATTCAAAACAGACAACTAAAAAGCCTTTAGCGGGGACCGAAACTGTCCTTAAACTACAAACAATTCAAAACAGACAACTAAAAAGCCTTCAGCGGGGACCGAAACTGTCCTTAAACTACAAACAATTCAAAACAGACAACTAAAAAGCCTTCAGCGGGGACCGAAACTGTCCTTAAACTACAAACAATTCAAACTACAAACAATTCAAAACAGACAACTAAAAAGCCTTCAGCGGGGACCGAAACTGTCCTTAAACTACAAACAATTCAAAACAGACAACTAAAAAGCCTTTAGCGGGGACCGAAACTGTCCTTAAACTACAAACAATTCAAAACAGACAACTAAAAAGCCTTCAGCGGGGACCGAAACTGTCCTTAAACTACAAACAATTAAAAACAGACAACTAAAAAGCCTTCAGCGGGGACCGAAACTGTCCTTAAACTACAAACAATTCAAAACAGACAACTAAAAAGCCTTCAGCGGGGACCGAAACTGTCCTTAAACTACAAACAATTCAAAACAGACAACTAAAAAGCCTTCAGCGGGGACCGAAACTGTCCTTAAACTACAAACAATTCAAAACAGACAACTAAAAAGCCTTCAGCGGGGACCGAAACTGTCCTTAAACTACAAACAATTCAAAACAGACAACTAAAAAGCCTTTAGCGGGGACCGAAACTGTCCTTAAACTACAAACAATTCAAAACAGACAACTAAAAAAGCCTTTAGCGGGGACCGAAACTGTCCTTAAACTACAAACAATTCAAAACAGACAACTAAAAAGCCTTCAGCGGGGACCGAAACTGTCCTTAAACTACAAACAATTCAAAACAGACAACTAAAAAGCCTTCAGCGGGGACCGAAACTGTCCTTAAACTACAAACAATTCAAAACAGACAACTAAAAAGCCTTCAGCGGGGACCGAAACTGTCCTTAAACTACAAACAATTCAAAACAGACAACTAAAAAGCCTTCAGCGGGGACCGAAACTGTCCTTAAACTACAAACAATTCAAAACAGACAACTAAAAAGCCTTCAGCGGGGACCGAAACTGTCCTTAAACTACAAACAATTCAAAACAGACAACTAAAAAGCCTTCAGCGGCGACCAAAACTGTCCTTAAACTACAAACAATTCAAAACAGACAACTAAAAAGCCTTCAGCGGGGACCGAAACTGTCCTTAAACTACAAACAATTCAAAACAGACAACTAAAAAGCCTTTAGCGGGGACCGAAACTGTCCTTAAACTACAAACAATTCAAAACAGACAACTAAAAAGCCTTCAGCGGCGACCAAAACTGTCCTTAAACTACAAACAATTCAAAACAGACAACTAAAAAGCCTTCAGCGGAGACCGAAACTGTCCTTAAACTACAAACAATTCAAAACAGACAACTAAAAAGCCTTCAGCGGGGACCGAAACTGTCCTTAAACTACAAACAATTCAAAACAGACAACTAAAAAGCCTTCAGCGGGGACCGAAACTGTCCTTAAACTACAAACAATTCAAAACAGACAACTAAAAAGCCTTCAGCGGGGACCGAAACTGTCCTTAAACTACAAACAATTCAAAACAGACAACTAAAAAGCCTTTAGCGGGGACCGAAACTGTCCTTAAACTACAAACAATTCAAAACAGACAACTAAAAAACCTTTAGTGGGGACCGAAACTGTCCTTAAACTACAAACAATTCAAAACAGACAACTAAAAAGCCTTTAGCGGGGACCGAAACTGTCCTTAAACTACAAACAATTCAAAACAGACAACTAAAAAAGCCTTCAGCGGGGACCGAAACTGTCCTTAAACTACAAACAATTCAAAACAGACAACTAAAAAGCCTTCAGCGGGGACCGAAACTGTCCTTAAACTACAAACAATTCAAAACAGACAACTAAAAAGCCTTCAGCGGGGACCGAAACAGTCCTTAAACTACAAACAATTCAAAACAGACAACTAAAAAGCCTTTAGCGGGGACCGAAACTGTCCTTAAACTACAAACAATTCAAAACAGACAACTAAAAAGCCTTTAGCGGGGACCGAAACTGTCCTTAAACTACAAACAATTCAAAACAGACAACTAAAAAGCCTTTAGCGGGGACCGAAACTGTCCTTAAACTACAAACAATTCAAAACAGACAACTAAAAAGCCTTCAGCGGGGACCGAAACTGTCCTTAAACTACAAACAATTCAAAACAGACAACTAAAAAGCCTTCAGCGGGGACCGAAACTGTCCTTAAACTACAAACAATTCAAAACAGACAACTAAAAAGCCTTCAGCGGGGACCGAAACTGTCCTTAACTACAAACAATTCAAAACAGACAACTAAAAAGCCTTTAGCGGGGACCGAAACTGTCCTTAAACTACAAACAATTCAAAACAGACAACTAAAAAGCCTTTAGCGGGGACCGAAACTGTCCTTAAACTACAAACAATTCAAAACAGACAACTAAAAAGCCTTCAGCGGGGACCGAAACTGTCCTTAAACTACAAACAATTCAAAACAGACAACTAAAAAGCCTTCAGCGGGGACCGAAACTGTCCTTAAACTACAAACAATTCAAAACAGACAACTAAAAAGCCTTCAGCGGGGACCGAAACTGTCCTTAAACTACAAACAATTCAAAACAGACAACTAAAAAGCCTTCAGCGGGGACCGAAACTGTCCTTAAACTACAAACAATTCAAAACAGACAACTAAAAAGCCTTCAGCGGGGACCGAAACTGTCCTTAAACTACAAACAATTCAAAACAGACAACTAAAAAGCCTTTAGCGGGGACCGAAACTGTCCTTAAACTACAAACAATTCAAAACAGACAACTAAAAAGCCTTTAGCGGGGACCGAAACTGTCCTTAAACTACAAACAATTCAAAACAGACAACTAAAAAGCCTTTAGCGGGGACCGAAACTGTCCTTAAACTACAAACAATTCAAAACAGACAACTAAAAAGCCTTCAGCGGGGACCGAAACTGTCCTTAAACTACAAACAATTCAAAACAGACAACTAAAAAGCCTTTAGCGGGGACCGAAACTGTCCTTAAACTACAAACAATTCAAAACAGACAACTAAAAAGCCTTCAGCGGGGACCGAAACTGTCCTTAAACTACAAACAATTCAAAACAGACAACTAAAAAGCCTTCAGCGGGGACCGAAACTGTCCTTAAACTACAAACAATTCAAAACAGACAACTAAAAAGCCTTCAGCGGGGACCGAAACTGTCCTTAAACTACAAACAATTCAAAACAGACAACTAAAAAGCCTTCAGCGGGGACCGAAACTGTCCTTAAACTACAAACAATTCAAAACAGACAACTAAAAAGCCTTTAGCGGGGACCGAAACTGTCCTTAAACTACAAACAATTCAAAACAGACAACTAAAAAGCCTTCAGCGGGGACCGAAACTGTCCTTAAACTACAAACAATTCAAAACAGACAACTAAAAAGCCTTCAGAGGGGACCGAAACTGTCCTTAAACTACAAACAATTCAAAACAGACAACTAAAAAGCCTTTAGCGGGGACCGAAACTGTCCTTAAACTACAAACAATTCAAAACAGACAACTAAAAAGCCTTCAGCGGGGACCGAAACTGTCCTTAAACTACAAACAATTCAAAACAGACAACTAAAAAGCCTTTAGCGGGGACCGAAACTGTCCTTAAACTACAAACAATTCAAAACAGACAACTAAAAAGCCTTCAGCGCGGACCGAAACTGTCCTTAAACTACAAACAATTCAAAACAGACAACTAAAAAGCCTTCAGCGGGGACCGAAACTGTCCTTAAACTACAAACAATTCAAAACAGACAACTAAAAAGCCTTTAGCGGGGACCGAAACTGTCCTTAAACTACAAACAATTCAAAACAGACAACTAAAAAGCCTTTAGCGGGGACCGAAACTGTCCTTAAACTACAAACAATTCAAAACAGACAACTAAAAAGCCTTTAGCGGGGACCGAAACTGTCCTTAAACTACAAACAATTCAAAACAGACAACTAAAAAGCCTTTAGCGGGGACCGAAACTGTCCTTAAACTACAAACAATTCAAAACAGACAACTAAAAAGCCTTCAGCGGGGACCGAAACTGTCCTTAAACTACAAACAATTCAAAACAGACAACTAAAAAGCCTTCAGCGGGGACCGAAACTGTCTTTAAACTACAAACAATTCAAAACAGACAACTAAAAAGCCTTCAGCGGGGACCGAAACTGTCCTTAAACTACAAACAATTCAAAACAGACAACTAAAAAGCCTTCAGCGGGGACCGAAACTGTCCTTAAACTACAAACAATTCAAAACAGACAACTAAAAAGCCTTTAGCGGGGACCGAAACTGTCCTTAAACTACAAACAATTCAAAACAGACAACTAAAAAGCCTTCAGCGGGGACCGAAACTGTCCTTAAACTACAAACAACTCAAAACAGACAACTAAAAAGCCTTCAGCGGGGACCGAAACTGTCCTTAAACTACAAACAATTCAAAACAGACAACTAAAAAGCCTTCAGCGGGGACCGAAACTGTCCTTAAACTACAAACAATTCAAAACAGACAACTAAAAAGCCTTCAGCGGAGACCGAAACTGTCCTTAAACTACAAACAATTCAAAACAGACAACTAAAAAGCCTTTAGCGGGTACCGAAACTGTCCTTAAACTACAAACAATTCAAAACAGACAACTAAAAAGCCTTTAGCGGGGACCGAAACTGTCCTTAAACTACAAACAATTCAAAACAGACAACTAAAAAGACAGCCACGGGGACCGAAACACAGTCCTGAAAAACTAACAAACAAGTCAAAACAGACAAACTAAAAAAAAACCTTCCAGCGGGACCGAATCTGTCCGATAAAAACTACAAACAATTTCAAAACAGACAACAAAAAAGCCTTCACAGACCGAAACTTCCCTTAAACTACAAACAATTCAAAACAGACAACTAAAAAGCCTTTAGCGGGGACCGAAACTGTCCTTAAACTACAAACAATTCAAAACAGACAACTAAAAAGCCATCAGCGGGGACCGAAACTGTCCTTAAACTACAAACAATTCAAAACAGACAACTAAAAATCCTTCAGCGGGGACCGAAACTGTCCTTAAACTACAAACAATTCAAAACAGACAACTAAAAAGCCTTCAGCGGGGACCGAAACTGTCCTTAAACTACAAACAATTCAAAACAGACAACTAAAAAGCCTTCAGCGGGGACCGAAACTGTCCTTAAACTACAAACAATTCAAAACAGACAACTAAAAAGCCTTCAGCGGGGACCGAAACTGTCCTTAAACTACAAACAATTCAAAACAGACAACTAAAAAGCCTTCAGCGGGGACCGAAACTGTACCCTTAAACCTACAACGAAACGTCAAGGCCTTACAACTAAAAAGCCCCCAGCGGGACCGAAACTTAGCCCCACCCCACTACCGAAGGTTTTTGCCAAGACAGCACAACTGGATAAGCCTTCACGGCACCCCCGAAGCCGTCCTTGGGACTACAAAACACTATCAAAACAGACAACCTCAAGAGCCTTTAGCGAGGACGACCCAGAGTCCCCTTGGGAGGACAAACCAATTCAGATCATGATCTATGAAGCCTTCAGCCGGGACCTAGAACTGTCCTTAATACTACAGGGCCAGGATTCAAGACAGCCGACTAGGAAAGTCTTCAGCGCGTGGACCGAAACTTCCTTAAACAACAAATCTCACACAACTCACGGTTAGAAGCTGGGCCCGCCAACCGAAAGACAGTCCTTAAAAGTACCAAACAATTTCAACAGAAACAATCAGTCCACTAATCAAGGATGTATAATCTGCCCTTCACTATCGTAAACGACAAACGTGATTGTCCAAATAGGACTGTGTCTAAAATTCATAGCACGAGAAACCGAAAGTGTGTCTTCATTTTTGCAAACTATTATCAAATTTGACACAAAAAGCCTCACTTTGATATTCCTAAACTGTTGCTTAAATCTACCACATTTCCAAAACAGACAACGCGTAAAATTAGCCATCATGCGGAAAGTTCAACTATTCATTAAACCACTAACAATTCAAAACAGATCAACTAAACAGCCTACAATCTGGTTGTCCGAAGGTGTCCGGGAAACAGCAAACAATACCAAACAGACTGGTAACAAGTTTTTCAGCGGGGACCGAAACCTGTCGCTAAACTTCCGAACAATAAAACATGACAACTAAATAAGCTTTTTTCAAAGGACCACAACACTGTGGACTTGGAACTACAAACAGTGTAAAAACAGGTGGATTTCAAGCTTCAGCGGGACCGACAACTAGTCCTTAACCACTACAAACAATTCAAAACAGACCAACTAAGAAAGCCTTCCATGCGGTGCGACCGACAACTGTCCTTAAACTACAAAACAATCTTCAAAACAGACAACGCCAAAAGCCATTTTTATCAGACAGGAACGGACCAGAGCAACTACCGCGTCCTCTCCTCCAAACTACCAAATCAATTGACCCCATCAAACACACAACTAAAACGAGCCGATCAGTCTGCGGGACCGAAACTGTCCTTACCTAAACAACAAAACAATTCAAAACCCGACATCATACCGAAAAGCCTTAAAGTGCGAGGCGACCTAAACTGTTCCATTAAAATTACAAACAATTCCTTAACAACGATCAACGTAAAAAGTCTTCATCAAGCGGGGAACCGAAAACCTGTCGTTAAAACTACAAACAATCCTCAATTACTAAAGACCACGACTAAAAAAGCCTTCTAACGGGGACCGAAACTGTTCCTTAACACTACAAACAATCTCATAACAAGACAACTAAAACAGAGCTTCTAGCGAGGGACCGGATTTGCAACTGTCACCTTAGTAAAACAACATAGCAGTCCTTGGTTAACCCCAGACTGTAGGATTGCTCAAAAAGCCCCCCTGCACCCCAACCGTCACCTGCGTTGTCCCTGTCTACCCATAATTGTGACAAACAGATTCCAAAACATACAACAAAGACCAGCAACAATTACCCCGCACCCCGACCCACTGTAGTATTTCTTAAGTCCTTACCCAGCGGGACCGTACACCACCTGTCCGCTTCACAAACTCTTGACCAAACAATCTCAACCAATCACACTATCAACTTTAACATATACAAACCATTTATCGTGGGTTTACCTAACCTTGGTGTTGTCCCCTTAAACGTTCATGTAATTTTTCACTTCGAATTGTCAACAGCACATCTCAAAAACCCCCCTTTTAAGTTCGACTTCGTGGTTACTACTGTCCTTTCTGCGACTACAAATCACATGACCAGAACAATCTCGAATGCGCCAACTCCCAATATAGTGCCCATCTGTTAGGCCTACATTCTGGCGTAAACTGGTCCTCAGTCTAATATCCAAGCTCAGTCCCCTAAAACCTTACACAACACTCATTAACACTCTCCTAAATACATCGGTGGATTAATCCGACACTAACCCACAATCTACACAACAACCCCCACCTCCCAACCAAAACCTGCCTTCAGCGGTGGACCGAAACTTGTGTCTCCCCTTATAACGACCTGACACACAAATATCAAACACATCACAACTAATAACAAGCGAGCACCGTGATTCTAGTCAGCCGGGACCTGAAAACATGTCCTTCAAAAATACAAACCAAATTGCAAATAACCCATGTCTACAAAACTAAATCACGCCCTTTAGCGGTGATGACCGAAAGCTATGTCTCCTTAACCGCCACTACAAACAGAATGTCAAAACACGGATACAACTTCAACCAAAGCCCATTCTAAGCGATGGACTGACGAAACAAGCACTGCCTAAAAACTACAAAGCAATATTCAAAACACTTCAACTAATCAAGCCCCTTCAGCGGGGACAGAAACTTAGCCATGAAGGACAAACGAAGCAAAACTGCCGTCTTGTCACATCCTTAAGACGGGCCTACCGAAATAAAGTCCATAATTCTACTAAATATCATCAAAACAGACCAACTAAAATAGCTGCTCTTTTATTGCATGGAGGCGGGGGACTCGAGAAAACATGTCCCTTAAAACTACAAACAAAAATTCAAAACAGTACAACTAAAAAGGCCACAGCATTGACCTGAACGTGAGAACTAGTCCAAAATCTACAAACAAAACAAAAGACAGGGACAACAAAAAAGCCTATCAGGGCGGGGACATACACTGTCCTTAAACTACAAACAATTCAAAAACAGAACAACTAAAAATCCTTCAGTGGCGGGTGACCGGAAACTGTCCTTGAAACTACAAACAATTACAAAACAGACCAATGAACTAAGACGCCCTTGCAGCTGGAGGACCGAACACTGTCCTTAAAAATTGAGAAAGGTAGAATACCCCCCCCGCCCCCCTGACCCGTTCCCCTTGCGAGCCGGCCAACCTGCTTCCCCACGTTTCCCCGCACTTAGTACTCCCCCCCCCGTTACGCCTACGCCCTCCC
>JAMPIV010002911.1:0-171153 GCA_024509875.1 Oreohelix idahoensis
GAAAAGGAAAAATGGAGCCTTAAACTATCTCAGGGGTTGAGGGGAGTTTCATACGATGTTTATTTAAAACTCTCAAAAGAAGACCAGGAAGATTATGAAATCTTAAAACAAGCTTTATTGGTCAGGTACGAAAAGAATTCTGAATCTTATAGAAAGAGATTCCGAACTGCTAAGCTACTTCCAGGAGAAAACTATCACCAGTTTTCTGCCAGATTGGAAACTTATCTGACAAAATGGATTAGCTTAGGAAAATGTCAAGATATAAAAGAAATGGTCATGATGGAACAACTGAGAGAATCTATGCCTCAGGAAATGAGAAAATTTCTTATGGAGCAAGGAGCTGAGAGATTGGACGATATTTTAACCATGGCTGAAAGATATCAAGCAGCTCAGTCAGAAGTGTCAGGAAATAAGAAGAAGCAGGGTGAGAACTTCAAACCTTCACAAAACTTTACCAACTATGAACACAGGGACAATTCCAACAAGAACAAACACAGAACTAATTATAAAGACAAAAACCCTCTAGGATCAGAAAAGAAACCTCCAAGAAAGGAAGGAAAGTGGTGTAAATCTTGCCAAATGAGTAACCACAATACTGCGGAATGCAGACGGAAAAACCCTCCTCATCACGCTGCATGCCTTACAACAGAGAACAAGGGAAGGAAGGACCTGGCAGATAGTCAGAAGGACCTCCATCATCCCCTGTCTGTGAGGAAGTGACCTTGAATGGCACCCAAGTACTGTGCTTATATGATACAGGCTTGGACTTTGACTCAGTAGTGTGCTCTTCTCTGGTGAGTCCGGAACAAATAACCACAGAAACAGTGGATATCAGAGGACCAGTCAAGGGAGCAGGAACCATGACACTGCCCATAGCCCGTATCAACATAAGATCTCGCTATGTTGAAGGAGAGATCAAAGCAGCAGTGATGGACAACCCTATCTACCCATTAATACTGGGATGTAGATATGTCTTTCTAGGAGAACCTATAAGACCCATAGTGATGGCAACAGTCCAGACCAGGGCAAGCTCTAAGAAAGAGGAGGACACTATCATCAATACTCATCCAGAAGAGATGAGAAAGGCTCAAACTGCTGACAGTACATTGAAGCCTTGCTTTGGCAAATTACCTAAAAGCCATAACCCTCCAGAGAAAGGAGACTTATATATGAAAAATGGCCTACTATATAGAAAAGCTGGAACAGGACCTAAAGGACATGGACAGCTTGTAGTGCCAAAATCATACAGGGAGCAGGTTATGAAGCTAGGACATGCTATACCCTTCAGTGGACATATGGGAATAGGGCCACTGGACAACGGATAGCTTGTCACTACTTTTGGCCAGGGATCACAGAGGACATAAAGAGGTATGTGAGATCCTGTCCAGAATGCCAAAGAGTAGCTCCTAAACATAGGACTGCACCAGCAACACTGGGAGAAATGCCCATCATGGGAACGCCCTTCGAACGTGTTGCCGTGGATATTGTTGGACCCCTCAGTAGGACCAAGAAGAGAAATGCATATATCTTAACCTTGGTCGATACTTGCTCTATGTGGGGAGAGGCAGTAGCAATGTCATCGATAGATTCGAAACATGTGGCAGAGGCACTGTTAACAATATTCACCCGATTAGGTTTCCCACATCAAATATTGACTGACAATGGTTCTCAGTTTAGGGGAAAGCTAACACAAGAAGTATTCAGGTTATTTCAAGCTAGACATTATCACTGTAGCCCGTACCACGCCCAAGGGAATGGTCAAGTAGAGCGGTTCAATGGCACGCTCATTTCAATCCTTAGAAAGTTGGCTAGTGATAAACCTGAAACTTGGGACACATACTTACCCTCAGCACTATTTGCCTATAGGGAAGTCCCACATAACTCCACAGGATTGGCTCCAGCTACATTGTTGTTTGGACGACCAATCAAAGGTCCACTGGAAGCATTGTTGCGGACATGGACTGATGAAAAAGCAGAAGAAACCGTGACTTCTTCATACCAATACGTCAACGAGTTGACATCTCGATTGAAAACAAGTTGGAAACTGGCAAATGATAACTTGAGACAGGCCAGGAGGAAGCAGGCTGCTTACTACAATAAAACAGCAAAAGATAGGGAACTTGAGGTGGGAAAAAAGGTTCTGTTACTGTTGCCCAGCAGCAATAATAAATTGCAAATTGGATGGCAAATTGGTAAGAAAACGAAGATGGCTGTATACCGCTCCACCTATGTCCCAGTCTTGACATATGGATGCGAGTCATGGGCAATGACTACAACCCACAAAAGCCAGATCCAAACCTCAGAAATGAGGTATCTGAGGAATGTGGTTGAAGTAACAAGAAGAGACATGGTCCGCAACCAGACGATACGTCAAGGCCTAAAATCCCACCCACTGCAGATCCAAATAGAACAGTCCAAACTAAGATGGTTTGGCCATGTCTGCAGAATGGGAGAAGATCGGCTACCACGACAAGCATGGGAAACAAAGAGCCAGGGATCCAGACCTCCAGGACGACCCAGAGTCCGCTGGGAGGACAACATTAGACAATCTTTGAAGGACCGAGGACTAGAATGGAACCAGGCCAGGAAGAAGACAGCTGATAGAATAGTCTGGCGCTCTCTCTTCCAAACCTCTACACCTCACGGTAGAAGAGGAAAGACTAAGTAAGTAAGTAAATTGGATGGCAGGGTCCCTACGTCATATTAGAAAAACTTTCCCGGACCAACTATAAGATTGACAAGAAAGGAAAGGAGAAGGTGTATCATGTCAACCTTCTTAAAAAGTATTATGACAGGGAAGCATCAGAAGTTGCACATATCATGACCCTGGCCATTGCAACAGAAATGCAGGATGAACCAATTTCCTCCATGGAATACCCCCTAACAACTACGGAAAGCTATGCTCAAGTTAATGTGAGTGAACATTTAACTCTTGAGCAGAGGAAAAAGGTTCAGGAGGTGTTAGAAATCCATGCTGAGGTACTCACAGATAAGCCGGGGTGTACTAATCTGTTAGAGTATGACATGACGATTACTAAATATACACCAGTTTGTATGCGGACATACCCTATACCTTATGCTAAAGGACAGGCACTCAAGGATGAGATTGACTATCTCTTAAAAGAGCAAATTATTTCAAGGTCTGAATCTCCCTACAGCTCAAGTGTGGTGCTATTAAGGAAACCTAGTGGTGAACACAGGTTATGCATTGATTATAGGAAACTAAATGCTATCACTGAATCTCAGGTAGACCCATTACGTGACACCAATCAGTTGTTTGCTACATTGAGTAAGGCTCGGTATTTTTCAAAAGTAGATCTAAGCAAGAGATACTACCAAATACCAGTAAAACCAGAAGTTAGGAAACTGTTAGCCTTTAGTACACCGGATGGACATTACGAGTTCAATGTACTCCTATTTGGTTTAAAGAATGCTCCAAGTATCTTCACCAGAATGATGAGGAAATTGTTGGAACCATTACAAAATCCTCATATCACCAACTTCATGGATGATATTCTGATTGCTACCACTACGTTCGAGGAACACATAGTAGCACTCTCCATGTTGTTAGGTAGATTGAGAGAAACGGGATTGACAGCACGCCCAACTAAGTGTCATATTGGATGTGAGACATTGGAATTTTTAGGTCACACTATCTCTACAGGGCAAATGTCTCCGGACCCAAAGAATGTAGAGAAAATGAGAAAAGCACCAAGACCACAAACTAAGACGGATGTAAGATCCTTTGTGTCACTGTGCGAGTTTTATCAGAAATATATACCCCATTTCAACTCCTTGTGCGCGCCATTAACCGACTTAACCAAAAAAGGTCAGCCGGATAAAATACAATGGACTGCGGAGTGTGAACAGGCTTATACAGAGTTGAAAAATAAGCTGACAAATAAACCTATCCTTGCCCTTCCCGATCTCACACAAGAATTCGTACTAAGAACGGATGCTAGCAATGTAGGCATAGGAGCAACATTATTACAGCGGGCAGACACACCGCCACATATGCTATTACCAGTACCTTTTGCCAGTAGAAAGTTAAATACAGCTGAAAGAAATTATTCTACCGTTGAACGTGAATGCCTCGCTTTGGTCTGGTCGATCAACAAAATCGCCTCTTTTCTTTACGGGAAACACTTCATTGTGGAAAGGGATCACCAGCCTTTGATGTTTTTAGCAGTGTCTAAAAAATTAAATTCACGACTTTTAAGGTGGAGTTTACTGTTATCTCCATATTCGTTCAATATGAGATACATTCCAGGACGGGACAATCTTGGACCCGATTTTTTAAGTCGTCATCCTATCAAAGGAGATATAGAAAAACAGAAAAGTAAGGAGAAACTGCAGCATGAGTTACCAAAAAGTTAACTGTGCATGCACTGTTTTAAAGAAGAGGGCTCTGTATCGAAATTTGGTTCCTCTTGCTTTGTTGTGGAAAAAAAAATGTGTAGCGCGACTCCCACACACACACACCGGCGCAAGGTCAGCGCGGCGATCTTTCTTTGAAGTTTGTAGTAGACGGGAAATGTGAATTACGGTTAAAAGCCATACAGTATTACCGAAGAATGATGAAATAGCTAATAAGAATGAATGGCGGACTTTCAAAGTTTGCATTTACTGGACATTAAATTATTAACTACCGGAGAACGCCTGGTTGGAATAATATTAAATAAAAATAATTCAACAAAGGAGATAGACTAGGAATTATATCCAAAAGGATATTATTCAAATATAAATAGTTTTAAAGATAATTAATATTTTTCACCTTCATCACATCGGCTAAAAGTTAGCTAATAATCTTTAAAAATTTATTACACTAACAAGCCTCAACGGATTTGTATAAAACTTATATGTAATGAAAGCCTCATATGGGGAAAAGGAAATGATACATAGAAAGGACGGAAGAATATAAGTGTGTAGTGAACAGAAGAAAAAAACAAGTACAGGAAAAACACAGATTGCTTCAAATAGCCTCAAACCAGGAGATGAAACGAAAATCTTTTGGGACTTTTAGAGGTGCTTTCTCGTACGCGCGAGAGACTGAAATATAAGGACAGAGGGACGCGTTGAAAATCACACACACCAAATCCAGAAGCCAAAGTCAGAAACTGGAAGACAGTATCTGCAAGAAAAGTTATTTTTTCACGCTGCATGCAGGGCAGATTAACTTCAACCAAAATAATCTCACCGTGAGCTTATAGATCCTAAGAGGGTATGTAAGTTTATTAAAGATATATGTATGAATAATATCATTTTATTTCAGATTTTATTTCTGATTGATTGTATCAGATATAATAAAAAAGAGAATGACGCTAACCAGAGATAACCTTCACCGGTATGGTCAGGAAGCATAACCATTAATTGGTTAGCCAAATATATCATGGCTAATTCTTGCCTGGAAGCTTACGACATACCAGCAAGTAATTAAGTGACTTGACATCCATAAGTGGAAGGCAAAGGTTATATCGTACCCATGTATCATAACATATGATTTATTCATGTATTTTGTTAATTCTGCACAGTATACATTATCTTATCATGCTATCTCTGTAACATACTACCATGATTCATTCATTTATATACAAACACTGAAGACATGGTCGCATCATGAACAGTAGTTGGTGGTGAGATTGTTGGAACAACATGACCACCTATTACTTCTTGTTCCAGGTTTTTATGATCAATGTTTATGATCATTCCTGATCGAGAAACTAAAGACTTGAAGAAGTTGATCCAGCTCACTGAAGCCTAGAGGTCAACCAAACTTCAACACCTTAGTCCCCCGTAGTTATAGGGCGGGCTGAAGGAAAGTCTTCCGTACTCCAGTGTGTCGGAGGAACCTCGAGCAGACGTGGCTAAAGTTGAGTTTCTTTGTATCCATCCAACAAATCCGGTGAGCAGTTTCTAAACGACTGTCTAATGATGACAACTAGATGGCAAGAGATAATGTGACAATCCTTTTGTTGTAAATTCAGTGGAAGATAAATCCAAGACTTTTTCTATTAGTTATTTTAATTTGTAACTGTAAATAATCATACATTTTACCATCTTCCAACACCCATTTATCATTACAAGAATATATAGATGTACATAATAAATTGGATAATTGTACTCATTTGACTTGTTAAATTTTTAACTGTTAAATTTTGAGTTACCTTTTCAAATTTAATTATATTATCACATAAGGTTACGATAGCGAAAGTAGCAACTTATATTTCTGAAGCCTAAATCTATTGTCCAGCTCAGAGTATTCACAGCTGTAACTCACTTGTGATACCAGTGTACTTCTCGGGCACTGGAACTTCATACTTTCTGGAGAGAGATTCTACTTCTGCTCTACCACTATTATCATAATAGGAAAACCTTTCGCTACACTCATCTTTAGATTTATTAAAATGCTTTCTTTCAGAGAGATAACCTCTACATTTTTTATTAATGCATATTAGTTAATTCCCTTTTTCTTTGTGTCATTTTTAAAAACAAAATTAATGTACTGATTAATTTTTTTTCTTTCTCTTGTATTTTCATGATGTATTCATTAATGCATTTGACTTTCCTTTTCTTGCCTTGACTGATGACTTATGACTGACATATTTCTATCTTGCATCGTTACTTAAATTAGTACGCATATGCAAACAGACTGTGACTAAGGTTTTCAATCGTTTGACTACTGGCCACTTTTATTTGATCAATTCTGGCCAATTTTCCGGTTCAGTAATTGTTTGATTTTGAATTGTTTTTTAAATGTATGTGTTGCAACTTGTCGCAACTTATCCTGACTATATATATTCTGACTACGTATTCTGTCCATGCATTCTGACTATACATATTTAATTTTGTAGTGCATGGGAAATAACTCATAGAATTGTAGTCACTTTTATTTCTACAGTTGTCTAATCTTGATAGCATCGTTAAGGAGTTGTCTTATCTTGATAGCGATAATTGTTGATAGTTTGTGTGAACGATTTTGAGTCATGCCCATATACGGAGCGCTCAGATCGCCAGTTCTTTGAAAACAGTTGGCAACTTGCGATGTCATTTCCTTTTAAGGTTCGAAATCTTCAGACGAACATCGTAGAACATTCTTCGTTTCGTAAGTTAGCATGAGTTGTATTTGGTTCGCGTGTTCTGCGCATGTCCTAGGTTTAGGCATTGTTTTGTATGATTTCCGCCCAAGACACTCTGGGCAGAATTGTTGGTCAAGCGAGACGTAGCGTTGTGCTAGCGTCTTCGTTTATATTATTCAGGAAGGAGTCCTCATCATTGTTGTTCCTTGTTTGAGATGATATATCTCTATTTTATTCCAAATGCCTGGATGCATACGTGATTTATGTATTCCTGATGAACAGGTAACTGAATCTTTGTTTCTGAGTTACTTTATCGCCATCTTGTGATGTTGACATTTTGCCTAGCCTGCCTTATTCAAGAGTCTATGATATGACAAGTTTACTCAGCTCACGATCCTCTTATATTGTCACGCATCGATTGATGCCTGTCCTAAGGACCATTTGCTTCCTGAACTTTATTGATGGATCTAGGTTTGATACCTTTGCTGTATAAGGAACATAGAGGACGATAATGTGACGCTCAAAAGACATGCCTGTCTTGTTGAGGTCGAATATAGGAGACTAGATTTAATCTCCTAGTTGATATCTACTAGCTCTTATGGAAAGGGGAAGTTTACTACCTGACTACATGTACAGCTGATTACGATATCCTAAAAGGAATATGATGTACATTATTATACTGCTGTCTGCTGTGCCTGTTGAATCGACTACTTCGATGATACAATGACTGTTGTAAAATACCTGTGATGTTTTCTGCATAACGATGTCCATGCACCTTGTCATTGTGGCGTACACAATATATATTACCAAAAAACATCACTGCTGTTAAAAGCTTTATTGACTTTCTACGTTGTATGATCAGATGTGACGTCCATGTATGATACTGTAGCTATCTGACTCTATCCTTACGTCACACACTTAAACCAGACTAAAGACACCATGTTACTCTGCCTCATCATCCCTGGTGTCTGAGGGTAATACACTACTCTGCAAGTGCCGGTATTATCATACCTTTGAAAAGTATGTTGCTCTTAATAGCCCCAAACGCAACATTTGGAAAGCAGATGAAATTTAGCACCCTCAACATTGTGTGGCAAATGTGACATCATCCACGGAACATTTATACACTACACATAATGCTACGCAACATTTGGTGGCCATAAGCTGGTTTGGTCTGGTACCAGCATACTCGGGGTCCCTTACCCGCTTCATTCAACAAGAATTCAACAAACTGCATCGTTCAAGAAATCAACATACAGCGATTTTTCATTCGACATTCTACATCTCCATACAAAATCCTGAAACTACTCGGCGTTGTCCGGTACCTTCTGGACTTAAAAACTTTTGTTGCAATTTTTGGGAGCCTAAATGACAGTACCCGGCGTTGAGTTATACATTGCCAGTTGAAACGTGTTGCTGTCCTCCTTGCATCAAGTTGCTGTCGTTTGAGAAGGTCAAGTGCCGTTACTACACTACTGTTTAGAAGCTCAAGTCTCAACCATCGTCTTAGCTGTTTCATGCAAGTTCAGATGTGTGATCAACGTTGGATCTTCGATCTTAGAATGCTGATTACCACCTGTTTTTTGCTGTGCTGACGTTTGGATACCCATAATTTAAGTGGCCTTTTTGTTTGTGAACTGTGCCCTTATACTTCTACTGAGTCTTCTGTGTTTCATCTCATTCTTTTGTTATATGTTATATGTTTATATGTTATTTGTATATTTATATTTATATATTTATGTTTCTGCGGGTCTGGATGGGTGGCGACTCCTATAGATCATACCACGTCATAGAGGTTTTCTATTGAGAGTGTTCTGTAGGGTGTGCAAATTTCCGATACTGGAATTTGCAAAGCGACTTCTGTTGCTATTTCTTGTTAGTTGTGATGACATGTGTTAGTATTGTTTTCGTTATTTTTCGCACTCTTTAGTTTTGTTTTGATTTGTT
This sequence comes from Oreohelix idahoensis, assembly GCA_024509875.1. Lineage (NCBI taxonomy): Eukaryota > Metazoa > Mollusca > Gastropoda > Stylommatophora > Oreohelicidae > Oreohelix > Oreohelix idahoensis. Next base: position 9,024 of record JAMPIV010002911.1, read on the forward strand.
TGTATTTGCTAGCTTACTCTTTCCTATTGTTTAGTTTCATACACCATTTATGTTTATACACTGTTGTGTCTTGTATTTGTATTATCTTCTCGTAGATATCATCACATTTTTTGTGATATTTCTTTAATTTTCGCTTTATTTTTTGTTGATTTCTACGAATGTTTTTGTATTGTTGCTAAATCTTTGTTATTGTTTACATTGTATTGTTTACAGTGTAATGTTTACATTGTTATTGTTTACATTGTGATAGTGTTTACATAGTCATTGGTTACACTTATAGTAGTTAATTCACATTTAATAGTGGGTTATGCTTATGCATTACTACTACACTGATGATTAGTAAATGATGAATAGTATTGTGCACTATTGAATGAGAAGTGCACTTATGATCAAGAGTTGATTGATGATATTTCAACAAGGTGTATACACAAGTTCTTTGATATAAGGCTTGTTTCCCACAAAGATTGGGATAATAATATAGTGTTGTGAGTAAGCAAGTGCTTCATTTAAGACTTGCTATAATTAAATTTGAAATAAGATAATTAATTATTTCAGGTTGTGGACTCATATTATTACTCATCATGTCTACACTTGAATACTTTATTGAGCAGGGTAAATCACTTGGGAAGACTGGTGATAAGTTAGAAGAATTTGCAACTACTCAATATGATAAAGCATTAAAAATGGAAGCTGAACAAAAGAAACTGCAGATGCAGGTGGATGAAAAAAGATTCCAAATGGAAATGGAAAACAAAAAAGAGAAGCAGAATCAAAAGCTGAAGAGAAGAGACTACAGATTGAGTCTGAAAATAAAAGACTTGAAAAAGAGGCTGAAAATAAAAGACTTGAAATAGAGGCTGAAGAAAGGAAGTTACAAAGAGAGGCTGATGAGAGAAAAGCAAAAATGGAGCATGAAGAAAAACTCTTAGCTTTGGAAGTTGAGAAATTAAAGGTGATGAACATGGGTAATGCTAATGATGCAAATAAGGTCTTAGATAAGACTAATGCAAGCACTTTCAAGCTTAATTTACCACCATTCAATGCTTCCATCGACGATATAACATTCTATCTGGACAGATTTGAAACTTCATGTAAAGTACATAACATAGATAAATCACTGCAGGTTTATCATTTGTCCAAAATACTTAGAGGTGATGCTTTGAGTATGTTAAGTATGGTAGATGAGCCTGACAAGAACAACTATGAGGTTGTCAGGGCTATGTTGTTAAAGAAATACCAACTTGACGAAGACGGCTATCGTCTTCAATTTAAAAATATGTTGCCAGAAACTGGAATGCAATTCTCTGAATTCATTTCAAAGATACGTCTTACTTTTTCACGTTGGGTGGAGCTGTCTAAGATAGAAAAAACTTATGAAGGACTTATAGACTTAATACTTAGAGACAAAGTCATGTCTTCTGTTAATGAGTCTTTCCTTGCTTTCCTTCACGAACGTAAACCTAAAACAATAAAAGAAATGGAAGATTTCTGTTGCCAGTATATAACTGCGCATCCTCACGTAACCATTGGTAACGCTAAAGTAAAAGAAGGTATGCCAGTTGCTTCGGCAGCACCTTATGGTCAAAACTCTAGTCATAGATTCCAACAAAATTTTGATAGGAAAAGTAACCGTAGTTACGGTCAAAATTATGGAAATCAATTTCAGGGTGATTCTTCTTCGAAGAATTGGAGACGAGCTGACAGTCCTCGTTACTTCCAACCTAATAATTTTAGGCATTTCAGAAGAGGATATGGTAACAGAGGTTTTTCCTCGCGTAGACCTCAAAACCAAACAAATAGATGTTCACATCAATGTGGACATGATAATAATCATGGAAACTGTAGTTCGAAACAGGATAACAGTTATAATAGAGACAATAATAACTACAGAGATAATAATAACAGTGATAACTTCAGAGGTAATAGTAGTCGCGGTAGGTCTCAATACAAAAAAAAGAGATATCAGCAGGCTAACTCTGTTGAACAAGAATCTCAGGGAGCTTGTAATCAGGTTTCTGATAATAAAAACTCTGACGCTGTCACTTGTTCTTCTTTTGACTTTGGGAGAGCAAACAAGTGCCCCCAATGCAGTACTTTGTTTGAACCGACTACAATATCGACTTTGAGTTGTGGTCACCCTCTCCCCGCTCTTCCTGCTTCGGTTGCGCATGACGGGAGAGGTTCTCTAATCCTACATAAGGGTCTTGTTAATAATACTCCGGTCTCGCTACTTTTCGATTCCGGATGCACCACTATTGGTGTTAGACAATCGCTTGTAGAACCATCCTGTGCGACAGGAAGGGTTATCAAATGTCTCACATTTGGCGGCACTCTAGAGAAATATCCTACTGCTGTAATTCACATTGCCACTCCTTTCTTTACGGGAGATGTGCATGCCTGTCTCTTACCTAATCCTATTGCGGACCTTATTATTGGTCGTATCCACGGAGTTAGGGAATGTACCCCACAGCAGATTGCTGCTTGGGAAGATGATAACATGCAAGCTACCAATGCAGTGGTTACAAGAGCACAAGCTCTACAAACACCACAAACTTCGTTGAATAATGATAATGAAGTTCATAGCCAAGATAGTACCTTGGTTATTTCTCGTGACTCGTTCATAAAATTACAAGAAGAAGATCCTACGCTTAAAAAATTCTTCATTCTTGCGAAGAAAGGTGATCCAAATAAGGATACACAAAGAAAATCTTGGATAGAAATGAAAAACGGCGTACTTGTACGTATGGTACAAGACTCGGCTACGTCAGCACATTCGCAAATTCTTGTCCCCAAGAGTATGAGAGTGCAAATATTGCAACATGCTCATGACTCGCAATGTGCTGGACACATGGGATTTTCCCGTACAAAGTCGAGGGTCCTTGCGGCTTTCTTTTGGCCCTTTGTTAACAAGGACATTCGTATATACTGCCAATCATGTCAGGTATGTCAGGAGGTCAAATCTAGAGGACCACGACATGCTGCGCCTATCCAGGCTGCTGACATCCCCATTCGGCCATTTCAGAAAATGGCCATAGATATTATTGGCCCTTTTAAGATAAAGTCGGCCAGAGGACATCAGTTTATCCTTACATGTGTCGATATGTGCACACGTTGGCCAGAGGCTATCCCTCTAAAGAGCATATCTACTACAGATATCGCAGATGCTCTTTGGCTGATATTTTCTCGCTTGGGGTTCCCCAGAGAAATACTGTCAGACCATGGCACTCAACTCATATCTGATACTATGTCTCAAGTAATGTCTACCTTACACATTAAAAGATCTCTCAGTAGCATCTATCATCCTATGTCTAATGGGTTAGTTGAGCGTCTGAATAGAACGCTCAAGACTTTACTTGGTAAGATAACTGAAGATCATCCTCAAGATTGGGACAGGGTTTTACCCGCGGCTCTCTTTGCCTATAGAGAGGTCCCAAACGAACACACAGGATTTTCTCCCTTTGAACTTGTCTTTGGCGCGCGTCCGCGCGGCCCTATGTCTTTGTTACACGATCTCATCACTGCCGATGATATTAGTGATGACACTCAATCCTCATATGAGTATGTCATTGCTCTTAGGCAAAAGATCATTGAGGCATGCAAACTAGCAACTGCTTCATCAGAAATTGCTAAAGAAAAAGCAAGGCAGTTTGCTAACAAGAACAGATGTCTACGACAACTTTGTCCTGGTGACAAAGCATTCGTCCTACTCCTCAGTAGGGAAAATAGACTTCTGATTGCATGGAAAGGTCCATATGCAATAGTCTCACGGATTTCCGATGTTGACTATGTGGTCGATATAGATGGAAAGCATAAAACTTTCCATATCAACATGCTGACGGAATTTCATGAGCGTCCAGACTATTTGCTGCCTATTTTCCAGGCAACGGACGATTCTTCTGTACCTCATGGTCATTACTCATCCCTGTCTGTCATACAGGATGAGGAATCTGTTTTTTCTGATGTCGATCTTCCTCTTCCAGTGGTTCCACTACATTCCATGGAATCTTGGAAAGACGTTTCCATCTCTCCTAATCTTTCTGTTGATGAACATCGTCAAGTTTCGTCGATGTTACAGACATTTAAGGATGTTCTAACCGACATCCCTGGTCACACGCATGTCATAGAACATGACATAATTCTTACCGACAATAATCCTATTAGGGTTAGACCATATCCTATCCCTATACACTTTCAGTCACAAGTGGAAAAGGAATTGGATGAAATGATTCAATTAAACATAATTGAACCATCGACTTCTCCATATTCTTCTTCCATGGTTATTGTTCGGAAGAAAGATAAGAACATACGAATTTGCGTTGATTATCGCAAATTAAATCAAGTCACAAAGTTCGATGCTGAACCTATGCCTTTACTAGAAGATCTACTTATTAGACTATCTAATTCTAGATTTTTCACTAAACTTGACTTGTCAAAAGGTTATTGGCAAGTGCCTTTAGCAGATCATGCCAAACCTCTTACTGCTTTCTCAACACCTAGGGGTCTATTTCAATGGAATGTTATGCCTTTCGGTCTTATGAACGCCCCTGCTACTTTCGTTCGCATGATGCGTCGAATTCTTTCTCATCGTTCAGATGTCATCGCATACTTAGATGATATCTGTCTCTTCAGTGATTCCTGGGAAGATCACTCTTTGGGTTTATATGACCTACTGTCCACTTTACGTGAGTATAATCTCACAGCTAAACCCTCTAAAGCTTATATTGGTTTTGGTGAAATTTCTTTCTTGGGTCATCGTGTTGGTCATGGTCTCTTGAAGACAGAAGACCACAATACTTCGAAAATATTGAACATCTCTGTACCTAAAACGAAGAAACAAGTCCGTAGTCTCTTGGGTCTAATTCAATTCTATGGGAGATTCATCTCGAATCTATCTTCGATCATGGCACCTCTCTCAACTTTGTTGAAGAAAGGGTCGCCTAATCTGGTTCGTTGGTCTCAGGAATGTCAATCTTCCTTAGACCAGATCAAGAAAATATTTTCTTCTCCTCCCATCCTAAGATTACCTACTCTTGATAGGACTTTTGTTCTTCGAAGTGATGCTTCATCAACTGGGATCGGAGCAGCACTTATGCAGGAATATGCTGAAACTCTGCATCCTGTCATGTACATTTCTAGAAAACTAAATGCGGCAGAGAGGAACTACTCGGTTTTAGACCGTGAATTGTTGGCTATGGTTTGGTCTATTCTCAAACTACAAAGATTCCTCCTGGGCGCACATTTCATTCTAGAAACTGATCAGAAAGCTCTTACAGCTATTCAGACAAAGAACTTGAAGAGTTCGAGATCCACTCGATATGCTATTGCTCTTCAACCTTTTCACTTCACGGTACGAGCTATCCGTGGGTCGGATAATGTGATGGCTGACATTCTGTCTAGATGCCCACATGATTCCAACTAATACTTCTGTCCTATTTCTAGATATACGACAGAGCCATAACACACCTATATTACTACAATACATTAGCACAACTGTCCTCACTTTAGGTGAACACATACTATTGTGCTTTGTTATCATCTTCTTCTGTTCCCATCTTTAATATAAGAGGAAGACTGAGTAGTTAATATAAGGGCCGAAAATTCGGCCACAATTATTAATAATAATGTATTGTATAGTATGAAACTTAATGGCTATTAAATAGAATTTTATTGGTTGTTTATTTCTCAGCATGTCATTGATGGTCTGAGAATCTACCTTTCTGTTGTCAAACATGGAGAGTTCCACATTGTGTATTTACAGGAACTACAGGAGATGTGTCCTGGATCGTCATTTATGTTTAATTTCATTATGTATAATATTATTAAACATTTAGATAATGTACTAGTTAACATTCTATATCAGTTGTGTACATCCATTCTAAGCGGTTAGAGTATGAACCCGCTATTTGATTATAATGATATGAACTTGCATATTTATATTGTATTTTCATGCAAGCGTAGTGTGTGTTGGTGGCACCTCCCCGATATATTTTTTGAATCAGATTTTTTATCTGTTGAGAAATATTCTCACCAGACACTCTATGTGTCAACTTAGCCTCATATTAGGCAGTGCAACTAGTTATCCCCGCATAATTCGTGCGTTGTTAAACCGCTTTTGGTTTCACTCTTGGATATTAAAAAAAAAATGTTGCACATTTTTTTTTATCGGGAGGTGGTGGTAATGTTGCAACTTGTCGCAACTTATCCTGACTATATATATTCTGACTACGTATTCTGTCCATGCATTCTGACTATACATATTTAATTTTGTAGTGCATGGGAAATAACTCATAGAATTGTAGTCACTTTTATTTCTACAGTTGTCTAATCTTGATAGCATCGTTAAGGAGTTGTCTTATCTTGATAGCGATAATTGTTGATAGTTTGTGTGAACGATTTTGAGTCATGCCCATATACGGAGCGCTCAGATCGCCAGTTCTTTGAAAACAGTTGGCAACTTGCGATGTCATTTCCTTTTAAGGTTCGAAATCTTCAGACGAACATCGTAGAACATTCTTCGTTTCGTAAGTTAGCATGAGTTGTATTTGGTTCGCGTGTTCTGCGCATGTCCTAGGTTTAGGCATTGTTTTGTATGATTTCCGCCCAAGACACTCTGGGCAGAATTGTTGGTCAAGCGAGACGTAGCGTTGTGCTAGCGTCTTCGTTTATATTATTCAGGAAGGAGTCCTCATCATTGTTGTTCCTTGTTTGAGATGATATATCTCTATATTATTCCAAATGCCTGGAGGCATACGTGATTTATGTATTCCTGATGAACAGGTAACTGAATCTTTGTTTCTGAGTTACTTTATCGCCATCTCGTGATGTTGACATTTTGCCTAGCCTGCCTTATTCAAGAGTCTATGATATGACAAGTTTACTCAGCTCACGATCCTCTTATATTGTCACGCATCGATTGATGCCTGTCCTAAGGACCATTTGCTTCCTGAACTTTATTGATAGATCTAGGTTTGATACCTTTGCTGTATAAGGAACATAGAGGACGATAATGTGACGCTCAAAAGACATGCCTGTCTTGTTGAGGTCGAATATAGGAGACTAGATTTAATCTCCTAGTTGATATCTACTAGCCCTTATGGAAAGGGGAAGTTTACTACCTGACTACATGTACAGCTGATTACGATATCCTAAAAGGAATATGATGTACATTATTATACTGCTGTCTGCTGTGCCTGTTGAATCGACTACTTCGATGATACAATGACTGTTGTAAAATACCTGTGATGTTTTCTGCATAACGATGTCCATTGCACCTTGTCATTGTGGCGTACACAATATATTTTACCAAAAAACATCACTGCTGTTAAAAGCTTTATTGACTTTCTACGTTGTATGATCAGATGTGACGTCCATGTATGATACTGTAGCTATCTGACTCTATCCTTACGTCACACACTTAAACCAGACTAAAGACACCATGTTACTCTGCCTCATCATCCCTGGTGTCTGAGGGTAATACACTATTCTTCAAGTGCCGGTATTATCATAACTTTGAAAAGTATGTTGCTCTTAATAGCCCCAAACGCAACATTTGGAAAGCAGATGAAATTTAGCACCCTCAACATTGTGTGGCAAATGTGACATCATCCACGGAACATTTATACACTACACATAATGCTACGCAACAGTATTTTTTTCCGCGAGAACGGGATATTTTGTTAAGGGGAGGAGCTACACTGAAATGCTATTTTCGTTATTAATTGCTGGATTTCAATGAAAATGCACAGACTTAACCTATGTCAATACTAGATACGAAAAATGAAGAGTTTTATGGCCCTGCACTACTGGTTGCCATAGAAACGGCGGCCATATTGGATTCTATTGTTCTATTTCAATTTGCTAAGGCTTTTTTATTTATTAAGCTATGAATACCAAAAATGAACACAATGTTTATCATTATATTTTAAAACTTTTCAATTGTTGGATTTTTCATAAAAAGTTGTAGGACTTTGAATATAGTGTCTAAAAAAAGTAACAAATTTTGATAAATTTTACATTACTTTTTGCAATAAATCAAAAGTTTGATCAGATACTCAAAATCCAACAATATAAACGTTTTAAAAGATTATGGGCAACATATGTGCCAATTTTTATGTCAATTAACACATAAGTGTGGAAGTTTTAAGGAAATTAAGATGAGAAAATTAGATTTTGAGAAAATGGCATTTTTCTCCATAAATAGACTACAGTTAAATAAGTCTGTAATATTGCCCCTGAAAAATTGCTTACTTGTCATTTAGAACATACTGGTAGCATAGCCAGCTTCCTCTGCAGCTTCTTATCTGGCTTTCTGTTGAAATTTGTGCCTAATTTCCTTCTTTGTCTTAGCGCAGTTTTCTGCAGTTTTAGAGCTGAGCAATATTGGAATCTTTGTTTTATTTCACTTTGCTAAGGCTTTTTTATTTATTAAGCTATGAATACCAAATATGAACTCAACGTTTATCATTATATGTTAAAACTTTTCCAGTGATGGATTTTTGATAACTTTAATACAAAAAAAAAGTTGTAGGACTTTGAAAATAGTGTCTAAAAATAGTAACAAATTTTACTAAATTTTACATTACTTTTGACAATTAACCAAAAGTTTGATCAGATACTTAAAATCCATCACATAAAAAGTTTTAAAAGATTATGGGCAATATATGTTCCTATTCTTGTCAATTAATACATAAGTGTGGAAGTTATAAGAAAATTAGTATGAGAATAATGATTTCTTTAAAATCACATTTTTCAATATAATTAGAATATAATTAAATAAGTATGTGATACTGCAGCAAAATAAAATAACTTACTAGTCATGCAGAACATACCGGCAGCATATCCAGCTTCCTCTGCAGTTTCTTGTCTGGCTTTCTGTTGAGATTTGTGCTAAATGTCCTTCATTTTCTTAGTGCAGTTTTCTGCCATTTTAGAGCTGAGCACCAGACGTTTAACGCTTTCTTGCTCCTGCCAGTTGACAAGCCTCTTTTCCACTGTTCAGCCCCAGGACTTTCTTGAAAAATATAGCAGCCTCAGGTCCTTGATTAAATTCAGCAATATTAGGGCTATATGGTTTAAATGCTATGATCTGATTGAATGCTTTGCTATCACAATCACTTTACATGGTGTAGCGAAATTTATGTCGCGTCAGAGAACAGTTTCACAAATCACTACCTGCCTCAGCTTCCATGACACTTGAACTTCCTAGAAAGAGGCAAATGTTTACATTAGTAAAATTTCAAATAAAGATGTAAACAAGCATTAATAAACTGTGTCTTAAAGTACAATGGAAGCAAAACAATACATGTAAGTAATGAAATATGTTTCTAAACTTGATATTTATATTGATCAAAATAAATTACATGAATGTCTATGCTTAGGCAAGGGGAAACATAAAGTAAGTTTCAAAAGTAAATACCTTCAAAATGTATATGACAGCCTTGCTTCACTTTCCAGTTGATGAAGTTTCCAATCTTTCTTCTGGTACCAAGAACCAGCTGTTGCACATGTCTGGCAGGCATTTTTTAAATAACACATAAGGATCTGTGACAAGACATGTCAATAAAAATACACAAGAAACAACATTAAATTGAGGAAACAAATATGCACTATGCTTACAAGAATCATGATAATGTACTGAATTATGAGAAGTCACCCGTTATTCTGTAAACTCAGGGAAACATGATGATTTTTTATTGACTGTCTACTACTCGTAATAGCTAGTTCACGTAACTCCCTGGTGGTAGAAATGAAGCACAGTGGGCCGCCTTCTTTGATGTCAATCCAGTAAGTAGCCAACGTCGTAAGGTTTAGGGTTAGGTTAAGATTCTTAAACCTGGTTGAAATGAGTCACCGTGGGCCGTCTTCTTAGATGTCATCCCAGTAAGTCGCCAACGTCGTTAGGGTTAGGTTTAGGATTCATTTACGTAACCATTAGCCCTTTTTGCCGCGTCTCTGAATTCTAATCTAAGGAACTATCGTACAGATGGTCCCGTCTGCTTCATTTCAACCACGAAGCCTAACCCTTACTCCTGTTTACAGCGTCTCTAAATTCTTGTTAAAGGCCACATCGAACAAACGGTCCGCTGTGTTTTATTTCAACCCTCCTTGCCTGAGTACTAATGTCCCAGTTTTTACCATTACATCGTCACAATAAGTACGTTTTACCTCCAGTGTAGGCTAAGTCTTGCTTCCATCTCTAACTCTGGCCTATTTCAGTTGGAGATAACGAGAGCATCTAGTTTTTATAGGCATTGTCACAACTATTACTAAACAAAAATGTAATTTCGAACCTTAATGTAAACACGCGGCCATATTGTCGTTGCCGGTCACGTGAACGCGCACAGCTATTTAAAAATTTAGGATCGAGGGGAAACCCTTTTTGTTGACTTGGAAATTATAAATTTCCAATCTGGCATTTGGAATCCCGAAATAAGTGACCTGCTTACGGTAAAGTGCAGATTTGGACGAATCCAACGATGTATAATAGGTAGGGGTGTAAGCTTGGTTGCTATGTAAAAAACTCGGTCTAATGAGACATTTTTTCTCGAGTTTGAGAAAATCACTCCATACCATACCTTTTTCAAAGTCAAAATACGTATTGTTAGAATGCATTTTGACATTTAATTCTGTTATATTTAGATTTAGGAGATGCTAAAGTATCAGAAAATGGACTAATCCCAAAATCCATCATTTTTGTATTTTGACGTTAATTTCATGCCCGCTCCTGGCCTTAAGGAATAAAAGTAATAAGTTATGGTATATTGCCACACGCAGCATATATCCATTGTTATTTATGTGGTAAAAACATGTTTTGCACGATCTTGTATTTTTATATTTGTATACAATATATTTTTATACGTCACCGGTTGTCAATTGAGGAAACCTGTTGATAGCATTACAAGGCAGTCCTTGTTCTGGAATCTACAGGGAAAGAGAGGCAGAGGTAGACCAAAAAACACATGGAGAAGAGAACTGGATACAGAGGTGAAAATGATGAGGAAAACATGGAAAGAACTTGAGCGGATGGCACAGGACAGGAAGACTTGGTATGTGTTTGTTGAAGGCCTATGCTCCTTGGGGAGCTAAAGGGTATTGATTAATTGAATGACCGGTTGTCAATGACGTAACGCGTTTGCGCTAATTTATTCTAACGACTAATATTCTGGGCCTTTCATATGTTCGTAAAAGCTAGACGTGTTTTTCGAGCTCCCGGAATTGTGGAGGAATTAAGTATCTTTACGTGGCATCATTATATTTTTGAAGGACGCCACTTGTTTCAACAATCGTTAAGATGGTCATGAACTTATAAGAAGTTCTGCACCTCACAGAGAAGTAATTTATACAAGAAGAAACAAAAATTCCCGTTTCTGGTTCGCATTACTTGGGTGTCCGTGAATGACACACACCCCTTAGTCACAACGACCAGAACTAAATATAGAAGACGAATATATGTATTATTTCAACAAGCATTCTATTTGCCTTATGGACTGTCCATATTTATGAGGAGACAGATTGTGAAGTTTCTCCATTGCTATTGTATTGTTAAGAAAACCTAATAAACATGTACTACGTGTGTATTGTGGACCTACTACCCAGCGACTTGAGTTATAGTGCCAGTTTCGTGTTCTGCATGATCAAACCCCAGTGCATTCGATAACATAGCACGATGAACTCTTTAATATTAATATGGACAAATATCCCGAAGAATTCCAGTCGTAACACCACTTAGCAAGGAAAACATGTCAATTTCACATGGTAAAATAAATGTTTACGCTTACCCCAAAGTATTTTTTGGGAACACAATCTCCTGGCACAGTTAGAATGGACACAGCATGTTTATGCTTACGAATCACTTGGTCTGGGAAATTTTAGTATTCCTCTTATGACGGGTGATTTGATTCCTTAGGTCTCCATTCTTTGTATTTAAAAATGGGGGGTTTACTTTTAAGTTTCAAAGTTGTCCAAATACTCTGTCCTGGCCCTTTAAGTTTCCAGTCTTGTATTTAAAAATGCGGATTTCAAAGTTGCCCAAATACTTCGATCTGTCACTTACAATTTTAGAATCCTTTGTCCGATCGTCTCTCTGGCTCAGGTGAATTGCGAGCTTGACGTGACGATGCAGTCTGATTTGTGACTCCGATTTCGATAGATTATATTTATATTTCTCAGTTCACATCTCAGATTGTGCTTCCGATAAATTTGCCAATGATAGTCAACGTCTATTTCGGTTCTCACATTAAGCCAATGGTAAACTCTTTAGAATTAGTTTGTCAGGGTGCATCTTTATACAAACTCACTAACAAATATGTGAACTTATCTCCCGTCTAGATGCTTTCCCACAATATTGTCTCTCAAAACAGATTATCGGTAATATTGATACAAAGATGGCCCAGCGAAAACGATTACGCCTTATCACCTGTGTTTGCGTAAATCCCTAAGACGCATTTCTCAGACAGCTAATATGACTTTCTTTTCATCGATCCTGCGCTACCACCTTGTGTCAATAAAGATCGACTTTATTAAAGGTAGCTCGAGAACTGAGGTGATACATTATTCGCTGACCTGCCTAATTAGCTTACGACGATTCACAGGCGAAACGTACACAATTCTGCGAGCGGCTAGAGCTGAATTTAGGGGCATAAAATATGTCAAACCATAGGACGATCGGTGAGGAAAATGAAGAAACGAAGTGATACCGCCGGAGAGGTTGAAAGTTATAAAAGTGCACAACTGATTCGTCACAATCTTAACAGAACTACAGATGAGTTGAGCTAACTGGGACAGATTTGTAATGTTGACAGAACTACAGCTGAGCTGAGCTAACTGGGACAGATTTATAATGTTGACAGAACCACAGATTGGATGAGAACTGGAACAGATTTGTAATGTTGATAGAACTAAAGATGAATGCCTGGGAGAGATTTTTAATATTGACAGAGCTACAGACGATCTAACTGGGATAGATTAGTAATACTGACAGAACTACTGATGGTCTGACTGGCGGAGAATTGCTGCGCTTTCAGATATGTTTTGTCAAATTATTAATCTGTCATAGTGATATGAGAATGATTGTTTAAACCTTTAACTAAGACAATAAATAGATTGACAACAAATACGCTGTCAAGTAAGCAGAAACTACACAACAAACACCAACTCCAACAACTGACTACAGATATTACAGTTATGTAACTACGGGTAGAAAAATAAAGTAGTAAACCAACAAGGAATCTAAACCGTAGAACAAGATAGACAGTTTATCACTGACATATGAAATAAATCAACACAGTCAAACAATAAACAATCCAATAGAAGAATTACTTATTGTTATTTTAGACACTATACGTCAAATCGTCATTGATTAAGTCATAAATCAGCTGGAGTTTAGGAAGATCACAGTATCGATAGACACAAGAGGAAACGAAAAATACACATGGATCTTCATTTCAGCTAGTAGTACTTTTAACGACACGTCGGCACACTAGCAATAATAGATTTAGGCCGCTTACACACGAGCGTTTCTTGACGCGCGTTTCTCTCGCGTGACGAATGAAAGAGTACGGATTTACAGACAGTCTCGCTCGGCTGAGCAGCCTGTAAATCCCTTACTCCTTCATTCGTCACGCGTGAGAAACGCGCGTCAAGAAACGCTCGTGTGTAAGCGGCCTTAGAGGTAAAATTATTACGCTTAGATAAAAAAAAACGTAAATGGATTGAATAAGCAGTAATACCCGAATAAACTTACGACGTGACGACCAAACACTTAGCTAGCAGTCCTTCACAAAAATAAACCTTTTCATGGCTAATAAAAGTGCCTTCCCCCCACCCCCCAACCCCACTAAATTTAACAAGAAAAGGTCAGAGATAACAATCCAGCATTCAAAATGTTATACTAATGTACACAATATACTCGACTTATAAACGAGAGATCACATCTCTTGTCAGGTTTTGACGTCATGTCCAATCTCGGAAATAAGTGAAAAAAAAACTTAACATTGTGATACTTTAAAAGCAGCAGAGATTAAGAAATTAGGGGAAGGCATCCAAATTGATTTTAAAGGGAAACAATTTAAATATTAATAAAATATCAAACTAAATAACAGATTTTCATTTTGTATTTATTTTTGATCAATTCATTATACAAATTTATGTAAGGCGCAAGAGAACGTTATATTTTTATTAGTACATTTCTTAAATTGTTAAAAAAATGTTGTTTACCATGTTTAGAATATAAAATACTTTAAATAATATGGAGTTTGATGCGCATGTAAAGGATGTGAATACTTATTTCCTCTTCCTCTTTCAATGATAATTGTTATCCATAAATGTTGGTTGTAGTCCCAGATGTACACACCGAAATGTTCCATCGGCGCCAAATAGTGCACTTGGACAAACCTTTAAAGACATTTTCTGACTTGGTCGGTTCTCTCCTATCCCGGGGACCAGAGTGGCTAAGAGACATGGCGTCCACATCACATTCTAAAGGAACTAGGGTCGGTTCCCAGTACAGGGAATATTCTTGATGGAATTTTTTCTCAACCACTTTGTACTAATAACGTCTTACTTCCCCCTGATTCACTGAGTAGTGAGATCGGATGCCTAGCCTTCTTGGATAAGAGCGAAAAATAGTAGGTCCCGTGTACACCTTTTGTACGTTAAAAATAACTCGGCAGTTGGAAATCATAAAGAGTGAGCCGTACATCCGCTGCCGTGCCAGAGTTTACACAATTAAGAAAACCTACCCGATACTAACATATTTATAGAATGTGTGGTTTCTGTATACACACATTGGGATGCGCGCCGATGCTTTGGAATTCGTGCACTGTGCCGAGATTCTCCTTGTGAGGTAAAGAAGGAGATCGCAGCGCTGATGGAGTTTTCCGTGTACAATGTAGATGGTCCTTAAAACAAAACAAACAAACATCTTCTACCTTGGTGTGTAGAGGTTAGCCAGAGAGAGCGCCATGTTAAGCTGTATATCTTTTGGCCTGGTTTCAGTCTAGTCCTCGGTCCATCACGGATTGTCTAATGTTGTTCTCCCAGCGAATTCTGGGTCGTCCTGGAGATCTTGATCCCTGGCTATTGGTTTCCCACATGTACATGGTAGCCTGTGACGGATAGTCTCCCCTTAGCTCCGCCGTAGTGGTCCAGCAGTGGCTAAAACTCAAGAGTATCTAAAATCGGTCGTCAAAGGAGTCTACCTTCGCACAAGATTACTCTTGGCAGAGTTGTAGATAGAAGGGTAATGCCGGTTCTTTCCCGAGGGAGTTTCCATAAGATATTTCTGAAGTCAAGAACAATGCTGTATTGGCAGAGCAAATGTTAACTTACATCAGTTCGCCGCCTTTTATGAAGAATTAAACAATGGTTTTAGCCCGTTCAAGCCCCCAGCTGGTGTAAATTCAGCGATATTCTTTTCTAAGAATTAGCTCTATATATGTAAATATATGTCTAGTTATATATATATATATATATATATATATATATATATATATATATATATATATATATATATATATATATATATATATATATATATATTAAAGAGTCCTGCACTTACGTTTGTTCATAGATATAATAATCAAATCAACTTTGATTGTCATGTTTTAAAATACCGTGTAACAAATTTAAAAATTAATTAGTTTTCACAGGTTAAAATGAGAAGAAATGATGGTGAAATTTAGATGAAAGTGTTATTTTCATGGAGACTGGACAGAGGAATTTTAATGTTCTTTGCTGTTGCCTTTTGTTAAGCTTAGCTTCGATGACTACAGCAGCTGTAGCTTCGTCAGTTCTTCTGTAATGAAGACTTCATAGTTTGATAGCTTTGTTCTACGAACAGTCTGATAGCTTCGTTCTACGAACCGTCTGATAGCTTCGTTCCATTAAGCCAAAGTACCTTTTGGGAACATAATCTCCTGGCACAGTTTAGAATGGCAACATAGATTATATGCTTTCGAATCAATTGATCTGGAAATGTTATATTCCTCTTATTACGGGTGATCTGATTCCTTAGGTCTCCAGTCTATTTATTTATAAATGCGGGTTTACTTTTTTAAGTTTTAAAGTTGCCCAGATACTTCGATCCTTGTCCTTTAATTTTCCAGTCTTAGTATTTATAAATGCGGGTTTACTTTTTATGTTTTAAAGTTGCTCAAAAACTCTGATCTGTCACTTATAATTTGTAAGTCATTTGTCCGCTCCTATATCTGGCTCTGGTGAATTGGTAGCTTGACGGAGCAATGCAGTCTGATCTGTGACTCCGATTTCGCTAGATTATATTTCCAATTCTCAATTCAAAATCCCAGATTATAATTTCGACGAATTTGTCAATCAGAACCATTGTGTATTCCGGCTCTCACTTTACACCAATCCAATCTCCTTTGCACTATATAAGTAGGGGTGTTTAAATCATAATACCCCCGCGTGTTTTAAAATATTACATTTAAAAATTCCATCGCATGACCTCTTTCTAATAATATTCTAATACTGCCGCTTGCATTTTTATGCTAAACTCATAACCATCATCTGTGCAGTCATTCTTTAATACTTTCCTCCTAGATTGTCTCCTCTGCCAGGTCATCTGTAATTAGTACACAGGGATGGGCCCGCGGAATCGGTTATCTGATTATCACCTGTGTTTTTGCCCATACCTCTGATGGCTTTCTCTGGTAGACAATATGGCGTTCTGTTCATCTATCGTACGAGACCATATTGTGTCTATAGAGATAGACTCCTAGCAACGGTGGCTAGGCGACTCAAGTGATAAACGTATTAACGCTGACCTGTGTAATCAATCTGGTATTATGGCGGTTCACCTGGCGAAAAGTAAACAAGTCTGGAAGCGGCTTTAGATCAAAAATACGAATGAAGGTGCCAATTTAAATGCGGATGAAGAAGTGAGAGAGGGGCTGAAAATTACATGTACAAACGTTTTGTCACATAGCCGTTCTTCTCCAAATCTGCAGACGTGACCAAACTGTCGTAAATGGTACTGTTCCACTCGGGTCTGAACAAACTGTATTATAAAACATCACAGAAAACGGGTCTTCGACCAGCTCTATTGTAAATACGCACAGACATAAATTTGACAATGAAGAGAAACATATTTGTTTCTAGCATAGATTTACGTATCGGACATATGGGATTTTAAGTACGTGTAGAGCAGGTGTTCCTGGGATACAGCCTGGGATATGACTACCACATGGGGATAAAGAAACATTTCTCAGGGTTACGCAGAGTATTTGGTAAATAACTATGAGATGGGCCAAACGTCTGGAAATATAAGCAATTGTCATATATAAATTGTTTCTCTCTTCTAACTTTCATAATAAGTTAGTTTTTTTTTCAGTGCCAATATGGGTTTGACATTAGCAGCAGATGAACGCATAGAGATTGTTCTCATGTACGCAAGACAGGGATCCTCACAAATAGAAGTAGCTGCCGAATTCTCTATGAATCCAGACTTTTGGGCCACACTATATATAATCCAACTGAAATATTCCAAAAGTTGTAGTAGTATAAGTGAGAAACAAAGTTGTGGAATGAAGAGAGACCGACGGATTATTAATCTAATCCCGAGCTAGAAAACAAACAAACAAACTGGAGTCTAAAATGATATGAGAGGTGTCTCTTTCAGAAACTGTACCAAGAATAAAGCTGTTTGTTGACTAATTCGTTTGAATGTATTCTGATAAATATTTTGTTTAAATTTCTTATACTAAAAATGTTGTTATGTACAAAATATTAATTTCTTTATGACACATTAATTAATCTGTTTGTGACGTTAATCCTATTCATTCGTTCCATTTTAATGTGTCATAAAGACAACAATATTTTGTACATAACAACATTTTTAGTAAATACATTTTTTAAAAATATTTATCAGAATACATTCAAACGAATAAGTCAACAAACAGTTTTATTCTTGGTACAGTTTCTGAAAGAGACACCTCTCATATCATTTTAGACTCCAGTTTGTTTGTTTTCTTGCTAAGTATTAGATTAATAACTCGTCGCTCTCTCTCTCTTCATTCCACAACTTTGTTTCTCACTTATACTACTACTTTTGGAATATTTCAGTTGGATTTTATACAGTGTGGCCTAAAAGTCTTGATTCATAGAGAATTCGGCAGCTACTTCTATTTGTGAGGATCCCTGTCTTGCGTACATGAGAACAATCTCTGTGTGTTCATCTGCTGCTAATGTCGAATCCACATTGGCACTGAAAAAACTTATTAATTAAAGTTGGAAGAGAGAAAAAAATGCATATAAGACAATTGTTTATATTTCCAAACGTTTGGCCAACCTCATAGTTATTTACCAAATACTCTGCGTAACCCTGCCAAATGTTTCTTTATCCCCATGTGGTAGTCATATCCCAGTCTCTATCCCAGGAACACCTGCTCCACAGGTACTTAAAATCCCATATGTCCGATACGTAAGTCTATGCTATCTATTCTGACGTCTATTTATTATATTAACTGTGACTTTCTGGCGTGGAGTTTGTAGAGCTAGGTAGAACATCCCACCAGTTCCAGAGAAACAAATAATATGCTTGTATGCAGCATTGTCACCTTAATAAAAATGGGCTACTTTCTAAATCATGTAGGTAGAGAATCAACTTATCCAAGTTAGAACAACATAGTATCTTAGACGACATGAACGGTGTAGCTGTCGGGTTAAACATCTCATGGTGTTTGGAGGATCCACCTGTAAATTACGAAAGTCACTAAATAAGGTTATCATATATCCAAAAACAAAAACTTCATTACCAATGTGTTTTTATGTAACTGATGTTTCTCTTCATAGTCAAATTTATGTCTGTGCGTATTTACAATAGAGCTGTTCGTAGATCCGTTTTCTCTGGTGTTTTGTAATACAGTTTGTTCAGACCCGAGTGGAACAGTCCCAGTCACGACAGTTTGGTCACGTCTGCAGATTTGGAGAAGAACGGCCATAGTGACAACACATTTGTACATGTACTGTTGAGCCTCTCTCTTACTCCTTGAACCGCGTTTTATTTGGCATATTTTATGCACCTTCATTCATATTTTTGCTCTAAATCCGCTCCAAGACTAGTTTACGTTTTGCCAGGTGCACCGTAATAATACCAGGATGATTACACAGGTCAGCGATAATACGTTTATCACATGAGTCGCCTAGCTACTGTTGATAGGAGTCGATCTCTGTGGACACAATATGGTCTCGTACGATAGATGTACAGAACGCCATATTGTCTGCCAGAGAAAGCCGTCTGAGGAATGGTCAAAAACACAGGTGATAATTAGATAATCGCTTCTGCGGGAGCGTCTCTGTGTACTTATTGCAGATGACCTGGCAGAGGAGACAATCTGGGAGGAAAGTATTAGTCAAGAATGACTGCACAGATGTTGGTTATGAGTTTAGCATAATAATGTATTAGAAAATTATTAGAAAGAGGTCACGCGATGGAATTTTAAAAATAAAATATTTTAAAACATGCGGGGGTATTTTGATTTAAACACCACTACCCATATAGTGCAAAAGAGATTGGATTGGTGTAAAGTGAGAGCCGGAATACACAATGGTTTTGATTGACAAATTCGTCGGAATTACAATCTGGGATTTGGAATTGAGAATTGGAATTATAATCTAGCGAAATCGGAGTCAATCACAGATCAGACACCTGCATCGCTCCGTCAAGCTAGCAATTTAGATCAGAGTTTTTGCCAAACTTTAAACACATAAAATATTAAACTGCATTTATAAATACCTAGACTCGGGACCTAAGGAATAACACGATCACTCATTCTATACTCTATGGATGACTGACACGCAATACACCCAGACCTATATATGTATTCCTCTGCTGTCTCATCCATATTAAGTCAACCACTACATCAAATACGCTACCAATCAACAATATATGAATATGACAAACCCGCAAGCTGAGTCAAATAGATGAAACCCTTCAAAAAAATCCAAAACCTTCTAAAACTCACTTCACTTCTCACCCTCTCATTTTCCACCTCCCGTCACCTAAATCATAATATCATCCCTCACCTTTTTAACTCAAATTTAAAAAACAAAATCACTCCCAATACAAAAACATCAACAACTCCCTCCCATCATACTCACTCCGTAATAACCAATAACACACCCTCACAACCCCAAATAAACAATTTAATTATTTTTTTTTTTTTTTTTTTTTTTTTTTTTTTTAAATTTAAATTAAAAAAAAAAAAAAATTAAAAAAACAAAAAAAAAACAAAAAAAAAAAGTCACCCCCCCACCCCCCCAACCACTAAACCCCCACACCACCATTTCTCATACTCCAGATACATACACTATTTCCCATAAACCCCCTACCATTAGGATACCTGATAGACATAGTTAGTTAAACCCCCATCACAATACCTAGAGATCTCATATGATGATATAGTATAGTTTATAAATACCCCCCATACCCCTTAGTTCCTGCCCACTCCCCCCCCTCACCCCCCCCCCCCAAAACCCCCCCCCCCCCCCCCCTACTTTGTTTGTCCCCCCCCCCCCCCCCCCCCCCACCCATAATAATTAGTTATATAATCTACCCCCCCCCCCTCAATACCCCAACCCCCACCTCAATATCCCCCCCCCCCACCCCCCCCCCCCCCCCCCCCCCCCCCCCTCTTCTCAATACCCCTCCTCCCTCTACAAAAACAACATCTAACCCCCCCACCCCCCCCTCCCCCCCCCACCCCCACAAACTTCCTCATACCCCCCCCCCTCATAAGATAGAACACATCTTACTCCCCCCCCCCCCCCTCACACCCCCCTCTGACTCTACATTGTCAATTGAGGGACGATGAGGACTCGTATAATAACGAGAGCTATGCACAGCTAGCTTGCTAGACCACAGATCGAGTTTGCACATAATTTTGGCTGCAGCCTACACGACACAGGTTTGCCTGTTGCACTACTTGGCGTGTGTGGTCCCCGTGCTTTTTACTCGATGAGCAAAGAGTAATGATGTTGTCAAACACGGGTTATTTGACAACAGGCTTTTCAGACCCCCATACAGTACCTTCGTTAAACTGCAATAAGAGAGGTCGAGACGGATTCCCCAACCAGGGGTCCTAAAGGCACCTATGACGTTCCCCAAACTAGGTTATGGCAATTTGCTTTGCAAAAACGTGCTTGCAAGCCAGCCACAGGTGTGATCACAGACGAGTTAAGTACACCAAGAGACAAGAGAGCAGGGTCTGTACCTTTTCTGTGGGAGATGTGGCTTCAAAGATCGCGCCTGAATCACCATTGAGCGCTCAATCACTACATTTGAGTGCAACAGGTTAAAGACACGAGAGAGTTGCGTGCAACAGGGCATGCAAACAGGTTAACGTCGTGCCATACAACAATACTGGCTGTCCATCTGAATAAATCACTTGCGAGGTGTTTGCAACTACCATATGCACAGAATCTTGTATCGGACACCCCTGGTGGAACTGAGAGACAGAGAACCCGACAAACGAGCCAGCGAGTCGCTCGCTAGGCTGAGAGTTTATCATTATAGCCGATAGACCCACCGCCCACCGCTCAAAGAGATCCAGATAAAGTAGCGCACCCCGATCGGACACCTCGCAAAGCCAACAGACCCAGCTACCTCAAGAGAAGGAGCATTGAGCAATATTCAATCCTCACCCTATACCCCTATATCCTCCCATGCCACCCCCACTACCCCTGCAATATCAAACACCATAACGACTGACTCTCAACTGACATCCCCCTATCACCCGCCTCACCCAGTCCGGTCATATCGATGTGAGTGAGCCTGCCTAGCCCTGACCCACAAAAAAAGGAGACTCCCCATGATCACTAGGTATCTTCACTGAAATAATCATTCCTCTAGCTAAAGAGACGTCCCATGACAACGTAATGATCCACGATACACCCACCGTTCATGTCATCAGTATACGAACCCAATGTTATAGAGTGTTGATTACCCGGGAACTTCTAACCCACCCCCCCCCCCACCCCCCACCCCCCACCCCCCCCCCACCACCCCCCCCACCCCCCCCCCCATAAACATGGTACTTCAGAATCCTCCCCCCCCTAGGCACCAACTGACCCATCCTGTCCATTAGGGCATGTCATCATAAATGGGACACCATACCAGGGCATTATTGTACATGTGCCTAATATTGTGGACATATCGCGACTATGCTGCCCCCCACCCCACGAACTATAGAAACGTCTAATACTGATTGAGAGTCTCACCAAACCCCCCCCCCCCCTCCACACGTTCTCCACCTGTGTCTGACCTCGTGAAAACCCATACTAATATTCGATTTCGCATGATTTCTAGTGCAGACGGATCCGTAGGGGGGACTAGCAAGAACAAGAAATAAGCTGTGAACTCCCCGATTAGGAACCCGTGTTTAGCAGCTATGACACAGGACAGAGTCGTCCATAGAGCGATAGCACACCTCTCTTCCCTGAGTCTAGAATGACATCCCCCCCCCCCCCCAATTGGAAATAATCCCCACCCTAGCAGATATAGATTGCATGTCATCTTCCTATGTACTGGGTATAACAGTACAGAAGTAAGCCCTAGAAATGGACTGTGTTGCCCAATCCCCGACATCCATACGCTGTGGATCCAACAATAGCGCCACTGGTCTCGTCTTGTAGGCCTCTCACGAAAACCCCCGGTAGAAGATACTCTATCACACACGCATAGGACAGCTCCGCAAGAGTCAAATACAATCAGTCGGTGATAATCATTCACGTACACACCATGATATATCTCCCTACGAGATACCCCATGCAGACGAACTCAAACGCAAGTAACACCGAATATCGATTTACAAACCTAAGAAACTCCCATACACCATGAGATCCCTTAGACAAATCATAGTGCAGTATACCTAAATCAGACATTGCTTACAACCTTATCCCTCTCCTGCTTCTAGTGCGCCACTTCCAGCATGACGATAACTGGTAATTGCATATTAATGAAAGGCTGACAGCAGTTAGTCGCTTTGCGACCCCATTGCCGACATCTGAGATCAAACTTGGTCACTCCCAAGGGCAGATACACAACCCTATCAGATAGTTCTTTCAATGCCGACGCACATCAACTGTCCTAGCAGAAGGAACAGACACCCCCATGGCAGCCACACAACCAGACCTCCCCCGTAAATCTTATAAGGTGTCCCCCCAATCTTTTTTAAATGCGGCGCATCAGAATCATCCCACAGACCACGTGAGGGGATTTATCATCGCTAGTACCTTTGCCAACAACCACAATTTAGTGTGGTTGTGTATATATCCACATAATTCCTTTCTGTATAATTATGTTTAATTTATCTTAAATTATAAAATAACTAGTTTAATAGGATCGTATAAAAAATATAATGGTTTAAGCCATGGAATATTTCTATCTTAGTTATAATTTATATATAATATATATCAATGTTTGAATAATCTAACTGTGTTTTAATTTTGAGGATTTATAAACTCTTAAGTTTCCTCTTATGAATAGAATGAGATGCCCAGTTATTACCCACCTAACTTAGTTCGCCATCTTGCTTATTTAAGTGTAATAGATGCCAAGATTTAATACTTTTGATTTTGATTTCAATATAATTCAGAATTAGATTTTTTTAAAATGATTGTAAGTTTCAAAACCTGAGGAAGATTGACCCCTTGATCTTTCAGTGTTATGAAAGTTCGAATAATATTTTGTGTAATAGTTTTATTGTTACATATTTGAACCCTGAATCCCCAGGTATTGGGAATTTATACTTGTCCTTTTCTTTTTATAAATTTAGCGGGTGGAGCGGGAAGGGGAGGGAGGGGGCAGGGGGGAAGGTGTTTGGAATGGGTGAGGGGGGAAGGGTTGGGGGGGGGGGGGGGGCTTCTTCGAGGCGGGGGCGGGACTTCTTGGGACTTTCTTTAGGGGGGGGGGGGGCTTTAGCTTTTGGAATGGGTTTGGGGGGGGTGGGGGAGGGGGGGGGGCAGGGGGGGGGGCTTTTTGGCGTGGCTTTCATTGGCTTTAGTGGGGGCGGCTTGGGGGCGGGGGAGGGGGGGCTTTTGGGCGGGGGGAGGGGGGGGCCTTTATTTTATTTGACATGAACGAGGTGGTTTATTCCTTCGAAGAACTGTTAGCTGGATGTTTGGCTGCCACGTCGTAAGTTTATTCGGGTGGTGCTGCTTATTCAATCGATATATACTGAAGCACATTAAAAACGCACCACTATTATATATACTGATGCCGAGAAGCTGGAAACAAAAAGTGTGGGAATGGATTTTTCCTGTGTTTGTCATGAGGTAGAGAGCGAATGGCTGCTGGAATGGAAAGTGCATGATTCAACCCACGGGTTTGTGTACAGACTACATGAAAACAATGAAAGTTACACGTGCAACACTATTCCCAACAGCTATGACCCTGAAAATGTGTACGCGTTGTGGCAGTATACTCGGTATAAAAAGGCCGTTGAGACAAAACACCCAGTACATGTGCTTGAAATGCCACGACTATCTGAAAACGACCGCCAACGAGCCATTGGAATGTTGGAGGCTGGAATGAGCTCGCGGGCCATTGCCAGAAGGATGAATTGTCACCACAGCACTATCGTACGTCTCAATGAACGTTACGGAACCACTGGCAGTGCCCGGGATAGACTTCGGAGTGGGAAACCACGAGTTACTACCCTTGCGCAAGATCGTCATATTGTGCTGAGTCACCTAAGGAATCGTTCTCTCCGGCAAGTCAAACAGCAAGAGCAATAGTGGATAGACGTGGGCAAGTCTCTCGAATAACAGTCATATGACGACTCAGAGATACAGGCCTTACTGCAAGACGACCTTATGTTGGGCCAAACTTGACTCACAGACACCGTCAGCAGCGCCTGCAATGGGCAGAGCAACATGTCAGATGGACTAGACTGCAGTGGAATGCTGTCTTATTCACAGACGAGAGCAGATTCAACATATCCTTTGCTGATGGACGTATGCGGATTTGGCGACGGTGTGGAGAGCGCTTTGCAGATTGCTGTGTTCGTCAGCACAACCGATTTGGAGGTGGCAGTATTCACATTTGGGGAGGATTCAGTTTTCACCATCGCTTGCCTCTTCACGTCTTCCGTGGAAATGTTAATGCTGTGAATAATCGAGATGAGGTTCTGGATGCATTGGTTGCTTCTGCGTTCACAAATTATCCAGACTTGCAGCTTCTCCAGCAAGATAACGCACGTGCGCACACCGCATGCATTACGCAGCAATATCTACAGCAGCAGAACATTGTGACAATTGATTGGCCTGCACTATCACCAGACATGTCCCCTATAGAACATCTGTGGGACGCGCTTGGACGCAGAGTCTACAGGCAAGGTTCTCCAGCTAATCTGCAACAGCTCGAAGCTGCTCTTACACGTGAATGGGACTTGATTCCCCGGAATTTCCTTCGGAGACTTGTGCGTTCCATGCGGAGCCGCTGCCAAGCTTGTTTGCAAGCACACGGTGGACATACCAGATACTGAGGATAGTGTGAATGAATTTTTTTATTGATTGCATTTTTGGTTTTCTCCCTTGTCTGCATAGAATGCAATGAATTTCCTAACAATCAAATGTACAAATTAATGACCAGCATGGATTCATAGGAAAATGAATAAAGATTCCAAATATGTAAACTTGTAAACACTTATATTTACATTTCACACTCTGTTCCTGGATTATACAGGTGGTGCGTTTTTAATGTGCTTCAGTATACTTATTTGTAATGATTTTTACCTCTAAATCTATTAATGCTAGTGTGCCCACGCGTCGTTATTACTACTACTAGCTGAAATGAAGATTCATGTGTGTGTTTTTTTTCTCTTGTGTCTGCCGAGAGTGTGGTCTTCCTTAACTCCAGCTGATTTATGACTTAATCAATGATTATTTGACGTATGTTGTCTAAAATAACAAAAAGTAATTCTTCTATTGGATTGGTTATTGTTTGACTGTGTTGATTTATTTCATATGGCAGTGATAAACTGTCTCTCTTGTTCTGCGGTTTTGGTTTGTTGTTGGTGGACTGCTTTCTGTTTCTACATGTAGTTATATAAGTGTAATTTCGGTAGTCAGTTGTTGGAGTTGGGGTTTGATGTGTAGTTTCTGCTTACTTGACAGCGTAATTGTTGTTAATTTTTTTATTGTCATAGTTAAAGGTTTAAACAATCATTCTCATACCACTATGACACATATAAATAATTTCACACAACATATCTGAGAGCATAGCAATTTTCCAGTCAGACCATCAGTAGTTATGTCAGTATTTCTAATCTATCCCAGTTAGATCGTCTGTAGCTCTGTCAACATTACACATCTGTCCCAGACATTCATCTGCAGTTCTGTAAACATTAGAAAATCGGTTCCAGTTATCTCATCCAATCTGTAGTTCTGTCAACAATATAAATCTGTCCCAGTTAGCTCAGCTCATCTGCAGTTCTGTTAAGATTGTGACGAATAGGTTGTGCACTTTTATAACTTTCATCCTCTCCGGTGGTATCACTTCGTTTCATCATTTTCCTCACCGATCGTCCTATGGTTTGACATATTTTATGCACCTAAATTCAGCTCTAGCCGCTCCCAGACTTGTGTACGTTTTGCCATGTGAATCGTCGTAAGCTAAGTAGGCAGGTCAGCGAATAATGTAACACCTCAGTTGTCTAGCCACCTTTAATAAAGTCGATCTTTATTGACACAAGGTGGTAGCGCACGATCGATGAAAAGAAAGCCATAGTGTCTGTCTGAGAAATCCGTTTGAGGGATTTACTCAAACACTGGTGATAAGACGTAATCGTTTCCGCTGGTACATCTTTGTATAAATATTACTGATAATCTGTTTGGGGAGATAATATTCCTGGAAAGCATCTAGACGGGTGTTACGTTCACATATTTGTTTGTGAGTTTGCATAAAGATGCAATCGGAAGTATTACTGCCTTATTAGAAAGATGTCACGCGTTGGAATTTTAAAATTAGAATTTTCAAAACATGTGGGGGATATTATAATTTAATACCCCTACCCATTTAGTTCTGAAGAGTTTACCATTGGCTTAATGTGAGAACCGGAATAGATGTTGACTTTAATTGGCAAATTCGTCGGCAGTACAATCTGGGATGTTAACTGAGAAATATAAATATAATCTATCGAAATCGGAGTCACAAATCAGACTGCATCGCCACGTCAAGCTAGCAATTCACCAAAGCCAGAGAGAAGATCGGACACAGGATTCCAAAATTATAAGTGACAGATCGAAGTATATGGGCAACTTTGAAATCCCAATTTTTAAATGGAAGACTGGAAACTTAAAGGAGAAGGACAGAGAGTATATAATCAACTTTGAAACTTAAAAGTAAATCCGCATTTTTAACTACAAAGACTGGAGACCTAAGGAATCAAATCACCCTTCATAAGAATAATACTAAAATTTCCCAGACCAAGCAATTCGAAAGCATCAACATGCTGTGTCTATTCTAACTGTGCCAGATGATTGTGTTGCCAAAAATTACTTTGGGGTAAGTGTGAACATTTATTTTACGATGGGAATTTGACACGTTTTCCTTGCTAAGTAGTGTTACGAATGGAATTCTTTGGGATGTGTGGCCATATTTATATTAAAGAGTTCATCGTGCTATGTTATTGAATGCACTAGGGTTTGGTCATGCAGGACACGAAACTGGCAGAATAACTCAAGTTGTCGGGTAGTAGGTCCACAATACACATGTAGTACATATTTATTTGGTTTTCTTCACGATACAATAGCAATGGAGAATCTTCAAGTTCTGTCTCCTCATAAATATGGGCAATCCATAAGGCAATAAGAATGCTTGTTGAAATAATACATATATTCGTCTTCTCTATTCAGTTCTGGCCGTTCTGACTAAGACGTACGTGTCATTCACCGACACCCAATTAATGCGAACCAGAAACGTGAATTTATGTTTCTTCTTGTATAAATTACTTCTCTATAAGGTACGAAACTTCTTATAAGTTCAGGACCATCTTAACGATCGTTGAAACAAGTGGCGGCCTTCAAAAATATAATGATGCCACGTAAAAATACTTAATTCCTCCACAATTCCGGGAGCTCGAAAAAGACCTCTTGCTTGGACGAATGAAACATATGAAAGGCCAGAATATTAGCCATTAGAATAAATTCGCGTAAACGCGTTACGTCCTTGACAACCGGTTGAGGTATATTAATATACAGCGTTTAATACAAATTAAAGATCGTGCAAAACATGTTTTTACCACAAATAGAGATATCTCCTCAAATAACAATGGATATATGCCTGCGTGTGGCAATATACCAAAACATATCACTTGTATTCCTTTACAAGTGGTTACATATGAGGCTGGCAACCTCAACATATGCAAATAGTATATTCATAAACCATTACAGCAGGCGCTGGCGTTTGTTTTATGCTAATTCCATCAAAAACATGAAAGCAGCAGTGATGAATGATGATTACGTTACATGTGCCTAAAGTGTAAAATATCGTTTTGTGAGATTTTTGTACCTTGTTAATTGTAATTCAGGCAAATCATCGCAGTTAAGCTGGCAAAGCACATCTTTAACCAGTTCATTAGCCAGAAGAATTACGGTAATTTCTAATCATACTGAGGACGTAATCAAAGAGTTATACTGTGTATACTCAGGAAGAATAATTATTCAGAGAGGCTAACATTGGTGGGTGGACAGCCAGACAAAGCGCCTGTTAATTTGGAGCATGCAAATGTACTTTGTTGGTGTGAATCACGCAGACTGATTTCTCAGGCATCAAATGTGGCCTTCCTTTGTGTCAATCGACCGAGACCGTGCTTACCAAGGTGGTCAGACTTTTTCAGTTGATAAGTATTTCACCCGCTATGGTCAGTAATTACCCTTGCTGAACGTAACCGGGATCGGCTTCAGGGCACAATGTAAAAGATAAAGATAGTCTCATAGCAGAAACTTCCGTAGGGGAGTGGAGTATTATAGACGTCACCCTTCTAGGTCAAGCATAAGGAGCAAAATAATGAATGCGAAGGGCAAATATTATGCCAAATAAAAGCGGTTAAATGGAAGAAAGTGAAAAATAAAGAAAAAAACGGAATACTGCCAGAGTTTCTAAAGGTGTGTGAGAGCCACCAAAAGAACACAGACAGATGTTTTGTCACTGTCACGGCGCTATTTCGCAGTGCATCTGTTGTACGAAAAGTCAGCCGTGCAACGCCGGGTATGGAAAAAACCGGCGGGTCAGGTGACTACAGGAAGCCTGGAAATCAGGCGCGAAAGTAGTCAGTGAGAATCTAACCAGCGTCCGGGACGGACGCAGATATTTTCCCATTTTCCAGCAAGTTAGCTGTGAAGTTCATGTTATGGACTATTTGTTATAAGTGCTTGCCATATTCCGGGTCTGACGGATTATTAAGTTGTTATTCTAGTACAGTGTAGTGTCTAAATTGTAATTGTTACAGGCCGGAGATTTATAAGTTGTCAATGAGTTGAGTGTACCATTGTCACAGTTTTTGCCGCTCATGGTGAGCGATATTCATTGCAAATTTTTATCAGCATAAGTCGTACTGTGGTGTATGAGACTGATAGAATGAGTTATTATGGCAAGTTACATTGGCATTTCATTATTGTATTTCATGCGTTTTGTTGGCCGTGTGAAGCCTTATTATTTTGTTCATAATATTAAAGAGAAGTACCTGTAGAAGGTGTTGATTACTTATGTCATTTATTGTTGTGTGGTCATACTTCTAGAAAAAAGAGCTTATTATTTTTATTAAAAATGCACACTGCCGTGGTGCAACACGGTGGAGTGTTATCCACGATAAGTGTTACTGACAGTCACATTGGTAAAGAGTTATACAAAAATATCAATGCACAGGTGGTCTCCTTGAATATATCTGAGACACAACGTGATCCCGACTGCCTGAATGAGGCACGTGTATAGGAATTTAAAATCTGGGACATAACGCGGCACTTAAATATTTATAAAATCACCCCTCGTGTTGATTATTTTTTAGATCGCAAACGGCTCAATGGGGGTCGAAACATCTTCTACTTTTGTTGTTGAAATGAGTCTTGTCATAGCAACTGTTGTAGGGGAAGGTTAACGTGGCAGGCGTTATGCTGACCACATCACCCCTAGTGTGCTGATGCTCGAGAAAATATGGGTCTTACACCATATTCCCAATATGCCTCAATGGGCGTCCTGTTGTAAAGGGATCTTCGCAATACATTTTGTTGTTGAAATGAAAGCCCAAGTGTCGCTGTTTTAAAAAAAAAAAAAAAAAAAAAAAAAAAAACACAAAAAAAAAAAAAAAAAACGTCTGCTGTTCAAGTTACTTCAAATGAGTTTTGTTTTTGGCCTATATTTGTTTCTATGTTGTAAAGTCACTAGTTCATATCTCTGCCTGTATTCTTTTATTAGGATAACTTATTGATCACTCACGTTATGCTCAGTTGTAATTTGAATGTTCTTTAGTAATATTAGATCAACATGTCTTGTATATACAATCATTGTGTGTGTGTGTTCCCGGCTGTACATACAAACACATTAACATTTAAGCGGATGCTCTAAAAACTGTGTTCTGTTTTATTTAAAAGTTGTAGTCTACATTTGCTCAAGTCATTATCATCATGTTCTGTTTTATCCAAAAGCCACGTCTATATTTGCTCAAATCATCATCATGATCTATTTTATCCAAAAGTTCTAGTCTACATTTGCTCAATCCATCATCATCATGTTCTGTAGTATCCAAAATTTCAAGTCTACATTTGCTCAAGTCATCATCATGTTCTCTTGTATCCAAAAGTTCAAGTCTACGTTTGCTCAAGTCATCATCATCATGTTCTGTTTTATCCAAAAGTTCTAGTCAACATTTGCTCAAGCCATCATCAGCATGTTGTGTTTTATAAAAAAAATTCTAGTCTACATTTGCTCAAGCTATCATCATCATGTTGTGTTTTATCCAAAAGTTCTAGTCTACATTTGCCCAAGCCATCATCATCATGTTCTGTTTTTTTTCCAAAAGTTCTAGTCTACATTTGCCCAAGCCATCATCATCATGTTCTGTTTTATCCAAAAGTTCTAATCAACATTTGCTCAAGCCATCATAACCATGTTCTGTTTTATCCAAAAGTTCTAGTCTACATTTGCTCAATTCATCATCATCAAGTTTTTTTTATATAAAAATTCTAGTATACATTTGCTCAAGTCATCATCATCATGTTCTGTTTTATCCAAAAGTTCTAGTCTACATTTGTTCAAGGCATCGTCATCATGTTTTCTTTTATCGAAAATTTCTAGTCTACATTTGCTTAATTCATCATCATCATGTTCAGTTTTATCCAAAAGTTCTAGTCTACATGTGCTCAAGTCATCATCATCATGTTCTGTTTTATCCAAAAGTTCTAGTCTGCATTTTCACAAGCCATCATCATCATGTTCTGTTTTATCCCAAAGTTCTAGTCTACATTTGCTCAAGCCATCATCATCATGTTCTGCTTTATCCTTAAGTTCTAGTCTACATTTGCTTAAGCCATCATCATCATGTTCTGTTTTATCCAAAAGTTCAAGTCTACATTTGCTCAAGAAATCACCATCATGTTTTGTTTTATCCTAAAGTTCTAGTCTTCATATGCCAAAGCCATCATCATCATCATCATTTACGTTCTCTCTCCCTATAAAGCATAGAACCACCATTTCACCAGGGACATAAAACCACAATTACACCAGGGCCATAGAACCAACATTACACAAGGGCCATAGAACCACCATTACACCAGGGCCATAGAACCACCATTACACCATGGCCATAGAACCACCATTACACCAGGGCAATAGAACCACCATTACACCAGGGCCATAGAACCACCATTACACCAGGGTAATAGAACCACCATTACACCAGGGCAATAGAACCACCATTACACCAGGGCCATAAAACCACCATTACACCAGGGCCATAGAACCACCATTACACCAGGGCAATAGAACCACCATTACACCAGGGCCATAGCACCACCGTTATACCAGGGCCATAGAACCACCATTACACCATGGCCATAGAACCACCATTACACCAGGGCAATAGAACCACCATTACACCAGGGCCGAAGAACCACCATTACATCAGGGCAATAGAACCACTATTACACCAGGGCCATAGCACCACCCTTATACCAGGGCCATAGAACCACCATTACACCAAAGCCATAGAACCACCATTACACCAGGGCAATGGAACCACCATTACACCAGGGCCATAGCACCACCCTTATACCAGGGCCATAGAACCACCATTACACCAGGGCCATAGAACCACCTTTACACCAGGGCCATAGATCCACCATTATACCAGGGCCATATATCAACCATTACATCATGGCCATACATCCACCATTACACCATGGCTATAGAACCACCATTAACCATGGCCATAGAACCACCATTACAGCATGGCCATAGAACCACCATTACTCCAGGGCAATAGAACCACCATTACAACAGGGCCATAGAACCACCATTATACCTGAGCCATAGAACCACCATTACACCAGGGCAATAGAACCACCATTACACCAGGGCCATAGAACCACCATTACACCATGGCCATAGAACAACCATTACACCAGGGCAATAGAACCACCATTACACCAGGGCCATAGAACCACCATTACACCAGGGTAATAGAACCATGATTACACCGGAGCCATAGAACCACCATTACACCAGGGCAATAGAACCACCATTACACGAGGGCCATATATCCACCATTACACCATGGCCATAGATCCACCATTACACCAAGTTCATAGAACCACCATTAACCATGGCCATAGAACCACCATTACACCATGGCCATAGAACCACCATTACACCAGGGCAATAGAACCACCATTACAACAGGGCCATAGAACCACCATTATACCAGAGCCATAGAACCACCATTACACCAGGGCAATAGAACCACCATTACACCAGGGCCATAGATCCACCATTATACCAGGGCCATAGATCCACCATTACACCAGGGCCATAGAAATACCATTACACCATGGCCATAGATCCACCATTACATCAGGGACATAGAACCACCATTACTCCATGGCCATAGAACCACCGTTACACCATGGCCGTAGAACCACCATTACACCAGTGCCAAAGATCCACCATTATAGCATGGCCATAGAACCACCATGACACCATAGCCATAGAACCACCATTACACCAGGGCCATAGAACCACCATTACACCATGGCAATAGAACAACCATTACACCAGGGCCATAGAACCACCATTACAACAGGGCCATATAATTACCATTACACCAGGGCCATAGAACCACCATTACACCAAGGTCATAAAACCACCATTAAACCAGGGTCATAGAATCACCATTACACCAGGGCAATAGAACCACCATTACAACAGGGCAACAGAACCACCATTACATCATGGCCATAGAACCACCATTACACCACGGCCATAGAACCACCATTACACCAGGGCCATAGATCCACCATTACAGCATGGCCATAGAACCACCATTACACCATAGCCATAGAACCACCATTACACCAGGGCCATAGATCCACCATTACACCAGGGCCATAGAACCACCATTACACCAGAGCCATAGAACCACCATTACACCATGGCCATAGAACCTCTGTTAAAGCCCATTCTGGCCATCATAAATTTTAGGGTCAAGTTCTCCATAAGTGTAACAGTCCAACTTCATAGTGTTAGTGTCCTGTGTAGTGTTGGATACCACCATGAAAGGTTACAGCGCAGTGTAGGTGTGATTAAGGGGTCAGGTCAACCCAGGCAGTACAGTACAGGTGAATGTAGGTCACCAGGCTTTGAAGCACTGACAGGGTGCAATGAAGACTCTCTTAAGGTACATGCTCTCAGATGTGTAGTAATGATCATAGCAATATGTGGTTGACAGTATGTGTGGGTGAGTAGACCTCATGATAAGGTGTAGCACGCGAATGTGTATAGGTTCTGAACATTGGCACAATACCCACTCAACCACATTTAGAAAGTCAGAGAAGGTTGGTAACAGCAGCTAACTTTTACAATGTTTTTATGCAATACGATATGAGAGACGCCGACATCAGGACATAGTCATTTGACAATACTCAGAAACATTGTAGACATGACGATAGTACAATACAGTTACAGCATCAACAGTTCATCAATCAGTAAGCTGTGCATATATATGATTGCTGACTACAATCGAACTCCCTTCCAAAAGCCTCAGCATAAATACCCCGCATGACCAGCGAGTTTGATATATGAGTATAAACAACTCTCTTCTAAAACAAGTACATCAGTTACATTGCCTAGCATGCAGTAGGCCGCAAGATGGCAGGCCTCTAGGTCCAATGACCTCTGTGGTATTTCTTAGCAAACAAGGTGGGTAAGACCCTGTCCAATATGATACCGCTGAAATAGCGGGATGCATCAAATATAATGTTCTCTGGGCATACACAGGCCCTAACCAAATAATGTCAGCATAGTTCAAGAGCTCAACTTTCGTGTACTTGATAAACTCTTTCCCGCCCAGGGGAAAAGTCAGTGAGCTGGTAAATAAATGTGATACGTGATTCTGATAGTCAAGGAAAATAAATCGAAGGATAATTTACCTTATCAGTCCCTCAGAATAACACTAATAACACACTCGTCTCCTAGACGCTTAGAAATATATCGTGGGGAAGACATCTTCAGACTTCTAAGTTCACCCACAGAGGGCTTTCGTTCCCCAGGCTTAAAGCCATAACAAAGACGTCGAAAGCACGTCTTGACACTCTGAAAATTCACAGCTCGACTCCCAGATCGGAAGTCTTTCTTAACCGCCACAAAAGCTTACGTATGCGTCGTAGACGCCAGACCTCCCGAGCTAAACTCAGGTGGGCAATGTTTGAACACATACCAGGAAACGACTGACCATTCAAACCTTATATGGTCATGAAATAAAACATCAGCTCTAGTTGCAAACATTCCTAGTAAAGCTAACGAATCAAGCCATATATGGACATGCAACCAGACCTCGGTTCTAATATTAGACCGGAGGTACAAACAAGTTGGCAAACAACCACTGTAAAATTCAACCCCCAGTAAATCATGAGTATTACCCCTTAGATCAGGAATAATGTCTCCCTGGTAAACAGGTACATTTAAAAGATTATACACACTGCGAAAACTGACCGCAACAACCACCATTACACCAGGGCCATAGAACCATCATTACACCAGGGCCATAGAACCACCATTACACCAGGGCCATAGAACCACCATTACCCCTGGGCGGTAGATAGAAGCCTACATCAAAACATTTATGTGATCTTGTATACATTATGAACTATACACAATCAGCCACTTACGACATGCTGAGATAGCCGTAGTACTGTTCGTGTATTGTCAAAGACTTCTAGGAGCCCCATGATAACTACAAGAAGAAGCCATAAGACAACCACAAGCAGCCACAAGATAACCAATAATTATTGGTGACGATATCCAAATAACAAGTATGACGACTTGTGAAAACTTCATCAATTTTATCAAGAATTTGTCACGTGACAGACTTTAATAAAGTGTCTTGATTACCTTACGTTACAGACTTTAATGAAGTGTCTTGATTACCTCACGTTACAGACTTTAATGAAGTGTCTTGATTACCTCACGTGACAGACTTTAATGAAGTGTCTTGATTTCCCAAAAAATTATTTATTTTTTTACTCAAGTTATCTCAGGGAGCCGCGGTAGCATAGTGGTTAGTGCACTGCCTTCCTAGCTCAGTGGTCTATGGTTCGATCACCATATGAGGTGGGATTTGTTTAGGCCGCAAACGCTCCTGGGTCGACCCAGCCCCAACTGGATACCAGAGCAACTTCTTGGTAGGTTAAAGCTGCCCTCGTTATGCTGACCACATCACCCCTAGTGTGCCGATGCTCAAGAAAATATGGGCCTAACACCATATTCCCAATATGCCTCAATGGGCGAGCAACGGGATCCTTTACATTTTACCAAGTTATCTCCCTTATGTTCATCAATACAAATGATCTGTTCAAAGGTGTAGAAATTGTGCTCACAGAAATAGCTTTGTTATTTATAGTTTCATTAAGTCTTACTAATCGTGGCCACAACAGATTGAAATAATATTTTTCAACAAACTGAAGATGAACGTTTGCTGCAAAGACGCTGTACCTATGACGAACAGAGAAAGGACATACGGTCGTCACCAGTAACATTCCAGGACAAAATGTGTGGAGATAGCAACAACATTAAGCTGACAACTGCTTGCTTTAAACATATTCAAGTGTACAAACAAGAGGTATATACACGAACGAACGAACTTTATTTTCAAAGGGTTAAGAATTGGGCACGCAGGCCCGTCTGACATTCTGCCCTTCCTCTCTCTCTCATCATGTATACTATATCCTTTCATCCTCACATTTACTTTAAGCATTATTAAGGCATTTATCATTATAAAAGTAATATAACATCAAACATTTGCAATAATCATCATAATTAAAGTATGTTTTTAAAATAAATAAAGATAGATAGATAGATAGATAGATAGACAGATAGATAGATAGATAGATAGACAGACAGACAGACAGACAGACAGACAGACAGACAGACAGACAGACAGACAGACAGACAGACAGATAGATAGATAGATAGATAGATAGATAGATAGATAGATAGATAGATAGATAGATAGATAGATAGATAGATAGATAGATAGATAGATAGATAGATAGATAGATAGATAGATAGATAGATAGATAACGAACGAACGAACGAACGAACGAACAAACTATATTTTCAAAGTATTAAAAATTGGGCACGCAGGCCGGTCTTACATTCTGCCCTTCTTCTCTCTGTCATCTTACATACCGTATCCTTTCAAAAGCACATGTATTTTTAGCATTATTTAAGCGTACAAAATTATCGAGGTAAAATAATAACATACATTTGTAACATCCAGACATAATCAAATTTAAGGGGGGAAAAAATTATTAATTAAAATAGATTAACAAAAATTAATACCTTAAAAAAAAAAAAAAAAAAAAAAAAAAAACTAACAAACACAATCAAAACAATTCATACAGTAAATAAGACATAATTAGAAACGTAATCAGATAATGGTGGCATATAATAAGAACTCGTGACAATTTGGAAATCTGCTGAAATAGCTGGGACTTCATGTGTTGTCAGCGCATGCGGAAAATGTTCCCACAGGTGAGCAACTTTGAGTCCCAAGCAGATACTGCCACAGGGAGTGAATTGTTGACGCCTCCACTACACGAGATCCAGTTTTATGACCTATGCTCCTTAGGGAGGTAAAGGGTATTGACTGAAAGATGAGAATCATGCATATAGGCCCGTCTTGCATTTATCCCTTCCTCTTACTCATCTTTTATTGCTAGGTATCCAGACATTCTCCAGCATACTTAAGGTATTAGTTCAGAGGCGATGCAACATTATAAGTAGTATAAAAGCATACATTACAGTATCTGATTACAATTAAGAAGTAAGGTATATTAAAATGAAAAACTAGATCTTCAGACCCTCCATACCGTGCATTAGATAATAATAATTCGAAACATAATCCCTTAGGGCGGCATATAATCCGCACTCATAATGTATTTGAACAGTCTACGATTATATGAGTAGGGACTGTGCATGTTTTTCAGGTCATGTGGAAGATTGTTCCAAAGATGAGCAGCTGAGTAAGCCAAGCTCTTCTTGTACAAATCTAGCCTCGGCTTGGGTAAATCTAACTGGTTTAAGCGCTGACTACGTTTTTCATTGAATTTGAAAAGTGGCCACAGATACGTTGGAGCATTATGTGACAAGATTTTGTGAGCGAATTTAGCTTTGTTAAATAGGAAGCGCTTTCTAAGGGGTAATATTTTAAGATAGTTATATAGATCTATACAATGTGTTTGGTGTTTATCAGCAACTAGGCGCACTGCACGTTTTTGAAGTGAATGAAGCCTTTTTGTGTTGGATATGGAACAACCATCCCAGATTGTGGAACAATAGTCTAGGTATGTTTGTATGTGAGATGTGTAGAACATTTTCCTTGCCCCCTCATCCAGGAAGTGTTTGATTTTGGCTAATTGGTAAACTTTTTGTGCCGTTAGCTTTGTGAGTGCACTTACATGTGAGTTCCAACTTAGGTGCTGGTCAACAGTTAGACCTAGAGTTTTATGTTCATTTACGTTTTCAATTAGTGATGTTCCAATGTAGAGCTGAAGTGTTGTTTTCTGCGAGTTTTGTAGTTTTTGTCTGGTTGATATTAACATACATTTCGTTTTACTAATATTTATTTGCATTCGATTCTCGTTGCTCCACTTAATAATATTATGTGTATCAGTTTGTAAAGATAGTTCTAGTGCAGTGCAACTTTTGTCACTAGTGTAAACAGTACAGTCATCGGCAAACAGGTCACAGGATGAATGTTTGATGTGCAGAGGAAGATCATTAATGTATACGGCAAAGAGAAGAGGGCCGAGAATAGAGCCCTGGGGAACACCGATATCGACAACAGTTGGGTTGGACAAAGAATCATTGTAAGACACCACTTGTTGTCTGTCTGTCAGGAATGATTTAATTAACTTCACCAGTTTATGATTTACTTTCATTGTTTCTAATTTTCTGATTAAAATAGTGTGATCTATCATATCGAATGCTTTTTTAAAGTCTACAAAGATTGCTCCACATAAAGTATCGTTATTGATGTTTAGATGCCAGTTATCTATCATTTTTGTTAAGGCTGTGTGACATGAATGTTTTGGTCTAAACCCCGACTGACTATCAACAAGCAGGTCATTATTAGCTAGGTGTTCTGTTACTGTTTTGTGTATGTGTTTTTCCAGTGGTTTGGACAGCGATGATATAAGAGAAATGGGCCTATAGTTACCAAGGTTGTTATTATCTGATGAACCAGGTTTAACAAGAGGGTATACTTTAGCGATTTTAAAGGCAGATGGAAAGTAACTCCTTGCGATACATTGATTATATATGTATGTTAGGGTATCAGTAATAGCTGGTGCAGCATAACGCAGTATTCGATTACTGATTCCATCAAGTCCCGATGAGTTATTATCTTTAAGATCAATAAGATAGTTATGAACTTCGTTAACTGTTATAAAAGGAATGTCGCATGGAATGGTGTTAGTACACTTGTTCTCGCAGAACGTAGATAATTCGCTGAAGTCACAGGGGGAAGAAGGTATGGCGGATTTTATATTGTAGATGTCTGCCTGAAAATGATTGCTGAAGTCTGTACAAGTAAATGAAGTATTGGGATTTTGTGAGTCAGGCGAATTTCTTTTGTTCACCAAGGTATTGATTGCCTTCCATATATTTCTACTGTTGCTTTTGCTTTTAACTAAATGACTAAAGTAGTTTTTCTTTTCTCTGCGAATTAAATATTGTACTTTGTTCCTTGCTGCCCGATATGTAATGATGTCCTTATTTTTGTGCGCTCGATCCCTCTGCCTCATAGCGTCAAGTACTTCTTGTGTGATAAATGGAGATTTTATTTGTCTTTTTACGCGAATTTCTTTAGTAGGCGCATGCTTATTAAAAATACTATAAAATGTCCGTGTCCAATATGCAATGGCGTCATCAGGATCAGGAAGTTGGTAAACATCGGCGAAAGGCGCATTTCGCAAATCATTTAAAAATAATTCTTGGTTGAAATTTTTTAGACTTCTATATTCAATACTGATGTGTTTATTTTTTGGAGATTTGTACCCATTTTTTGCCCAAGTGCAACATATGGGATAGTGGTCACTCATAGCAATAGTAGGGATGGAACATTCTATAATGTTATCTGGACACGTTACATATATGTGATCGATCAGTGTGGATGATGTTTTTGTTACTCTGGTAGGTTTGTTGACTATTTGTTTCATGTTGTACGATGCTATGATGTTGGTCCATGTTTGATTTGGCTTATGCATATCAATATTGAAATCCCCAAGAAGAATAATTTCATTGACTGTAGTAATTACTTTATCCATCATGTTCGTGAAATCTTCAAACCATGTTGTTCCTACACTGGGATTTCGATAAAGATATCCTATTACAATGGGTCTTTGCTTTTGTGGCTTTACCTCTAACCATATGCATTCTATATCTATGGTCTCTAAATCGTTTCTGCGGCGATAACTGAGAGAAGTGGAAATATAAACTGCTAAACCTGTCTCTAATTGTCTACTAGAATCTCGCCGAATAGTTTTAAACCCATTACGTGCAATGTCACCATCTGTTATTTTCTCATTCAGACGACTTTCTGAAAGTCCAAAAACATGGAAATTTTGATTGAGAACTTGTGTGAGTTCTGGAAGTTTATCTAAAAGATGGTTTACATTCAGATGGCCAAGTCGTAACCCATTCATGGTTAGTAACTGTTCATAAGTACCTGACATTTATGCTATGTAAAGAAGCTTGCGCTCAAATAAAAAGGTAAATAAATACTAAATTTAACAAATTTTACCAAGGAAGGTGAATTTATGGTGGTATTAATAAGTGGGACACTTTAAACATTAATTACAAACAATTCAGCTAATTAAATTACGTGAAAAATAAGTGAAAAGTGTAACAAATCAAGCGCTCATATCAGACAGGCAAACAGTGTCTAAAAATAAACAAATGAAATTTAAAAATATATATATATATATATATATATATATATATATATATATATATATATATATATATATATATATATATATATATATATATATATATATATATATATATATATATATATATAAACAACAATCAACAGTTGCTGATGTTACAGAGACAACTAGGGAGGCCAACAGTCGCTGTTAATGTGGAGGAGATGGTTGTTGAAAATAGAAGTGGGGTGGATTTGGTCGTGATAGATGATGCATTTGGTAGAAAGCGGGATGTTGAGGTACAGTTGTTGAATAAGTGGGGTATTCCGGCAAGTACGACCTCCAAGTGTAAGGTGCATAGTCCAAGAGTCGTTGTTGATGTAGGAAATTATGAAAGGCTGGGTATGTAGGTTGATGTGGGTAAACCTGTGACGACAGCGATGATGGGTGAACTCTCATTGGTGTCTGGGACGACAGTGGACATGGTGGCATTTTTGTTGATGAAGGCTGAGCAGATTGAATTGGATCACTTACAGACCTTTGAGAATGAAGTGGGTCAAGTCGGTGTTGTCGAGGAGGGTCGTCTGTGGCAGAAGGTTGTTGAAGGCAGACATTGTTGGTTTCCTGCACATCCGTGGTGCTAAGAATAGGTACAACGTGATGATCCTGATTGTCTGATGATTTTGGGCGGCTGGTGTTTAAAGTTATGGGTAGTGATGGAAAATGAAGGTCATAATTGGCGTTAGATGAGTAGCTATTTGTATTCACATGGTGTTTGGATGGATATATGGATGCTGATGTGCGAGTTGTGCCTTTAAGAGTGCTTTCTGGGTATTTTATATTTGTCGCTAACATACTGGTCCCTTGGCTGGACAATGTAATATCGCCGCTGTAAAGATACTTCCTAGGGGCTCCAGATGTGGCAAGGAAGACCGAGCTGTGATCTATGAAAACATGCTCATTTTTGAGGCAGTGTTTTTTAAGTTTAGCATTGTTAGTTTCAACACATTTGCGGTAATAGGCACGGACTGGCGGGATAATAGAGGAAAAATAAATTTTGGCATTATGGAATAGGGACCGAAATATGAATGTGATCTCGTTTAGGTCTGTCTGTGACAGTTCAATGTCTTTTATTGAGTCTGACAGACCTATGTGCACAGTTACTCTAGTTACAGAGAGATCCGGCGAAAACCGTTTAAGGAAGGTCAGTAGGTCGTGAGTTGATGCCCAGTTCTTGAAGCGAACAGACACCGAATCAGTATCACCAGTTAATAGTTTTGACTGTTGAAGCTCCTTCATGGTTTGGTCCCCAAAGATGAGATGTTTTCTTCTGTTCGTGTGGTTGCCAGTGATAACAGCTGTTGCTTCCTTTGTCCCAGTTGTGCTGTGGCTGCTAGAAGTCTCGTGGTGTGTGCTGGCAGCAGCCGGTCGAAGTGGCGGGTGGCGATTTGAAATTTTGACCGGAATTCTGCAGACACTGGCTACAGGATTTTCCGGAGTGTCCAAGGGATTACGTTCATTAAGGCGGAGTTCTGAATGTAGTATTTGTTGTTGAGGTCGGACGCTCTCCGCACGTTTTTGTGTGTGACCCAATTCGTTTGTGTGCTGTTGTGTAGGCTGCTGCTGAATTTGAGTTTTGCTGTTTTCGTAGCTACTTTTTAGAGACACGTGATCAGCCTGAAGCTGTTCGTAAGATTTTTTAAGACAGCTCAGTTCAGCTTTCAGTAGCTCCATCTCAGATGTTATTTTTGTATACATATCATCATGTGGTGATAGTATAGTGTGCTTGCGTGGTGTCCTTTCTAGACTACTAAGATTTATAGTAGGCCTTAGACAAGCCACGCAATGCTTCGTACTCGAGAAGTTTTTGGAATGTTAAT
This sequence comes from Oreohelix idahoensis, assembly GCA_024509875.1. Taxonomy (NCBI): domain Eukaryota; kingdom Metazoa; phylum Mollusca; class Gastropoda; order Stylommatophora; family Oreohelicidae; genus Oreohelix; species Oreohelix idahoensis. The sequence continues at coordinate 51,557 of JAMPIV010002911.1, forward strand.
ATCACACACTGGTTCTGGTTCTTGTATTGTAATGTCACTAATGGGGCTGAGGGCGTGTCTGCATTGAGAACTCTGGTCTTCTTCTTCACCGCTTTAGGAGCATTTAAGACGTAGTCCTTTTGTTTCTTTCTGCTCGGTCGAGTGGCGGTGACCGAGTTTACGTTTGGCATTGTGAATGTTATTGCTGGTACCACGAAGGAAGAAGGTAATTAGCTTTGTTCATGGCTGATAATCATCGCTCTAGCGTGACGATTTGGGTCGCGGGGTTTCATTTGTATAGTAGATTGTGCAAAAAGGCCCCGCGCTGAAGACCTATAATTAAACACCTGGGTGGTTCGGTCATTGTTGGGCGCTCAACTATTCGTGGGTTGTGGAATAACAATACTACAAGTTTAGATGCAAAACAGCACAGTGTCTTATAATAGTGAATCCTTTTAGAACAAAATCTAACATTTCTGTTCGTATTGACACCACAAAAATGATTTCACTACAAAGCCACAATGATACCGAACACAATGATATTAAAATCCATCACGAATTACAGCAGGAACACACTTTCACAAATACGAAAGTAGAGCTCTGTGAAAACACGTCCGCACTCCAGAGACAAACAGTTATACACAAAATAACAAGGTCATTACATAAGACACTCACTGACACACACGATATAGGTGTATATAAATATCTAGCATTCTCCATTTGTATCTCTACGAGAGGTAACTTTCAGCCAAAGGGAAACAATGTTTATAGTCCGTTCGGAAATTCGTGCCCACAGAAAGCGTCAATTTTCTCCAAAACTGTTTGTTGTATGGACATGAATTTTTGCATGCAGTCTTAGATTTTCCATGCAGTTATTAATATATTTTTTGCCCTTACAAAACTCATGTCATGTTCAAATTTTCTTCTTTACGTTATATAAAAAACTCTTACTGTTGTCTGGGTTAATTTTTAGTAGTTTTACAGCAAAGTTACAAGATCCGTTCAAAAATATTGTTTTTTGGTTTGAATTAGTTACTCGCGAATGTGTAAAATAGGTGCGCACTCGTGCGGACATGTAGTCACTACACTAATTCAAACAAAAACAAATATTTTTGAACGGATCTAGTAACTTTCCTGTAAAACTCAGAAAAATTAAACCAGACAACGATAAGAGTTTTCTATATAACGTAAAGAAGAAAATTCGAACATGACATGAGTTTTGTAAGGACAAAAAATATATTAATAACTGCATGGAAAATCTAAGACTGCATGTTCTATTCTCAAATAACCTTTAAAACTGTATGACAAGAAAATCTAATAGCCAGTTAGAAATCTGTTAAATAAATCAAATTAAAAAGTTGAATAAATTTCTGAACACTTACGGACAACCACTAATGCCAATAGTGTAATAAATAATGTTGATTGTTACGGACAACACAGTGCCATTTTTGGAGACAAAAGTTACTATCAGCTCTGAAAAGCGCTCTTCATCAACCTCCTGACCAAACTGTGTTACAAAACACTCAAGGCAAACGTGTCTACGACTATTACGCTTATAGATGCCAGTCGACAAGTATATCGGCCAGGGAAACTATACAGAGCAAATACAATAGGAGGCTATCGGCCAGGGAAACAATACAGAGCAAATACCATAGGAAGCCGAGGACTTCAGAGGATTCAGAAATATTCCTGTTGGTTTACTCAGCCATTTCAGAATCTACCGGAGATAGAGACATTAGTCACAGACACACGAATCGGAGATCTTATAGGCGAGAAAATAGTTCGCCTTAGTCGCTATTTACCACATACATGGTAGGGAACAATGTTACTAATCTCTGTTCCACTTTCCGGCGGTCCCTGTAACATTGTTTTTGTTTTGTATAATGGTATGAATGAATAATAGTTAAAAATTTAATCTACGAAAGCCATGTATTTATTGATTAACACAAACAACATACTTATACATATAACTCGATATAAGAACACAATTTTATGTCTCATGACTAGTAACACAACTGTAGCCGCAGTCAGACTTCCGCAATTTCAGGAGGGTGAGTCTTAGAATTTTTTGACCGACACCACAACCGTTGTAGACAGTTTTACATGGCATGTTCTGTGTAATGTAGTATGTTTAAGAGATTGATGACTACATTTTCAACTCTGATGTAACATTGTGGTCCTCACACTTTTTTTAAAAACGCGTTTGTCCTCGAGAACCAAGACCCCGATTTGATCGTCGGCATTGTACGGGGAGTGCATAACGCCACGGGAGGAGCTGAAGCAAGGCCTCAGCAACACCGAAGTCCCGGGGCGGACGAACAGGTGGTGGAGATATCACCACCTGAGAAGAAAGTACATCTTAGACGGGATTCACGGCAGGCGTCCATTAATACTCACTGTCCGATACCGAGGGACATGAATAGGAACAGTAGAGGCATATCTGAATACCTGATAGCTAGGAACCGCAAGGTATGGGTCCTCAATATCCCCCCGAATGCTAGCTGGCGAACGCTCAGACGAGTGTTTAATGAAGTCGCGCCAATGAAGTTCGTGGAGGTATTGTCATTGCGGGACAATACCAAAATTTCACAAGTTCTTGCCTATTGGGTGTCATGCTATATAATAATCTAAAGGTGACTTCCTTTGCGGGTGGAGCAAGTGGTAACTCGTGTAGGCTCCTAAAAATAAGTTGGTAATCAGTTATGAAATAATTGTACCCACGTGTTATCCTTGTCACTAATGAGGGTTCTTGTACACTAATGAGAATTCTGTAAATAGAACGTGTGTTTTGTTGTAATAAAGATGTGTTTCCTTGTATGCTTTGTATGCATTGTGTGTAGAACCGTGGTAAAGTACCAACATGATGAGGTTGATTATTGTTGTAACGACACGAGTTAGATAATCTTAAACCAATATAATAATGAGGTTTATTATTGTTGTAACGAAACAAGTTAGATAATCTTAAACCAATATAATAATGAGGTTGATTATTGTTGTAACGACACAAGTTAGATAATCTGAAACCAATATAATAATGAGGTTGATTATTGTTGTAACGACATAAGTTAGATAATCTTAAACCAATTTAATAATGAGCCAGGGGGTATTGTTCAGGATTTTAAACGATTTCTCCTGTGTACTTGATTCTAGTTTTGTTGCTATATCTTATAATGATACTCCCATGTCTATCTTTGGGTTGTATTAATGTTTTATGTTTTATACAATGTAAAGTGTTTCGAAATAAGAATGTTCTTGTGAGTTTGTTTATTCGTGTAATAATTTCTTGAGGAATGGTTTGGACATTTGATATGTAAATCAATTTAGGTAAAATAAAAGTGTTAATTAAAACCGATCTTCCGAAAATTATAGTAGTTGTGTAATTATAACTTTCTAGTCTGTTTTTAATTTTCTCTAACAAATTCTTCCATACCTCTGTATTTCTTTGACGTGGCGTGGCAGTGTATGTGCTACCGTAAATTTTTACTTTTGTGTCGAAATGGACGACCTCTATCGATCTGTGTTCTCTCCGGCAGTATCGATACATTTGTGGGACCGATTTTTATTATGTGCTGTCAATTATCGCACTTTTCTTTTTCTCTTTCTTTCTTTCCTCGTTATTCTCTGCTAAGTAGCAGATATTTGATTTTAATCACCCTGTAGGTGATAAATATAACATTTGCAGGAGCGGCTGATATGATACATCACATTTGCTAGGCGCTACCCAGATTTGTTAGTTATAGTCGCTGCAGATTAACACGTACATCGGCCACCGCTATCGGTTTAAATCACCGATTAGACACGGAGTTTGCGTACTCATACGACATATAACTAGATTATTGTCTGTGTGAAACCTGTGGGCAGGCAAGTGTGATATAATCGCTTCTGGTCACTTGGTTAAAAGTAATTATGGATTTATTACATTTTAGACAATATGAGTCTACAAGTGTGTTGGTGAGAGGGTATGCAAGACATCATATTAGCATATATGAAAGACGTGACCTTTTGCAAAATCTTTCCATGTAGGAAATATTTTGAAAGTGCCACACACGACCTATTTGAAACGATTGGACCTTTCTGATTAGATTCATAATAACAATTAGGGGAAAATAGCCTGACCATTTTTGCAGTTTTATCACACTGCGAATTTCAAGGTCGCCAAGATAACACCAGACCTCGCCAGAGTGAAGAATAGATTCATAATTCCTATTTATTAACCGGACCTTTTATTGGGGAACTAAATAAGCCCTACTTACAAAGCAAAGGAACTCTTAACATTTTAATAAGGAACACCGGGACTAGGAAACTGAAGAGGCACGGAGTCAGAGGGAAATGTATAGTCACAATTAAAGACATCCAAGACGTGTGTAAGAGAACGAGTCGTCTCTTTTTTTTATCTGAGCAAACATGTCTGTAGCAGGATTGGCGTAAGTTGTGATTTACATTTCGTAACTTAGTTGAACTAACACATATATATATATATATATATATATATATATATATATATATATGATTTATATATATATATATATATATATATATATATATATATATATATATATGTATATATACTAAATTGTCATATATTTAGAATATATTGGCGACATCGTTATCAGCGGGTTTTGGGAACGCTGATAACTTTTTGAAAAACCGGTTAGTTTGCCGACACCGGAAGTAGAAAATAAAAGGCGCTATAGAGAGAGAGTTGACGCTGGGCCTTGGTAGGATAGCGACGGACATTTTTGTGGTTCCCTTTTCATTGAATGTAAAAGATAGGTTATAGTGATTCAGGCTAGTAGACATAATTATAATTCTGGAGTGGTTTAGTGTACAGTGATATTATTGTCAGGCCTTCGAGTATAATTTGCCAGTGGATTGGTTTTTCCATTGTGTAATTTCTAGTTCGCCATAGTGAGCGATTGTTCAGTACTAAGTTTGTATAGTACTATTTACTGTCATTTGTTTAGGAATATTTTGATATATTGATTCGAGAAGTTTCTCGGGCAGTGTTTTATGTATTCCATACTGTTTTCAGCCGTGTGTGGCAATACTGTGTGTAGCGTCTTATTAAAAAGGGAATTCCTATAGAAAGTGTTATCTTTCTATGTCAACCATTTCATGTTGTGGTCGTATCCTTAGATAATGAGCCAAGTATTAAACTAGCGTCAGTATTAAATCCACAGCAGAAATAGAGCAGTTGACATCTGAGGGCTGCGTCCGATTTTTTGGTGAGCCTATAGGCCATGGGGTCTATATTTTATAGTATTAAGTTCCCAGTTGACATCTGGTTGGTCCGTCCTATTCTTTATAAAAGGCTGTAGTGCCTATGTTTTTGCTAGATAGGCCTGAATGTAAGATGCACACAGTACGTTAGAAGGTTTCAGTCACAGTGTGGTGGCGCTTTCTGTTTACTAAGTCACGATAGTGAGTTATTTTCGGTTGCCAGCTTCGGGTATGTGTGTTTGTCAGTCAGCAGTAGTGAACTGTAGACGGTCAAGTGTGACGCGTCGAGAGGCGTAACTTAGTTTTCTTGTCAGGTCACAGTGTAAGATTGTTATTGTCTGTTCAGATAATATTTTGACATTGTTTGTGGTTGACGCCGTGTTGGAAAGTTAATATTGGTGTAGGCTGTCTAGTTTTGTTAGAAGGTGTGTCAAAAGGGACGGAATCAAGTGCAGTTGGTGTCTGGCTTTCAGTAGACATATTAGAAGGTAATCTTCACGATTTCTTGGTAACATTCGGGGCTCCCTGAGGAGTAAAGTTACGTGTTCAACAGGGCGGAGAGACGACTTCGGTTGTTGCGCTATCCTGGTTGATACATGGTGACTTTGAATGTTACCTTAGAGGTGTTAGGAGTTGTTGTTCAGTACCTTTGTAAACTTTTAAGTTTACCTAGGTCTACAGGTGTGTTAGGGTGTTTTGTTGTAGGCAAGTTGTCCTGTTCCCGTCAAAAGTAGTAGCCATTCAGCCGAATTCCTGGGGAATTCCTACTACAACCTACCTACGTATTTTCCTGCACTGCAGCCAATCCGTGCTGTAGAAAGAGACTGTGTTTGAGCACTGCAGCCAACCTGCGTTGTAGGTATCCCATGGGATGTGCAACTCCTCGTATCTGGATAATGGTTTACATCTAGGCAACCAAAGTAGATTGGTTCTTCACATCGTTGTTTTGTAGCCTACCTGCAGCAGTGTCAGTACACGTACTGCTCTTCCTAGCTGGGAACAGTATTTTCCGGAGCTTTTGCCAAGTTCTGCCGCTGTCATACTTCTCTGATGTGTCTGTTCAGTGGAAGTCTACCAACGCCTAAGTCGTGACCCGGGAAATTTACTGTGCTGAAGCGTGAAGCCTGCTGATCTCAGTGGTCCTGGAGTACTCTGTGCTAAAGACTGCTGGAATCCAGAAGTGCCGCAGTGAAGTGATCCTGACTGGGATATTTTACGTATTATAGTGCCGAAAGACAGTAACGATATGCTGGCACACAGACTTACGTAGAAGTCTGGTTTTCTGAACTGTATTCTGGATATTCTGTCGAGATATTCGATACCGCAGTGAAGTACATTTGTTTTGGAACTTTACGTCAAGTGTGGTGTTCCGTTTGTTGGTCTACATCTTGGATCATCTATGCTGAAGAGCTTCTTGTTCAAGCATCGCTGGAGCGTCAGTTAAGTTTTTGTTTGTAATTTTTGTACCGTAAGTATATTGTTGTTTCTTGTTTTTTTTTTCTAAATTCTAAATTTTCTTTTCTGTCTATTAATCTGATCTTTCAGAGTAGGATAGTCCTATTTCTTCATCTGCTTCGTGAAGCTTGCTTAGTAATTTGTGCAGACGGTTTTTCTGCGACTGCCCTACTTAATATTCCAAGCCCTGTTAGTGTTAGGTGTACTCGTGTAGTTTGTATTGACATTGTCTTGCACATTCAGTAATTCTTTTGTTGTGTTTAAGTGGTGTGTTCTCTCGTTCCATCTTGCTATCTTGTAAATACGTTTACAGGGATCCCTTGTTGTCGTTCGTGTGCAGTCACGCATTGTAAATATTAATCTACCTCTGCTCTACTTTGTCTATCATTTTAGTCCTCGTGACTGGGATTTTTGTTTTCGTAGTGTTTAGTTCGTGTCTTTTCATCTGTGTAGTGCTCATTTTGTCAATAGAAACATTTATATGACAGATTAGTTATAATTAAAAGTATTATCTGAGTTTAGCACCAGTTTGGGTGCCAGTGACAGTCCTTGGAGTACAAGCTGATTTATTGTCAAGTTGGTATAGTGGTGTCATAGCACCAGGAAGTATCATCAGCTGTTGTTGTACAATTGTCGACTATTGTAAGGGTCTTTGGGTGTATCACAGAGACTAAGTGGTCGGAAAGACCAAATTTTCAGAGTAATAAGACAGTAGCCAAGTGGCAAAGTAAGACTATATTTATACAATTAGAGGTAAAGGTGGACGTTGTGTATACAGTGAGAGGTGAGGTGATACATATTTACATGCATATATATGTGTAAATTGGAGAAGTGATATCAATATTTACTATCATTACGGTATACTTTGTAAGCAGAGTTATCTGGCGATATAAGTAAAGTACATACGTTTGAGTAGTTGCATAGTAAAAACCTATAGTAAGAGACAATAGTGAGTATTCTTGGTGTACACTATGGACCTACAGGCTTTCATTCAGATTGGTAAAGAATGTGGGTACATTGGCAAGAACTAAATGACTTTGCCAAGGCAGAATACTACTCAGCGGAGAATCAAAAAGCTTTAGAGCAGAAGGAAAAGAAGGAAATGATTGAGAAACAGCATGCCTTAAGAGATGCTCGAGCTGAAGAGCTAGAGCTAAAAAGAAGAGAATTCGAGTTACAAGAAAGGAAGATAAAAGAAGATAAAGAGTTACAAGAAAGGAAGATGAAAGAAGAAAACGAGTGGAAACAGAGAGAGTTTGAATGGGAAAAAAAGAAGAAGGAGAGAGAGATAGAAGTAGAATTAGAGAAGGAGAGAATGAGAATAGCTCTGGAAGAGAAGATGATTGATAAGGAAATACAATTAAAGAGACTGTAAGTGGGTGCGAGTGGTCAGAACTCGACTCCTGATGGGTCTCATCGTACCTTTAGGCTGCGTCTGCCTAATTTCAATGACAAAATCGATAGTTTAGATTTTTTCCTTGAGAGATTCGAGGTCAATGCATGGCCTGGAAGGCCGACTGAGATCAGTGGCCATCTCTGCTATCGACGTTGCTAGTGGGGCATGCGATGGAGATTTTTCATAGCCTCTCGCTAGATGAAAGGGCTGATTACGACAAAGTAAAGGAAAGGTTGCTCCGGAAGTTCCGTCTGACTGCTGACGGGTACCGGACGCGTTTTAGAAACGCGATGCAAAGCGCAGACCAAGACTTCGAGGACTTTATTTCTAGGATAAAGATCCTGCTGAATAGATGGATCGAAATGGAGGGGATAATGAAGGACTACGATGGCTTGTTAGACTTGATGCTACGAGATAAAGTGTTGTCGTCGTGCTCAAATGAGTTGGTGGCGTTCTTCTAAGAGCGCCAGCCAAAAGACACAGAGACTATGGCTAAACTAGGGCACCATTATGTCCTGGCCCACCCGGGTAAACTCATCCAGAAGTCTTGTCTGTCAGAGGCCTTAGTTGCTGGCGTCGGCAAAGTACAGCGCCAGCCATGGCAACGTTGGAGAGGAAGTGCCGATAGGTCAACGAGATTGAGATTTGATAGGTCACTCCGTCCATATCAGTCAGGTAGAGGAAGTTAAGACCACAGCGGAATTTCCAGCAAAGAGGAATTGACCGACAGTCAGGGAGCGATAGTGATGAAGGGCCATAGATCCACCATTACACCAATTTTAGGGTCAAGTTCTCCATAAGTGTAACAGTCCAACTTCATAGTGTTAGTGTCCTGTGTAGTGTTGGATACCACCATGAAAGGTTACAGCGCAGTGTAGGTGTGATTAAGGGGTCAGGTCAACCCAGGCAGTACAGTACAGGTGAATGTAGGTCACCAGGCGTTGAAGCACTGACAGGGTGCAATGAAGACTCTCTTAAGGTACATGCTCTCAGATGTGTAGTAATGATCATAGCAATATGTGGTTGACAGTATGTGTGGGTGAGTAGACCTCATGATAAGGTGTAGCACGCGAATGTGTATAGGTTCTTAACATTGGCACAATACCCACTCAACCACATGTAGAAAGTCAGAGAAGGTTGGTAACAGCAGCTAACTTTTACAATGTTTTAATGCAATACGATATGAGAGACGCCGACATCAGGACATAGTCATTTGACAATACTCAGGAACATTGTAGACATGACGATAGTACAATACAGTTACAGCATCAACAGTTCATCAATCAGTAAGCTGTGCATATATATGATTGCTGACTACAATCGAACTCCCTTCTAAAAGCCTCAGCATAAATACCCCGCATGACCAGCGAGTTTGATATATGAGTATAAACAACTCTCTTCTAAAACAAGTACATCAGTTATATTGCCTAGCATGCAGTAGGCCGCAAGATGGCAGGCCTCTAGGTCCAATGGCCTCTGTGGTATTTCTTAGCAAACAAGGTGGGTCAGACCCTGTCCAATATGATACCGCTGAAATAGCGGAATGCATCAAATATAATGTTCTCTGGGCATACACAGGCCCTAACCAAATAATGTCAGCATAGTTCAAGAGCTCAACTTTCGTGTACTTGATAAACTCTTTCCCGCCCAGGGGAAAAGTCACTGAGCTGGTAAATAAATGAGATACGTGATTCTGATAGTCAAGGAAAATAAATCGAAGGATAATTTACCTTATCAGTCCCTCAGAATAACACTAATAACACACTCGTCTCCTAGATGCTTAGAAATATATCGTGGGGAAGACATCTTCAGACTTCTAAGTTCACCCACAGAGGGCTTTCGTTCCCCAGGCTTAAAGCCATAACAAAGACGTCGAAAGCACGTCTTGACACTCTGAAAATTCACAGCTCGACTCCCAGATCGGAAGTCTTTCTTAACCGCCACAAAAGCTTACGTATGCGTCGTAGACGCCAGACCTCCCGAGCTAAACTCAGGTGGGCAATGTTTGAACACATACCACGAAACGACTGACCATTCAAGCCTTATATGGTCATGAAATAAGACATCAGCTCTAGTTGCAAACATTCCTAGTAAAGCTAACCAATCAAGCCATATATGGACATGCAACCAGACCTCGGTTCTAATATTAGACCGGAGGTACAAACAAGTGGGCAAACAACCACTGTAAAATTCAACCCCCAGTAAATCATGAGTATTACCCCTTAGATCAGGAATAATGTCTCCCTGGTAAACAGGTACATTTAAAAGATTATACACACTGCGAAAACTGATCACTACAACCACCATTACACCAGGGCCATAGAACCACCATTACACCAGGGCCATAGAACCACCATTACACCAGGGCCATAGAACCACCACTACACCTGGGCGGTAGATAGAAGCCTACATCATAACATTTATGTAATCTTGTATACATTATGAACCATACACAATCAGCCACTTACGACATGCTGAGATAGCCGTAGTACTGTTCGTGTATTGTCAAAGACTTCTAGGAGCCCCATGATAACTACAAGAAGAAGCCATAAGACAACCACAAGCAGCCACAAGATAACCAATAATTATTGGTGACGATAACCAAATAACAAGTATGACGACTTGTGAAAACTTGATCAATTTTATCAAGAATTTGTCACGTGACAGACTTTAATGAAGTGTCTTGATTACCTCACGTTACAGACTTTAATGAAGTGTCTTGATTACCTCACGTTACAGACTTTAATGAAGTGTCTTGATTACCTCACGTTACAGACTTTAATAAAGTGTCTTGATTACCTCACGTTACAGACTTTAATGAAGTGTCTTGATTACCTCACGTTACAGACTTTAATAAAGTGTCTTGATTACCTCACGTTACAGACTTTAATAAAGTGTCTTGATTACCTCACGTTACAGACTTTAATGAACTGTCTTGATTCCCCAAAAAATTATTTATTTTTTTACTCAAGTTATCTCAGGGAGCCGCGGTAGCATAGTGGTTAGTGCACTGGCTTCCTAGCTCAGTGGTCTATGGTTCGATCACCATATGAGATTGGGATTTGTTTAGGCCGCAAACGGCTCCTGGGTCGACCCAGCCCCAACTGGATACCAGAGCAACTTCTGGGAAGGTTAAAGCTGCCCTCGTTATGCTGACCACATCACCCCTAGTGTGCCGATGCTCAAGAAAATATGGGCCTAACACCATATTACAAATATGCTTCAATGGGCGAGCAACGGGATCCTTTACATTTTACCAAGCTATCTCCCTTACGTTCATCAATACAAATGATCTGTTCAAAGGTGTAGAAATTGTGCTCACAGAAATAGCTTTGTTATTTATAGTTTCATTAAGTCTTACTAATCGTGGCCACAACAGATTGAAATAATATTATTCAACAAACTGAAGATGAACGTCTGCTGCACAGACGCTGTACCTATGACGAACATAGAAAGGACATATGGCCGTCACCAGTAACATTCTAGGACAAAATGTGTGGAGATAACAACAACATTAAGCTGACCACTGCTTTCTTTAAACATATTCAAGTGTACAAACAAGAGGTATATACACAAAATAACACGGTCATTACATAAGACACTCACTGACACACACGATATAGGTGTATATAAATATCTAGCATTCTCCATTTTTATCTCTACGAGAGGTAACTTTCAGCCCCCCTAACCCTAATCTTTAAAACTGTATGACAAGAAAATAAATACCAGATTAGAAGTTAGAAAATCTGGTAAATTTAATAAAATTAAAAAGATTATACACATGATGAATAAATTGGGATTCTGAACACTTACGAGTTCTACAACCTACTAATGCCAATACTGTAATAAATGATGTTGATTATTACGGACAACACAGTGTAGATTTTGGAGACAAAAGTTACTATCAGCTCTGAAAAGCGCTCTTCATCAAGCTCCTGATCATACTATGTTACAAAACACTCAAGGCAAACGTGTCTACGACAACTACGCTTATAGATGCCAGTCGACAAGTATATCGGCCAATGAAACAATACAGAGCAAATACCATAGGAGGCTATCGGCCAGGGAAACAATACAGAGCAAATACCATAGGAGGCCGAGGACTTCAGAGGATTCATAAAAATTCCTGTTGGATTATTGATACATCTCAGAATCTACCGGAGATGGAGACGTTAGTCACAGACACACGAATCGGAGATCTTATAGGCGAGAAAATAGTTCTAGAAGACAAAGAGAAGCAATGCGCCGTGGAGACGAGCGGAGAAGCAGGAGTAAAGATAGAGATGAGGAAATAAAAACGAGAAAGACGAGTAGAAGAAGAGATAGTATGGATCGACCAGATTACCGATCCAGCAGTCGAGATTAGGAGACTAAGAGAAGAAACGAGATAAGAAGATCACGGATTCTAGTGAAGAATAATATAACAGCAGATAGACATAGTAACAGATCTATTAATAGTAATACTAGCTAATCAAAGATACCGTAAGGGTTGAAGATGTTACCGATCCAATAGTAGTAACAAGTCTATCAGTAGTAACAAGTCTATCAGTAGTAACAAATCTATCAGTTGTAACAAATCTATCAGTAGTAATAAGTCTATCAGTAGTAACAAGTCTATCAGTAGTAACAGAGACAGAGACGAGTACTGATAGATAAAGAAGTAGAGAGAAGACAGTCAAGTAGGTACAACAGAGTGAAGTAGAAGAACAGGAAAAGAAGTAGAGAGAAGACAGTCAAGTAGGTACAACAGAGTGAAGTAGAAGAACAGGAAAAGTAGAGAGAAGACAGTCGAGTAGCTACAACAGAGTGAAGTAGAAGAACAGGAAAAGAAGTAGAGAGAAGACAGTCAAGTAGGTACAACAGAGTGAAGTAGAAGAACAGGAAAAGAAGTAGAGAGAAGACAGTCAAGTAGGTACAACAGAGTGAAGTAGAAGAACAGGAAAAGAAGTAGAGAGAAGACAGTCAAGTAGGTACAACAGAGTGAAGTAGAAAAACAGGAAAAGAAGTAGGGAGAAGAAAGTCAAGTAGGTACAACAGAGTGAAGTAGAAAAACAGGAAAGAAGTAGAGAGAAGACAGTCAAGTAGGTACAACAGAGTGAAGTAGAAGAACAGGAAAAGAAGTAGAGAGAAGACAGTCAAGTAGGTACAACAGAGTGAAGTAGAAGAACAGGAAAAGAAGTAGAGAGAAGACAGTCAAGTAGGTACAACAGAGTGAAGTAGAAGAACAGGAAAAGAAGTAGAGAGAAGACAGTCAAGTAGGTACAACAGAGTGAAGTCGAAGAACAGGAAAAGAAGTAGAGAGAAGACAGTCAAGTAGGTACAACAGAGTGAAGTAGAAGAACAGGAAAAGAAGTAGAGAGAAGACAGTCAAGTAGGTACAACAGAGTGAAGTCGAAGAACAGGAAAAGAAGTAGAGAGAAGACAGTCAAGTAGGTACAACAGAGTGAAGAAGAAAAACACATGTAGGTACAACAGAGTGAAGTAGAAGAACAGGAAAAGAAGTAGAGAGAAGAAAGTCAAGTAGGTACAACAGAGTGAAGTCGAAGAACAGGAAAAGAAGTAGAGAGAAGACAGTCAAGTAGGTACAACAGAGTGAAGTAGAAGAACAGGAAAAGAAGTAGAGAGAAGAAAGGCAAGTAGGTACAACAGAGTGAAGTAGAAGAACAGGAAAAGAAGTAGAGAGAAGACAGTCAAGTAGGTACAACAGAGTGAAGTAGAAGAACAGGAAAAGAAGTAGAGAGAAGACAGTCAAGTAGGTACAACAGAGTGAAGTAGAAGAACAGGAAAAGAAGTAGAGAGAAGACAGTCAAGTAGGTACAACAGAGTGAAGTAGAAGAACAGGAAAAGAAGTAGAGAGAAGACAGTCGAGTAGCTACAACAGAGTGAAGTAGAAGAACAGGAAAAGAAGTAGAGAGAAGACAGTCAAGTAGGTACAACAGAGTGAAGTAGAAGAACAGTCAAGTAGGTACAACAGAGTGAAGTAGAAGAACAGGAAAAGAAGTAGAGAGAAGACAGTCAAGTAGGTACAACAGAGTGAAGTCGAAGAACAGGAAAAGAAGTAGAGAGAAGACAGTCAAGTAGGTACAACAGAGTGAAGTCGAAGAACAGGAAAAGAAGTAGAGTTGCAGATGTTGAAGTTAGCGAACAGAATAATGTTTCAGGAGGGGATGTCTCATAGTACACAAAAATGAGTATAGTTTACGGCAGTAGTCCGTAAAATGAAACGGCTAATCGAAGTGGATAAGACATGAGAAGAAGACGATGAAGATGGATAGAACACACACTGAGGTAACTTGAACTAGCTTTACGAGGCTGTCTTTGTTCTGGAATCCTGTCGTGGGTTTTATCTCCCCTGTACTGCAGTAGTTGTCCACAAATGGCCAAACACCGAGTAAAAGGATGAGTGTTTCAAAAGGTGTAATTCTTCGCTCAAGATTACTCTTGTCAGAGATATACATAGAAGAATGATGCTTCTATTTCAGGGAGCCTCACATAAATTTTACAGAATGGAAAGTATAACAAATGAGATCATCAAAGTCGTTGTGAACTTATTATTTTCCAGCCCTTTTGTGAGGAAAGGTTTCGACTCGTATTTGGGATTCATCAAAATATGAATTTACTAGCTCTATCTGGTTATGTGTTTAAAACCAACTGAGTCATACAAATGCAGACATAAAATTGACTTAAAAGTGATTAATTCAGCTAAGGTTTATATTTACATATAAAGATGTTTAATAATCAATTATTGGTTGACAAGCTAAAATAATTAAAGGTGTTTTCAAAACAAAGCATCACATTTGTCATCATCTGTAGATCATACTTGTAGGTGAATAAGAGAAACAAATTGAAAATGTCAATTGTCTGAGCTGTTACGTTAGTTAGCTGCCAATGTGGGATTAATTGCGTCTACTTCAGTTGCTGCTGGTTCCTAACGGTTGCTGGACTGTTCCTTCTCTTCAGAAGTAGACATTTGTTGCAGAAACACGTCCCTTGCAACACGACCGGGGTGTAGTAAAATCTGTGAGAACAAACGCTAAATTCCAGGAAATTGTACTCCCAATGCTAATATATAGAACCAGCCCGTGTGTTAGGCTTAGACGCTTCGATTATGCCAGTCGGGAAATCTAACGTATGCAGTAGTAATGCTTATACATGATCTCGCCGGCAAGGCTACTAGATTTTGCTTTGCAAGCTGTGGCCTCGAAACTCAATATTTTCTTGTGTCAGAACTGCGATACCATGACTGGCGTTTGAATTAACGAAGATTTTAACATTAACGCCATGTAATTGTAGTAATTCGGACATTTTCAGTAGTGTAAAAGAGGAACTGCAGTAACTTTTAACGCAAAATATTACAAAACGCCGAGCCGACCCCTCTTCACTCTACACGCGTTAGTGGCGGATAATCACTTTGCTGGCTTTGTCTCTGATATATACACACACGCAAGTTGTTAAAATTTTGTGACGTAACGCCGTCCGGTCTGCATGCATACGGTAGTTTAAAAATAAAAGGAAAAATGCAATTAACGTGAGATTTTTTTTGAATGTGTAATACTAAATAGGGTGTGAGACGGAGTGACCTTAGTTCGTGTTTACAAATTTAAATTGAATAGGAGAGGAAATGTTTTATTTCAAGCATTGTAGGAAATAAAACGATACTAGGCATTAGAAAGACATATAAGAATAAATATGTACTGACTGTGTAATAGATAACAGCAGGATTAATAAGTATGTATGAGTATTTAAAACTATTAAGAAATAAAGAAGTTGGACAGATAGACAGATGGACTTGAAAATCTTTCTCAGTTTCGCCCGTAGGTGTGGTTAAAGGGGAAGGAGTCCTTATTTTGAATATTTGAGGTCAGTTTTATTTGAAAAGGAACGCTATTCACTAAACAGTCTCTGATTGGCTGTAGTATAATAGACTAACAGTTGTATAAAACCAATTAGTATTGGGTATAGGGGGCCACTAGATGAAAAATTTCTTACACTAAAGACGTTGTTGTTATAGACAAGACAAGAGTACTGTTTTGTTTGCTAATTCTGCACTAGCAGCGATCTGGATTTGTTACCATATATCGCAATATTCAACTAATTGGTGTTTAAAATTTCTTTGAGTGCGGTAAGAATGAAAACCTTTATATTAACATTTATATTATCATTTTTATCATGTATGCATTGTCGACTCTGTACGAACCTAAAAGGGGAAACATTTGTCTGGAGGGAAGCCAACATCAAACTCTGTTTTGTTTCACAGCGTTGTTAGGAACTGTATTAACCTGGTGTAGAAAAGCCAGGCTAGCTTTCTGCCTTATGGGGAGAAAAGAAAATTAAATATTTATGATGAAAAAAAAAGTTGTGTTATGACATAAGACCAGGAAGATCACTGGCCGTCTTCTTCAGCAAGTCACCGTGATTGTACATGACTTGATAGTACTAATGTAAAATGTTTCCTTTATCAAGTAAAATGTCAAACGGTGGTTTGAAAGTTATTTATTCAGAAGGGGGTACCAACCAAATTGAGAACGTTAACTAATTGTTTAGTTACCATACTGAAGTCTGATGATATTGAACATGTTAGAGTAGGGAAAGAGAGAGATTATTAGATGCTGAGTGGGACACATTTGTATTCTTCCAGAGTTTCATCTACGAGTGAAAGTGAGCCCAGGTGATCTAACACCTGTCCTTAAGTTCTGCAGTGAGGCCGAACTACTAAGTGCCTAAACAGTGATTTACCTATAGAAGTAGAATCGTGTCTTGGCAGTGGATGCTGGCGTTTTATACATACTTCAACCAGCCTGGTTCCAGAGACCTCAGATAAGACTTGTCTGGGAAATTGATATCACAAACAATCCACTCTCTCAGTTTTTCACAAAAGATAGTGTATCAGACAGTGAGGAACAAAAACGTTCAATAAACTTGTACCCTTTTCTAGGAGCAAGAAATACTTGACATTTTCCCAGCTTGAGACATATAAATAATTTTGGGATAACACCGACTCAATGACAGTTGTAAAATAATTGGCTGTAAATAATTTCATTATCATGTTGAGTTGATTATTCCTGTGTCAGAAGAATAACTAGATACAGGAAAATAAATTGTAAAAAAATTTGTTCAATTGAAAACTTAACCAGTGACTTGTTTAATCATTGTTTACTAGTAATAGGTGTAGTTTTTGTCCTGTTTCACACTTTATCACCTTGCATATACCCTAGACACTTGCTAGATAACATACTCACACCAATACACTTCAGTAGGGGAAATATATATCGGGTGAGGACATGGGTGGAAGCAGACAAGATCCCTGTAACTTATCTGAATTTCATACACTTCAGGTGCTTACACAGCTAACCTCACACCAAATACCATTAATATTATATTTAAATCATTAATAACACCTAATCCACCACATAAATGGTGACGCTCTTCCGGGATTTAAAGGTTCTTAGTACCCTACATTAAGTGAGTCACTAGTCCCAGTATTTGTAAAATTTAATAGTAAAAATAATTTGAGAGTGGTTTGAGATATCATTGCCCTTTGTCTTGTGTTTAGAGTTGGTTAATTAGTTAAGGTAGTGGATAGTATTTCATATTGTTAACTATAAAATGGCGGATATGGCTAAATACAGATCTGCTGCTGTGCAGACTGCAAAGGAAATGAATTTAGATGGGCAAGCTCTGATTCAGTATGTGACATCAGAGTGCGATAAGTATATGGAAAGGGAAGATAAGAGATTAGCTGAGGAGAAGAGAATTATGTTAGAGGATGCTAGGGAACTTAAGAAGTTAGAGGCTGATAGAGAGGCTGAGATCAAGAGGCTGCAGTTGGAGGAGAAGAAACTTGAGGCTGAAAGAGTGAAAGAAGAAAAAAGACTTGAGGCTGAAAGAGAGAAAGAAGAAAAGAGGTTAGAGGCTGCCAAGGAGGAGAAGAGATTACAGATGGAGGCTGAGAAAGAAGAGAAACGGTTACAAAGGGAACATGAGTTGCGACTAAGGGAGATGGAGTTACAAGGCCAGGCTCCTGATAATGGAAGTAGCTCATCCACCTCTGACTCTGCTGCAAGCCAGGTTGCTTCAACCTAAGCCTTGGGGTTCCAGTTAGACCCATTTGTAGAAAAAGATGATGATATTGAGTCATTTTTATCTAGATGTGAAAGGTTAGCTACTATGTATGGGCTAGAGAAAGAGAGATGGCGTATGAAGGTATCTCAGGGGCTTAGGGAACCTCTTATCAGGTCTTCGCAAAACTGAGCAAGGATGATCAAGATGACTACGACATTCTTAAGCAAGCTCTTCTAGTTAGATAGGAGAAAAATAGTGAATTTTACAGAAAGAAATTTAGGAATGCCAAACTGTTGACTGGAGAGACTTACCACCAGTTCTCTGTACGCCTGGAGACATACCTGGAGAAATGGACTGCTCTGGGGAAAACCCAAGATTTAAAGGAAATGATTATGACTGAGCAGTTAAGAGAGTCCATGGCTCTAGACCTGAGAAAATTTCTCACGGAACAGGGTGCTGGGGGAGATCTTAAATGTGGCTGAGAGATATCAGGCAGCCCAGTCTGAGATAGCAAATTTAAAGAAGAAGCATATAGACCATGATAAAGCTCCACCAAACCAAAACCAACCTAACTATGAACACAGAGATAAGTTTAATAAGGGTAAAGCCTATTATGATAAGCCAAGTTTTGACCAACGAGATAGAAACTCGCATTTCAGAGAAAGGAGACCCTACAAACCAGAAGGGAAATATTGTAAAGTTTGTAGGATGAATAATCATAATACTATTGACTGTGGTAGGAACGTTCCTCCATATCACGCTGCATGCATGATAACAGTGGACAAGGGGAAGAAGAAACTGACAGAGAATCATATTAATCTTCAACATCCCCCCATCTGTGAAGAAGTGACATGTAATGTTGCCAAGGTTAGGTGCCTTTACGATTCAGGTTTAGAATATGACTCAGTTGTGAGTGCAACCCTAGTGCACCCTCAACAGTATACCACAGGGAAAGTGGAGATACTAGGGGCCGTAAAGGGAATAGACACCATGACACTTCCAGTAGCCGAGATCAATGTAGAGACAAGGTACGTGGAAGGAGTGATCAGAGCAGCCGTGTTTGACGACCCTAATTACCCGCTGGTGTTAGGAAGTAAATATGTTTTTCTAGGAAGCCCGGTAAAACCTGTGGTAATGGCCACGCTTCAGGTTAGGTCGACCCCTGGTAGAACGGAGGAGGAACCACAACTAGTTTATTCTCATAAGCAGATGAGAAAGGCCTAGGCAAAGGATAAAACATTAAAACCTTGCTTTGGCAAATTGCCAACAAGCTATGCACACCCTAAGAAAGGACAATTTTATTTGAAGGAGGGACTGCTCTTCAGAAAAGCTAGAGCAGGATCCAAAGAACAGGGACAGTTGGTATTGCCAACTCCCTACAGGGAAAAAGTGATGGCACAAGCTCATGTTGTACCCGACGGTGGACACCAGAGGAATGGAACCACACGTCAAAGGACATCTGAAAAATTTTACTGGCCCCAAGTAGCTGCTGATATTGCACAATTTGTGAAAAATGTAGCAAGGTACAGTCCCCAAGTTGGGAAAATCATAATCAGATGCCAGCGAAGCATTCTGAAACATATGGGCCTAAAAATAACAAGGAAAATAAAAATAATAAGGTTGACATAGAGGATAGGTATCCACCTTCCCACCAACAGTTTTCACCAAAAATATTTAGATTCGCAACTCTGAGAAGGGCATCCAGAAAAAATAGAAACTCAGACCAGTCAACCCAGGCTCAGTTTGAAGCCGCAGTTAGAGAACTGGCTGAAATTAATATTGAAGATAATCAGCCAGATTTGAACCCGAAAAAAAATGTTAACAGAAGAAAATTGGGGAGTGGACGAGTGAGCAATTCGGAAAATGCTCACAGCGCTTCACAATATGGCTATTAATTTAGCATGAAAAGGGCACTGGTGACATTGGTAGTCACCCAACCCTACACCGTCCAAGGGGAAGTATTGGTCGGAACCTGGATGGAGATCACCCACACATATTATAGCAAAGCTAAGGGCGAATTGATTTCTGATGCAGAAACTCATTTCCCCACATATTATCTTAATTCACCACATTGTCGGTAGGCGGAACTATAGTTGGTGAATATGGCCTCCATTTGAGTGGCACATTATAGAATATTATTAGAATATTATTAGAAGGGTGTTTCCACATTCAATCAAGCATGAGATCAGACCAATTGTTGGCTGTGAACATTTCGGAGGAGCAGAGTGACCGCATTGTTGCCTTTTTGAATTGAGGATAGTCCGAGTGTTTATTCAGGCTAATCAGGAAATTATTGGATCCCCTACACAACTCAGATATCACCATATAGATCAACTCCTCATAATGTACAATTTGAGGAACATCTAATATTCACGGGACATGTCGTTGAGCAGACTCAGAGAAGAGAAATGGTGAATACTGATTGCTAAGCAGCATTAAGACAAGAAGTAACACTTGCAGCTGTTCAGTAACATAACTGAAATAGATTCTTGGATTGCAGAGGTCTGAGGCAGCTTTCTTGAGTTGTGCTTACTTTGAATGACCCCACTGCAGAAATCCATGAAAACACAAGGGCAGGAAAAGCCTAGGGAATAGTACTTTATTTACGCTAATTGTCTCACAGATAATAACTTGCCGTGAAGGCATGTTTTAGGAAGGGAGGTGTGTAGTAATATCTGTGAGAGCAAACGCTAAATTCCAGGAAATTATACTCCCAATGCTAATATATAGAACTAGCCCGTGTGTTAGGCTTGGACGCTTCGACTATGCCAGTCGGGAAATCTAACGTATGCAGTAGTAATGCTTATACATGATCTCGCCGGCAAGGCTACTAGATTTTGCTTTGCAAGCTGTGGCCTCGAAACTCAATATTTTCTTGTGCCAGAACTGCGATACCATGACTGGCGTTTGAATTAACGAAGATTTTAACATTAACGCCATGTAATTGTAGTAATTCGGACATTTTCAGTAGTGCAAAAGAGGAACTGCAGTAACATTTAACGCAAAATATTACAAAACGCCGAGCCGACCCCTCTTCACTCTACACGCGTTAGTGGCGGATAATCACTCTGCTGGCTTTGTCTCCGATATATACACACACGCAAGTTGTTAAAATTTTGTGACGTAACGCCGTTCGGTCTGCATGCATACGGTAGTTTAAAAATAAAAGGAAAAATGCAATTAACGTGAGATTTTTTTTTGAATGTGTAATACTAAATAGGGTGTGAGACGGAGTGACCTTAGTTCGTGTTTACAAATTTAAATTGAATAGGAGAGGAAATGTTTTATTTCAAGCATTGTAGGAAATAAAACGATACTAGGCATTAGAAAGACATATAAGAATAAATATGTACTGACTGTGTAATAGATAACAGCAGGATTAATAAGTATGTATGAGTATTTAAAACTATTAAGAAATAAAGAAGTTGGACAGAAGACAGATAGACAGATGGACTTGAAAATCTTTCTCAGTTTCGCCCATAGGTGGGGTTAAAGGGGAAGGAGTCCTTATTTTGAATATTTGAGGTCAGTTTTATTTGAAAAGGAACGCTCTTCACTAAAGTCTCTGATTGGCTGTAGTATAATAGACTAACGGTTGTATAAAACCAATTAGTATTGGGTATAGGGGGCCACTAGATGAAAAATTTCTTACACTAAAGACGTTGTTGTTATAGACAAGGCAAAAGTAGTCTTATTTGCTAATTCTGCACTAGCAGCGATCTGGATTTGTTACCATATATCGCAATATTCAACTAATTGGTGTTTAAAATTTCTTTGAGTGCGGTAAGAATGAAAACCTTTATATTAACATTTATATTGTCATTTTTATCATGTATGCATTGTCGACTCTGTATGAACCTAAAAGGGGAAACATTTGTCTGGAGGGAAGCCAACATCAAACTCTGTTTTGTTTCACAGCGTTGTTAGGAACTGTATTAACCTGGTGTAGAAAAGCCAGGCAGGCTTTCTGCCTTATGGGGAGAAAAGAAAATTAAATATTTATGATGAAAAAAAAAGTTGTGTTATGACATAAGACCAGGAAGATCACTGGCCGTCTTCTTCAGCAAGTCACCGTGATTGTACATGATTTGATAGTATTAATGTAAAATGTTTCCTTTATCAAGGAAAATGTCAAACGGTGGTTTGAAAGTTATTTATCCAGAAGGGGGTACCAACCAAATTGAGAACGTTAACTAATTGTTTAGTTACCATACTGAAGTCTGATGATATTGAACATGTTAGAGTAGGAAAAGAGAGAGATTATTAGATGCTGAGTGGGACACATTTGTATTGTTCCAGAGTTTCATCTACGAGTGAAAGTGAGCCCAGGTGATCTAACACCTGTCCTTAAGTTCTGCAGTGAGGCCTAACTACTAAGTGCCTACACAGTGATTTACCTATAGAAGCAGAATCGTGTCTTGCAGTGGATGCTGGCGTTTTATACATACTTCAACCAGCCTGGTTCCAGAGACCTCAGATAAGACTTGTCTGGGAAATTGATATCACAAACAATCCACTCTCTCAGTTTTTCACAAAAGATAGTGTATCAGACAGTGAGGAACAAAAACGTTCAATAAACTTGTACCCTTTTCTAGGAGCAAGAAATACTTGACATTTTCCCAGCTTGAGACATATAAATAATTGTGGGATAACACCGACTCAATGACAGTTGAAATATAATTGGTTGTAAATAATTTCATTATCATGTTGAGTTGATTATTCCTGTGTCAGAAGAATAACTAGATACAGGAAAATAAATTGTAAAAATATTTGTTCAATTGAAAACTTAACCAGTGACTTGTTTAATCATTGTTTACTAGTAATAGGTGTAGTTGTTGTCCTGTTTCACACTTTATCACCTTGCATATACCCTAGACACTTGCTAGATAACATACTCACACCATTACACTTCAGTAGGGGAAATATATATCGGGTGAGGACATTGGTGGAAGCAGACAAGTTCCCTGTAACTTATCTGAATTTCATACACTTCAGGGGCTTGCACAGCTAACCTCACACCAGATACCATTAATATAATATTTAAATCATTAATAACACCTAATCCACCACACGGGGTTGAACGTTAGGTTGCTTCGTCTCGTGTACTCAGGACGCATCTGTTGTCGGTGCCAAGCGTTGACTTCTGACAACTTTGATCAAAAACTGAAAGAAGAAAAATGTCTCATTTGAGCATCGAGTTTCATGATATAACACCAGGTAACCTCCGCTTCCATCCACCACTTTATCTTTCTCAGAATTTTGTCCATATTCCTGATCATTACATCTGGACCATCGAATGGGATAAAAGTGCTTTTGGACAGCAGAAGATGACAATTGCAACATTGTATACATATTTAAATATACCTAGAAAACGTACTAAAATATTGATATAATAAATATATACACGAGGGCATCACCATTCAGTCCTTGCTCCCTGTGGATTATTGGGCTACCTCTGCTGTTGGTTCCTTGAGATGAAACCCACAGAAAACAATAGCTAGCTCTTGCAGTGTTGGCTTATATGGTAAGTTCCTTTAAGTGATGAAGTTGCCAGTCCCATGTGCAACTGTACATCCACAATTACTTTATACATGTGACAACTGTACATCCACAAATACTTTATACATGTGACAACTGTACATCCACAATTACTTTATACATGTGACAACTGTACATCCACAATTACTTTATACACGCGCAACTGTACATCCATAATTGCTTTATACATGTGACAACTGTACATCCACAATTACTTTATACATGTGACAACTGTACATCCACAATTACTTTATACATGTGACAACTGTACATCCACAATTACTTTATACATGTGCAACTGTACATCCACAATTACTTTATATTTACTGGCACCGGAAAATGTAATGATTGAATAAATGACTTGGTCACATATCACCATGGTAACAGAGGCAGAAGACGATCAAAGAATATTAGGAGAAGATAACTCAAGACAAACGTGAAGGGGATGAAGAGGATATGGAAAGACCTTGACCTGGTGACATAGGTCAGGATGACATGGCGTTGTTGTTTAATTAGGACTGGCTGAGCTACTCGCTCTTTTGCAGCCAATACAAAGTTGAAGACTCCTTTGTATTTTCTATACTGTATATATAAGCTTGTTCTGGGGCTTTTCTGCCATTTTTAAACGTGTTTAAATAGTTGAAGTCATGTGCTCCAGTTTCTCCAGCTTGGCTTGCATTTAAAGAATCGTCACATCTGGTTCCCAGCTAGACGTAAGAAGTGTGTGGCATACTGCGCATTCCTCGCCATCCAAGGGGGCTCCCAAACTATACAGAGCTAAATTACAGGGCTCTGGTTCTGGACTTTCCCAAGGAATTGTCATGTCCTGCACAAAGCCACTTCTCAGCTCCCCCATTCTATCACTGGGTCCGTAGTGAGATCCTCCTGCAAGCAGTCAATCAGGTCAACGCCAAAGAATTACGTCTAAGGCTCAAGTGACTTCTCCAAGCTTAATGTGCAGTGCTGACTTCTCAACAAGTTTCACCACAGGTTGAATGCCTAGAAGTATATGGATGAATTCAAAAATCGCTGAGGTAGTAATTGACCTTAAAGGCAGAGGTTCACTTCCACATATCTATATTGTACCATTGTGACTAGCTGGTGGTCATATGAGGATGAGTCCAGATATGCCTTCATGCATAAGACATAACATAAAGTGTATGCTACTCAGAAAGTTGAAGGGTGATGATAATGATGGTGATGATGATGAACTTCTTCTTCTTCTTCTTCGTTCACCCTCAGACGTCAACTTGAATAAGTTCAAAGAAAGCAGTGGTCAACCTAAGGCTGTTGATGTCTCCATAGATTTTCTCCAGGAATGGTACTGGTGATGGCCATAAGCGTTTTCTTTGTTCCTCATATGTTGGGCACATTTGAAGCAGATGTTCGACAGTCATTTTATCGGTGCCAGAGTCACACTCATTAGTTGTAACTTATTCCATTGTGTTCTTTCTTTTTTAGTATTTAAAATAGGGATTTAAAAAAAAATTGTTTGGGGCGGGGAAGGGGGAAGAGATTAATGGCGTTGCAAACAGGGGGAGGGGGTGTCTGGAGTTTTGTGACGAAATGTGACAATTTTAACAAAAGTGACAAAAATTGCGAAACGTCATATGAAGAGATTTGGACATAGTTCCTCATCCTGCTTTAAAAAAAAAAAAAAAAAAAAAAAAAAAGTTAAATCTTAAAAACTTCGACAATCATGGGCAGGTCAGTTAAGTTATAAGTTAGAGCTGATGGCACGTGACAGGAGGACTTGGCATGAGTTTGTTG
The DNA here is from genome assembly GCA_024509875.1 of Oreohelix idahoensis. NCBI lineage: Eukaryota > Metazoa > Mollusca > Gastropoda > Stylommatophora > Oreohelicidae > Oreohelix > Oreohelix idahoensis. Next base: position 76,977 of record JAMPIV010002911.1, read on the forward strand.
AAGGTCGATTCTCCTTAAGGAGTTAAAGGGTATTGATTGATTGATATGGCCAAAAATATGATGCCCTTATAAGGAGTCATTTGTAAATAATGGTATATCCGAGAATACAGTACAGTTTAGTTAGTCTGCTTTTTGTTTTTAAGGGTGTGTAATAAATTATTTTTAAAAAAGTAAAAATATAACTAAAAACAATTTCAACCAGTTAAAAGTTATAACAGTTATATTTCAGCTGAGATTTTAATGGCTATAAGTCGTCCCCAAGGGAGTTAACTATTGGGGATAAATGTTAACTATACAGGATGAAAGTTAATTATTGTGGATAAAAGTTAACTATTGCAGATAAAAGTTAGCTATTGCGGAAGAAAGTTAACTAGTGCGTAAACAGGATGACTATTGCGGATACCATTAAATTATGATGATAACAGTTAATTATTTCGGGTAAAAATAAATACATCTTTCATGAATTAAGCTAGTGTGATGTCACATTTTTCTAAACACCTCCCACCTATCGTCACACATCATCACATAAATTGTACCCCCCCCCCCCTCCCTTATTGCGTGATGCCTTATGTGGCTGACCTCCATGTCCAGCTCTCCTTAGTCGCTATTTACCACATCCATGGTAGGGAACAATGTTTCTAATCTCTGTTCCCCTTTCCGGCGGCCCCTGTAACATAGTTTTTGTTTTGTATAATGGTATGAATGAATAATAGTTAAAAATGTAATCTACGAAAGCCATATATTTATTGATTAACACAAACAACATACAGTACGTATACATATAACTCCATATAAGAACACAATTTTATGTCTGATGACTAGTAACACAAACAACATACAGTACTTATACATATAACTCCATATAAGAACACAATTTTATGTCTCATGACTAGTAACACAAACAACATACAGTACTTATACATATAACTCCATATAAGAACACAATTTTATGTCTCATGACTAGTAACACAAACAACATACAGTACTTATACATATAACTCCAATTATGAACACAATTTTATGTCTCATGACTAGTAACAGAAACAACATACAGTACTTATACATATAACTCCATATAAGAACATAATTTTATGTCTCATGACTACTAACACAAACAACATACAGTACTTATACATATAACTCCATATAAGAACACAATTTTATGTCTCATGACTAGTAACACAAACAACATACAGTACTTATACATATAACTCCATATAAGAACACAAATGTCTCATTTAACACAAACAACATGTCTCACAATTTTATGTCTCATGACTAGTAACACAAACAACATACAGTACTTATACATATAACTCCATATAAGAACACAATTTTTTTGTCTCATGACTAGTAACACAATCAACATACTTATACATATAACTCCATATAAGAACACAATTTTATGTCTCATGACTAGTAACAAAACTGTAGCCAAAGCAGAACTTCCAACATTTCAGGAGGGTGAGTCTTAGAATTTGTTGACCGACACCACAACCGTTCTAGACAGTTTTACATGGCATGTTCTGTAATGTAGTATGTTTAAGAGATTGATGACCAACATTTTCAGCTCTGATGTAACATTGTGGTGCGCAAATGTAGGGCGTCAGTATATTGTCATTTGCGGGAACACTAGCATTGTTGTTTGTTTTGATGAGGTGATGGGTGGAGAGCGGGTACTTAACAGTTGACTGTTATTGTCTCTTCTCGTTCCATCTTGGTCTACCCTGTTCAACCTGAAAGTTGGTTATAATTGGGGTATTTAGTGTCATTTTATTTTTTAATTATTTATTCAATTTAATTTGCTATTGTCTTTAGCAGTTGCTGATTTTAATTTATATTAGTATTTGTCCATTTTATTTTCTCTTTTGTATTGTTTCTTGATAACTATTGTCCTTTACATTTGGTTTTAGTTTGTATTAGTATTTGTTCTTTTTTAGTTGTTGTTTTTTTTTAATACCTTGTTGTCTTTCCTTGTCTTATGTGTAGTTAGTAAGTTTTTGTTTTTTGTTTTTTTTTGTTTTTTGTTTTTTTTGTTTGTTACTAACCTTATATGTTTTCCTTTGTTTTAAGTATATATCTTTTAAGTATTGATTGGGCATCTGTTGGGGCATCTATACTTAAAACCTTATCACCTGTCAAGACAGATAAACCACTTTCAACCCACGCTATAGCCCTCATTCTTTGTAAGGTGTTAAGACTTCTTCTCGGTGGCATGGTTTTTGCAAGTGATGAAACTACCATAAGTCTGCTGATTGTAAAACAAATTAAGAGTGAACTCTGTTCACGAAAAGTCGCCATTGCACGTGAAATGTCAATCAGCACGATTACTTCACCTGTTTGGTTGTACGGATGTTTAAAAGAACATATTAAAAATGTGAATTTATGGTCAGCCAACCAAATTGCACGTGATCACCATGGTTGTCGGTGAGTTGTTTTTATGCTTAACGTGCATAGAGGACTGTCAGAGAAAGATATTGCACCCATTTTTACTAAAAACTTTCTTCATTTAATCATTCAATGCGCTTATATAAAAGTGTATTGAAAATAATAGGGTGGCCCTTGACTTTTGACGAGTAGTATATTTTGAATGGATGCAATTTGGGTTGGGAAAAATACTGTGTGGTCAGCGTAGGCTGCTAATTTTCTTTGACCTTGTCCTGGAATGAAACCCCCGTGATATTTGTGTTTAATTTTCTCTAACACGGGTTCTATTGAAAGTACATATAACAAGGGTGAGAGTGGACACCCTTGTCTAACAGACCTAGTTAAAATAAATGGTTCTGTAATTGTGTGATTTATTAAGAGCCTACTTTCCGTCTTTTTGTATATAATTTCTATCCACTTTCTAAAGTATGTCCCTACATTAAAGGCAAACATAGTTTTTTTTGTAAAAATGAATGGGATACTTTATCAAAAGCTTTTTCTTGGTCTAACGATAATACGGCGGCCTCGTACTGATTTTGTGATGCATAATTAATCAGGTCTGTAAAAAAGTGTGTATGTTTACTAATATTTCTCTGCGACACGCTGTTCTGCTGGTCATTATGAGTCAGGATATGCATGAATGGTTTTAGTTTAATTGCAAGAGCTTTAGTTTGAATCTTATAGTCAGTGTTTAAAAGCGATATGGGTCTGTAATTTGTTATTAGTTTTCTGTCTGTTTTATTTTTTGGTAAGAGTACTATGTATGACTGATTCAAACTTACGGGAAGTTCGCCCATCTGAAAAGCTTCCTCGAAGACTTTAATTAATAGTGGTCCGAGCACGGGGAAAAAGAATGTATAACATTCTGCTGTAAGGCCATCCGGACCGGGGTTTTTTTGTCTCGGTGTAATGTGTTTAATGCCTCTCGCAAATTTTCGAGCGTTAGTGCTTGGTCTAAATATTTACTGTCTTGTTATGTGAGAGGCTTTGTGTAGTGCAGAAAAAGGCTTTGTGCTTCTGTTCTTGTTTCTTCTTTGGCATATAGCTGTTTATAAAACTCCAATATAGTCCGACATATGTTTGTATTGTTTGTTTGCAATTGTCAATTTGTATCTAGTATTTGGTGAATCTGTTCATTTTGTTGAATGTTCTGTTCTATTGCCAGGTACTGTTTGTTTTGGAGTCTCTTGTATTGCATATAACTTTGTTCTCAGCATTGCACCTTAATATGTGTTTCTGCTGTTCTAACTGGTCTTGCAACGTCTGAATAATCGGACTCGTTTTGTCTATTTGTTTTGTCAGTTTGATTGCTTGTTCTAATATCTTTTCTTGTGTTTTTGATGTCCTGTGTATGTAAGTGGCCAGGGCTTGTGTCCTTTCTCTTATGGTGTTTTTAGTAAGTCCCAAAATCCTGCAACAGTGTGTTCAGGAATCTGTTCTGTGTATCCTAATTTGAGCTGTGTTATTTGTTTTGTGACAAAATCGCGTATAAATTAAGTAAACTGTTATTACACTTCCAATGTGGGAATCTTTTTGATTTTGTAATGGGCGGCCTTATACCTAACACTGTATAAACAGCTTTATGGTCTGTGACGTCAAGAGTGCAATTAATATGTTGTGCTGCATATATCCTGTAAATATCTGATGTTTATATCCTATCTATCCTAGATGCTCGTCGTAAATACCGGTGTAACTTATCTATGTAAGTGTACGATCTGTCATCGGGTCCAAAACTTCTGTATGCATTAGTCAGACCATGTTCTTCAAGAATAGACTGTAATATGTTCAGCTGATATACGTGTTCCTTAGTAACAAAAAGGTTCTGTGTATGTAAGATTCGACCAGTAAGATCCAAGTCAGACAAAACACAGTTAAAATCTCCTCCTCAAATTATGTGCTCTCCTTTATAGTGTAGGGACAAAACTTCAGAAAGTTCTCGAAACAAATGTTGCAAGAAAAAGGTACAGGTTAAAAGTATCATTGAAAGTGGCAGAGGATATAAGTGTTCACTTCTTTAAATTGCGCATCAAACTCCACATTTTTTAAGGTATTTTTATTCTAAACATGGTAAACACAAGTTTTCTTATAACAACTTAACAAATGTACTAATAGAAATAAGAGATTCTTTTGTGCCTTATATTAATTTGTATAATGAATTGATGAAAAAAAAAATAATGAAAATCTGTTATTTAGTTTGATATTTTAGTAATAGTTGAATTGTTCCCCTTTAGTTGTAAATTGGATGCCTTCTTCTAACTTCTTTATCTTTGCTGCTTAAAGTATCAAATGGTTAAGTACTTTTTTTTTCTCTTATTTCCGAGCGTGGACATCGCGTCAAAACCTGACAAGAGGTGTGTTCTCCCGGTTATAAGTCGGGGTATATTGTGTACATTGTTACAACATGTTGACGGATGAACTGTTATCTCTGTCTTTTTCTTTTTAAATTTAGCGGAAAAGGGGGGGGGGGGGGGGCACTTTTATTAACCCTGAAAAGGTTTATTTCTGTGAAGGACTGCTAGCTGGATGTTTTGTTGTCACGTCGTAAGTTTATTCAAGTGTTGCTGCTTGTTCAATCCATATGCTTATTTATTTATATTTTATACGTGTAATGATTTTACCTCTGTATCTATTATTGCTAGTGTACCGACGTGTCGTTAAAAGTACTACGAGCTGAAATGAAGATCCATGTGTGTTTTGTGTTTCTTCTTGTGTCTACCGATAGTGTGGTTTCCCTTAACTCCAGCTGATTTATGACTTAATCAATGCCGATTTGATGTATGTTTTGTAAAATAGCAATAAGTAACACGAAATATTTTAATCAAAGAACTTTTACATTGAATCTAAGATAACGTAATTCACGCCGTGTGTACGTCGGTCACAGCTGAAGAATGCAACCGTGTTGAAAAATTGTATTGTTTCCATTTTATATATATACTCTCCCGAAAATAGTTAAATCAACAAAGTAAAGCGTTCAAATGATGGTGTTCATGAACAGTTTGATTATACTGTATAATTGAAAGAAACCATAAAACACTCTAAAAGTAGTAAATACAAGAGAAGAACAATAAACAGTAGCTAGTCAGGAGAACTAGGAAATGGTAGGCCCGTTGTCAGCCTAAAGAGTAAGAAATGATAGAATTTGGCAGAAATTATCCCCCCTGGTAGTTAGGTTAGTCTTTAACAAGACACGCTAAGCGGAGCACAGAACAAAAAATAAGAGACAGAGACAGAAGAATTAGAATCAACATGTTTGAGAGACAGTTGAATTTCACATACATGAAGAATTTAGAAGGGAGATAAATCTCGACAGCAGTAGTCGTTAACCAGTCGTGAACTCCCTAACATCTAGAGACAGCTAGTAAACACTGAGGCAGTGAGGAAGAATGAGAGAGCAAGACATTGAGAAAATAATTGAGTTTACATTTATGCTGTACAAGGTTGACCAACCTCAAGGAAAGTTTGGACTTATTATTTTACACCAGCCACGTTACACGTAAATAAACTTCATCATATTTTGCACTGTTGTCGGAGTCAAGTTACTCATCTAGTGTTGATATCAATCGTTAGCTGTCGGAGTCAAGTTACACATCTAGTGTTGATATCAATCCTCAGCTGTCGGAGTCAAGTTACTCATCTAGTGTTGATATCAATCGTCAGCTGTCTGAGTCAAGTTACTCATCTAGTGTTGATATCAATCGTCAGCTGTCTGAGTCAAGTTACTCATCCAGTGTTGATAGCAATTGTCAGATGTCTGAGTCAAGCTACTCATCCAGTGTTGATATCTTTCGTCAGCTGTCTGAGTCAAGTTACTCATCTAGTGTTGATATCAATCGTCAGATGTCTGCGTGAACTGTTGTTGTTTTGCATCAGTAAGAAATGACTTTTATACCATCAACCAAGGCCTGCCTACTGTTGGGGTAGTGATACGAACCACTATACAACATCATCAGCAATGCTCGGCCACATATACATGTGGCTGGCAACCACATCATGTTTATTTAACTGGTACAGAAACCACCACTATTAGAGCACATGCATGTTTTAATGTAGGCTGTCTCCATGGTGACCAGCTGTAGTGGATCCATGCTCCATAGGGCGCTTTAGGAACATGAATACATAACTCTTACATAATCAGGAAATACATCACATATTACATAACTCTTACATAATCGGGAAATATATCACACATTACATAATTCTTACATAATCAGGAAATATATCACATATTACGTAAGTCTTACATAATCAAGAAATATATCACACATTACTTCACTATTACATAATCAGGAAATATATCACACTTTACTTAAATCTTACATAATCAGGAAATATATCACATATTACGTAAGTCTTACATAATCAGGAAATATATCACACATTACTTCACTATTACATAATCAGGAAATATATCACACTTTACTTAAATCTTACATAATCAGGAAATATATCACACATTTCTTAACTGTTACATAATCAGGAAATATATGAAACATTACATAACTATTACATAATAAGGAAATATAGCACACATTACATAACTTTCCATAATCAGGAAATATCTCACACATTACTTGGCTTTTACATAATCATGAAAATATCACACATTACATAACTCTTACATAATCAGAAAATATATCACACATTACGTAACTCTTACATAATCAGGAAATATATCACACATAACTTAACTCTTACACAATCAGGAAACATATCACACTTTACTTAACACTTACATAATCAGGAAATATATCACACATTACATAACTCTTACATGAAAAGGAAATATTTCACACATTACTTAACTCTTACATAATCATGAAATATATCAGTCATTACAACATAACTTTTACATAATCAGGAAATATATCACGCATTACATAGCTCTTACAAAATCAGGAAATATCTCACACATTACTTGGCTCTTACATAATCAGGAAATATATCACACATTACATAACTCTTACATAACCAAGAAGTGTATCACACATTACATAACTCTTACACAATCAGGAACTACATTACACATTACAAAATAACCTACCGATATAACCGACTGATCCAGGCACATGGTTAATATTTGAAATAGATGCCCTGCTTTGAAACGTTGCAAACACCGAACCAAGTAATTTGACATAAAAGTAATGACGTATTTTTTGCTGAAGATCTTGATACCGTTCACTTTGCCACGGGTAGCAAGAATTCTAGCCATTGGACACAGTCACATCCCAGTATTCAGTTTTTTCCTCATTTATTTACTTATTTATTTATTTGGTCTAAGCAAATCCAAACTCCTCGTTAAGAGATAACCCTTGACCATAAATACGAAGCAATATAAAAAATGTGTTTTTCTTTTATTAATAACACGGAAGCAGAAAACTATTGATAGTAATACAAAAAGGGCAATTTTCTGATTAACGAACAACACTAGTTAGTACTGATGAAACAATTACGACTGGATGACGGGAGGTATATATATATATTTATTTTTTTTTTGTCTTAACCAGCTGCACTTGGGCTTTCAGCCCTTCGGCTCAATGACATGTCATTGCGAGGCTGGGGAACCTGAGGACTTTCCTTCCAACCCGGTCAGGAGCTTCGCTCCTTCCCATCCACAGAGGGTTTATCACAGGAGCCGTTCAGGTTATTCGGTCAAATTTCCGGCCGTAAACATTTCTTCAAACGCTGACGCCCGGGTTTGAACCATGAACACCTGGTCGCCAGTACAACGCCGTAGCCATTACACCAGCGCGGCTACTTTAAAATGTGCATTAAGTTGAAAATCTTTTTAATTTTTGGACATTTTGCATTAAAAAAAAAAAAAACAGAATTTAAAAAAAGAAAAATAACAAATATTGTACCTGAAGCAAAATGTTATGACTAAAGCAATTGTTTATAATAAATTTGTACAAGTTACAAAGTATGAACATCTATTCAGTCTGATATTTTGTTCATAATCTAATTGTTTCCCTTGGAAAGCAAACACGCTACCTCCCCTAACTAGTCATTGATGACGGGGAGAGAATTATGTAAAATATATATGTCGTCCGTGACAAGTGTCAATTGTTTCTTCCCTTCTCCAGTGTTTCTATCATGTATTACTTCATCCTCAAAGCATTGTAGTTATACAGTCCAGATGTGTTTGTAATATTTCTTTGCCACTCTAGAGACGGACTCAGCCGCTGCTTACAGTATCACTGTAACTGTCTTTTTCTCTTGTTGAGGTGATCACTGGCACAAGACAATATACATGTTGTTAAGATGTGTGGTGCTGGCGTATGATGAGCTGAGTGTGGGTGCGAATGAAGGCGCGAATGTGTTTAGACTCGTATCTGTTGTATCATGCAACCCATACACTCACATGCAGTAGTCAAAGATGCTTGGACACTGCTGGCATATTTCAACACATTTATTGACGACAACACACATAGCATCAACAGGAATAGTCAGTGTAAATAAGGTCATGCTGACCGGAAATCGTTAGGTATACATCAGGCATTCAAAAGGCTGGTAAACATTTGAATATTCGTGCATGGTCAAATAGCAATGTTCTTCAATAATGACAGTTCGTAGCGCCGCCCTGGGATCTCTGACTAAACGCGTCAGATACCTTAATCACTTTGACATACAGGTACAACTTGGCATTCCCCGCCAATTGCCCATATCAGGCTGTAGTATATTAGCCTTAACACAGGCCTCGTTATGACGTCACCTGTGTACTTCTTTTAAGCAGGTTAACATCAACCCTGCAGTAATGCTTATGTAGATATAAATATACCGCCAATCTGCGGTTCCCACAATATAGCTTTGTCGCTGGACTTCGGTTCGTTTAAAGACAAATAGTCTTACATAGCTATCTTGAGCATAATGTATAAGTTCTGTAATGTAGGATCGGTGAGCTGTAGTTCACAGTCTTGGTAACCTTAAACATGTTCTGCCACCGAATGCATAATAATGTAGAAAAGGTCGGTGTTAACTTGCACAGAATCCTCAGAACATAATAACGAACTCTGTCATCATCCCGACGTACAGAGAATTACTGGGGAGAACTGCCAACGCAGTCACTTCGAAGATTTACCCCGAAAACATAATGGACGTTCGTCCCTCCGAAGCCAGCTTACATCCCGGCCTGACAGAAGTAACTATCCTTGGCGCTTAAAAAAACCTGCCCATGGGCCCACGCCCGAACTGTCTACCCTTTGTAGTGGTTTTGATGGTATTGTATGGTTGTTGTGTTACCTAGTGTAATGTATGAGGTCAGCTGTGAAGGCTCCTGAGATAAATGTTGATGTGAATTACAGAAGGCCCTTCTTACTACCACTTACGACCTCAAACATATCTCTTTTACTATTATGAATGTAGCTACGTTAAAATCTAGGGTACTGAAATGTAATGTGTTGTAGTAGAATGTACAAACACACACAGATAATTAATAAGTCCAATAATGTTAATAAAAGCTATAACACACTGAACTAACTCAGACTGTTTTAGTTTAAATATTAAAATTTTTTCTAAATTTATTTGTTCTGAACCAATGTTTTATTTTGGTCAGAACATATGAAATGTTATGGAGTTATAAATGGAATGCATAAATATATGGCAAAATAAAATGCAATTTGTGTACATAGGTAGTTTATAAGACTAGTTAATATTAATAATAGAAATCAGAAGAAATCTTGTCAGAGGAACAGGCTGGCTTTAGACCAAAAAGAAGTACCTCAGAACAAATCTTCAATATTAGATTACTTATCGAAAAACATCTCCAACATCAACACGATTTATACCATAACTTCATCGATTTCACAAAAGCCTTCGATCGAGTCTGGCATGAAGGCTTACGGCAAGTAATGAGAAAATTCAATTTTGATACCAACATCATAGATATCATTGAAGCACTATACAAGGACGCAAGCAGTGCTGTTTTTGCAAGCAACGACATTGGAGAATTTTTCAAAACAACTGTTCGCCAAGGATGTATCCTGTCACCAGTGCTCTTTAATATATATCTAGAACATATTATGCAGGAGGCTCTCTACGATAATAAATCAACCATATCGATTGGAGGCCGACCTCTGTGCAACCTACGTTTTGCTGATGATATTGATCTGATAGCTGGATCAGAATCAGAACTTCAAGACCTTACCTCTAGACTGGAGAAAGTAACAAGAACGTATGGGATGGAAATTAATATAGAAAAAAGCAAGATATTGGTGAATAGCCATAAGAAACATGTTCCGACCAACATTACGTTAAATGGGCAAACGTTAGAAGAAGTTAACACCTTTAAATATCTCGGGTCCACTATATGTAGTGATGGAAGATCAAGTAAAGAAATCAAGACAGACTTGAGATGGCCTCAGCTGCCATGACAAGGTTGAATGTGATCTGGAAAAGTAACATCAGTTTTCCTGTGAAGATCAAATTATACAAATCACTTGTATTATCTATTCTCTTGTATGGGTGTGAGAGCTGGACACTCACTGCAGATACGGAGCGAAGGATTCAGGCTTTCGAGCATAAATGTTATAGAAGAATTTTGCGCATTTGCTATAAAGAGCACAAAACAAATGTCTATGTTAGAGAGAAGATAAACACCTATGCAGGCCACCAAGAACCACTTTTGTCAATAGTGAAATTTCAAAAGCTTGCCTGGTTTGGGCATGTAACTCGTCATGACTCCCTTTCGAAAACGATCCTTCAGGGAACAGTCGAAGGTAAAGGGAGAAGAGGAAGGCAGAGAAAATCCTGGGCTGATAACATCAAAGAATGGGCAGGACACGGTTTTTCCACACTTGTACGCATTGCTGAGGATAGAGAGCAGTGGAGGACCCTGTCTGCTGATGCTTCCACCATGGCACCCCTACGACCCATGACGGGTTACGGACTGAGATGAGATGAGATGAATATTAATAATATTTATAATGTCTCTGGGAGAACTATTACTGGATGTGCTGTTGGGGTGGTGTCATCACACCCACTCTGTGACTACCACACGCTTTGTCCATTATATTATAGACTGTAGTAAATGTTCTATTTCCCAAAATTCAGTATGTTTGTGATGGGGAAATATTTATAAATAGTTAAGAGTTCTGGTGAATCTTCAGCAGGCCACTTATTCACTCATCATGTCTGTGAAGATCTGATGCTGGATTTCGGTGGCCCACTCCTCTCGGTAGTTGGAATACAATGCTAGACTGCACCGACACAAAGGTTAGGCGGCACACACATCTGCTTGTGTATTCTTGATTACTTATGTGGCACTACCTTAGTGCCCCAACAGAAACTCACAATTCTGAAACAAAATGTGTGCCATGTGTCATTACTCTATTCACTGCACCACTCTTACACACAGCACAACACATCAACATTACACAGAATGGGTCAGATCTCTCTGACCACGTAGCACATCTTACCCAGTTGTTTTCATATAGTACCAGTTCCCCCAAGACTGCATTGCATCTGAGATATGTTCAATAGTTTCCTTTTATTCAATAAGATAGGTGATATGTTCCCACAGATCTCAATACTAGATCCGCCTTCCATAGTCTTAGTTAGGCGTCCATGTATTTTGTTTGTCTCTAGACCCTGAACTTGGGCTGGGGATCTAGAGCGAGCACTTACTTGTCGTAATCATTTTATATGATAGGGCAGTATCAATCACTCGAAATATTAAAATATACAAAATAAATGCTTTCATTCTTACCAGAATTCAGAATTGAGAACACAGTTATTTGCTAGCAAAACTCAGCTGAGCTGCTGGCTATATTATGGCGTCCCACTAAAATGTATATCTTCTGGGAAAAACACCACAGGCAATCACTGACTGTGTCCCTGGACAGAATTATATCAAATGGCAAAAATGCGCGTCTGTGTCCCGCTAATATGATTACATTTGTCCAATCACAAACTTCCCCTCTAACTTTTTCAAATCTACAACCAAAAGTCAAATTTCAGTCAGATCTCAGTCAAGTATGTATTATTGTCTGTTGGTCCGTCTGTCTCTTCTTGTTTTTTTTTACAAAAACACCCTTGGTTCTTGAACCAACTATGCAATACCCTACACAAATCTGCCTCCTAAGTTATTTTTAGCCACAATTCTCCACCTTCCCCCTCTCGTTCATTACAGCTGGATTTTTGCGTTTCCGTGTCTCAAGGACGAAAATTTGAAACTTTAGTGAAAGTATGAACAGTACAGTCGCTAATCTGATATGAACAACACAGTCTTTTGTCAATATCTTCCTTATTATCTATCCGTCTGTATAATTTAAAGTATATTAGTTCTCTGCTTAAGATGGGCTATCAAACTAGCTAGGTTTTATATGCATAACTCTATTATTACGAAAAAACATATTTTTTCTCAAGGGTAGTTTTTTAAATTTGTTCGCGAACCTTCTCCTCGGCGTTTGCCGCTGAATTCAAATAAAACGACCAAATATCGTAAAACGTCCAAGAAATGACTGTTGCGAATAAGAGCTAAGGTCTTTTCTGTCCATTTCCTTACATTGTGTCAACTAGTGACGTGAATTTTTTTTTCTTTTACTACCAATTGCGTCTTGTAGCCTTTCTAGATTCAAACAGTTGTTCAGTCATATTTTTCCTTTTTTAGATCTCCGTTTCCCTCCCGTCTACAAAGGGTAAACCGTTTCGTCTGCACGTCTAACTAATTAGTTTGAATGGCGGTAGGAAATGCGGGCATGGGCGAGCATGTCTCCTAGTATCTTACGCATTATTTTTATCCCTACATTTTATCTTTATAATTGGAGATATTTTAACGTTGTCAAAATATTACTACAACCCCCCTGTAAAAAAATAAGATACATTTTTTTTAAAAATATGTCCATGAGCAAGATAGCACAAGCATCTATTATGTGCTCATGAAAGAATGAACCTAATGTCAGGTACAATAGACGCATAAATAAAGCGTCTGGAGAGGGTAAAAATCATCCCCCATCATAAGAGAAAATATTTCCTCTAAGCCAAACATACTCAGGGGTACCCTTAAAGAAACCTAAGTTGCTGGCAATACCAACCACATATCAAACATTATCAAATACTATAATTATAGCAATATACAAATATCATGAATTACAATGCTATATTAGCAACATATCACTGATGGATGGACAAAACCAAATTTGTTAAATTCTTTATACATTATCCAAATACATTTATATTACAATATCTTAGGATATTAAGGACAGACCTAAGTCTGAAAGTGTATAAGGAAAAACTAGGACACAAGATTTAATTGGAATCATGTGGGCATCTAGACAATATGTCCGCCATCACATTATCCAAACCACGGATAGCTCGCACCGTGAAATGGAACGGTTGAAGAGCAATAGCATAACGAGTAGATCTCGAGCTCTTCAAATCCTTACTTTGCATAGCCGTAAGAGCTTTTTGGTCGGTTTCCATAAAGAAATGCGCGCCCAGAAGGAACCTTTTTAGCTTAAGAATGGACCAAACGATAGCCAATAATTCACGGTCTAAAACCGAGTAATTTCTTTCTGCCGCATTCAGCTTCCTAGAAATATACATTACAGGATGCAGAGTTCCTGAATACTCCTGCATTAGTGCCGCTCCAATCCCAGTGGAAGAGGCATCACTACGAAGAACAAAAGTCTTATCAATCGTTGGTAGTCTTGAGATAGGATGAGATGAGAACAAATTCTTAGCCTGATCCAATGAAGATTGGCATTCTTGGGACCAACGCACCATATTATGAGAACCTTTTTTCAATAAAGATGAAAGTGGTGCCATAATGGAGGACAGATTCTCAATGAATCTTCCATAGAATTGTATTAATCCTAAGAGACTACGCACTTGCTTTTTTGTCTTCGGAACCGAGATATTTAATATCTTCGAAATGTTTTGGTCCTCTGTCTTCGACAGACCATGACCAACCCGATGACCTAGGAAAGAAATTTCACTAAACCCAACAAAAGCTTTAGAGGGTTTTGCAGTCAAACTATGCTCACGTAAAGTAGATAGCAATTCATTTAGACCCAAATAGTGTTCTTCCCAAGTATCGCTGAAAAGACATATGTCGTCCAAATATGCGATGACATCTGCACGATCTGATAGAATTCGTCGCATCATGCGCACGAAAGTCGCTGGGGCGTTGATAAGCCATGAAAGGCATAAAATTCCATTGAAACAGACCCCTAGGTGTCGAAAAAGCAGTGAGAGCTTTGGCGTGTTCCGTCAGTGGGACTTGCCAATAACCTTTCGACAAGTCTAGTTTAGTAAAGAATTTAGCTTTAGAAAGTCTAATAAGTAGATCATCTAATAAAGGCATAGGTTCAGCATCGAACTTCGTAACTTGATTTAATTTGCGATAGTCAACGCAAAGATGTATGTTATTGTCTTTCTTTCGAACAATAACTATCGACGAAGAATAAGCTGAAGTGGATGGTTCAATTATTTGCAGTTGAATCATTTCATCCAATTCTTTCTCTACTTGTGCTTGAAAATGAATAGGTATTGGGTATGGTCTTACTCTGATCGGATTACGATCAGTAAGTATGATGTCATGTTCTATGACATCTGTGTGTCCAGGAATGTCGGTAAGGACATCCTGATACGATTGTAGTGTAGAGGATACTTGACGTTGCTCCTCAAAAGACAAATTCGAAGAAACGGTAACGTTTTTCCATGATTCCGTAGAATTAAGTGGAATCGCAGGAAGAGGTAAGTTAACGTCAGAAAAAATAGTTTCCTCATCCTGTATAACGGACAGGGATGAGATGTGACCATGTTGGACTGGAGAGTCGTCCGTCGCCTGGAAAATAGGCTGCAAATAGTCTGGACGTTCAATAAACTCTGTTAGCATATTTATATGAAAGGTTTTATGCTTTCCGTCCACATCGACAATTTAGTCGACATCTGAAATTGTCAAGACTATAGTGTACGGACCTGTCCATGAAATGAGAAGTCTGTTCTCTCTCGAGGGAAGTAAGACAACCCTGGATTTTGTTGTTTCCAAGAAAAACTATTATCAGGTTGATAACTTTTATTAAAGTTCCTATAGTTACTGAGATCAACATGTTGAGGACAATTAAATTCCCTCCAATTCTTTAAAGAAGAACCATCACGTGATGGACGCGTTTGGTAATGTCCACAATCACGGTTATTCCTCTTAATAAAGTTGCTTTTATTTTTCCCTGTAGCAATATGCTTAACAGGTACATCGTACTGACTGAGCTGAGTACGATGGGTACTAACAGTTTTGTTTTCTTTTACCGACTTATAAGGAATCTGGGAATTCGACGCACGGTTTCCCTGAGGAATCTTAACATGACACTTATGAAAGTCCTCACCGTGATCCAAACTTGATTTACCTTTGTTGGTCTGACGCCAACTCCCGTTAGAGGCAGTATCATAATTCCGTGGGAAACTATATTTGATACGAAAATTGTTGTTCCCATATTGCTTAATATTACCATGAGCACCAAGTGCATGGATGTTTTGTTCATTCCAAATAGAAATTTGTTGCGCCGTGCATTCCCTAACCCCATGAATACGACCGATTATAAGATCAGCAATAGGATTAGGAAGAAAACATGCGTGGACATCTCCTGTAAAGAAGGGAGTGTCAATCCTAATGACAGCAGTAGGATACCTTTCAATGGTACCATCAAATGTAACACATTTGACCATTTTTCCAGTGGCACAGCAAGGATCTATCAGAGACTCCCTAACCCCGACGGTAGTACATCCCGAATCGAAAAGTACTGAGACCCGCCTATCATTCACTAAACCGTTATTCAAAATGAGAGATCCTCTCCCATCATGCTCAACTGTAGCAGGTAGAGCAGGAAGAGGGTGACCACAACTTAGGGTAGATACAGTCGATGAGTCGAACAATGTTAAGCATTGGGGGCATTCAGTTGCTCTCCCAAAATCGAAAGCACAACCAGTGATAGCCTTAGAGTTACCACTATCATTTACTTGATTACAGGCTACATCAAACTCTTGTTGTGCAGAGTTTGCCTGTTGGAAAGCTTTTCTTTTGTTATATCTAGGTCTACCACGATTATCATTTCCCCTGTAATTGTTATCATATTGTCTATTGTAGTTATCATTCCGGTTTGAATCCTGGTTTCTAAATTCACCATCGTCATATTCTTGACGTCGAGTATGGTTATCCCGAGCAGAAAAGCTTGGGTAGTTTTTATTGTGATATTATTTGCGAAAGTGTCTATAATTATTACCACCAAAATTACGAAAACTACCATCTCGTCCCCAGTTCTTAGAAGAAGAACCTTCATATGTTGGATTACTCTGCTTATGAGTGTAATTCTGATTACTTTTCCTATTCCAGTTTTGTTGGGCACCCTGAAATTTCTTATTGAAATTAGGGCCATATGGTGCTGCCGAAGCAACTGGCAACCTTCTTTCACTTTAGAATTGCTAACTGTAGCATGGGGTGCGCGGTGGCGTACTGGCAACAGTATTCCTCCATGTCTTTTAAGTTTTTGGGTTTACGCTCATGAAGAAATGCCAGGAAAGAATCATTAACAGATGACAAATCCTTATCTCGAAGTAATAAGTCCATTAGGCCTTCATATGTTTTCTCAGTCTGAGACAACTCAACCCATCGTGTAAATGTACGACGTATTCTTGTAACAAACTCAGAGAAATCTACTCTATTTTCTGGCAACATTATCCTAAAACGAAGACGATAGTCTTCTTCTTTTAATTGATATTTTTTTAGCAATGCTGCTCTGACAACATCATAATTAGTCCTTTCATGTTCGTCTATTGTCATAAGAGTAGTCACTGTGTCACTTGTAAAAAAATTCCATCAGCTGTTCAACATATTTTTCCTTTTTTACCTTATGCGCATCGCATAAAAATTGGAATCTATCTAGAGAATCCGCTACGTCATCTTTTAAAGGATTGAAATGAGGCAATTTAATCCTACTAACAAACTCCTTTGTCGTACTCGAATTTGTTTGCTGAGAACCCGTACTCGCCAATTTCAATTTCTCTAACTCCAAAGTTGCGAGTCTTTCATCAAGTTCCATTTTCTGTTTTCTTTCCTCATGTTCCATTTTTCTAATTTCAGCCTCAGCAGCAGCTTGAAGTTGGAGTTTTTTCTCCTCAGCAGCAGCTTGAAGTTTTCTCTCCTCAGTAGCAGCTTGAAGTTTTTTCTCCTCAGCAGCAGCTTGAAGTTTTCTCTCCTCAGCAGCAGCTTAAAGTTTTTTCTCCTCAGCAGCAGCTTGAGCTTGAATTTTTTTGTCTTCCATTTCCATCTGGAATTTTCTTTCATCAGCAGCAGCTTGAAGTTTTCTCTCCTCAGCAGCTTTAGGTTTTTTCTCCTCAGCCTCTCTTTGATACATTTTTTCTTCAAGTTCTAATCTTC
Organism: Oreohelix idahoensis; assembly: GCA_024509875.1. NCBI lineage: Eukaryota > Metazoa > Mollusca > Gastropoda > Stylommatophora > Oreohelicidae > Oreohelix > Oreohelix idahoensis. The sequence continues at coordinate 94,771 of JAMPIV010002911.1, forward strand.
TATTCTCAGCTTCTAGCTTCTTTAGTTCAGCTTCTGCTCTCCTTTGTTCAGCTTTTGCTTTTAATTTATTTTCCTCTTTTTGTTTCTTTTCTTCTGACTTTAATGCAATGGCGAATTGAGCAGATGAATATTCTTCCAATTCTTTACCAGACTTACCAAGGGTTAACCCTTGCTGGATGAAGAAATCCAAATTAGACATTCTGTCTACTGAGATCAGAAACCTGAAAAAATTAAATAAATTACCTTATCCCACTTCAATGGGAGACAAGTCTGAAATGCTAGACTTGTATACTCACTTCACTTTATTTCACTCTCTTAGCCTTAGTCAAAACCCTTGTATAGTTATCTTGTTTATAATGCAACAAAAAATCACTTGAGTACCTGTGGAAAATAATTCCTTTATATCCCACTCACTATGGGCACAAGTCTTTTTTATAAAGAACTTGAATATGTATTTCACCTTGTCTCAATCTTTGTGGATAACAAGTCTTTTAGCCAAGAACTTGTATAAATATCTTATATAATAATATTTTATTAACAATCTCTATATGAAGAGTGTACCTTATCAATAATAATAATAATACATGACCAAGTATATGTATGTAGACTGTGTATGACAATAATGTAGGACAATCATAAATACAAAGACAAAGATACAGAACAATAACCGAAAACGTTCGCGGAAGTCAAATAAACAATACAGCAAAAAGTAAAGAAAATGTTGCACAAATGTGTACTGATGACCGCGAAAAGTAAACAAGACAAATGGCAACACTGTTATAAACAAAAATGTGTAAAGAAATAAGGAAAAGAAAGGAGAGACCTATATATACAAACAAATGAAATCAAAACTGAAGAACAGAAAAAATATTATCACGAACATAAAGTTACTATGACCTTCTCGTATCTTGAGTCTTGCACATCGAATGTTTACAATTTCATGTACCGTTTACAAACAGGAACTTGACCTCGAACAATGTAACTTGAATGCTCGGGCGTAGAAAAGTCTGTTGTTGACTGAGACGAGTGAACGACCAGCGGTACCGTTCACCAAAAAAGGACTGGACTTGCATGCAGCTATGGTCCTCGTAGCAAATACCTCGATGCTAACTTCAGTACTTGTCTTGTCTATTCTGTCCTGTGTAGCCAAACCTTGGAAGTGTCGAGTATGTGTAAATTTCTGGACCACACTGGAGACATCATAAATGTAACAGCAGAGCCACAGATCAAAAATGTAATGTGCACTTGTTCTTCTCATGAAAAAAGCCCCATCAGCTGGCCTACCAGAAATGTAAATTTCTGGATCACATAAATGTCACCAATAATGTTAATTGCTCGCTCTGTCCAGCTTAAACCCACAGATCTGGTCCACCAGAAATGTAACTGTCTTTTTCTCTTGTTGAGGTGATCACTGGCACAAGACAGTATACCTGTTGTTAAGATGTGTAGTGCTGGCGTATGATGAGCTGAGTGTGGGTGTGAATGAAGGCGCGAATGTGTTTAGACTCGTATCTGTTGTATCATGCAACCCATACACTCACATGCAGTAGTCAAAGATGCTTGGATACTGCTGGCACATTTCAACACATTTATTGACGACAACACACATAGCATCAACAAGAATAGTCAGTGTAAACAAGGTCATGCTGACCGGAAATCGTTAGGTATACATCAGGCATTCAAAAGGCTGGTAAACATTTGAATATTCGTGCATGGTCAAATAGCAATGTTCTTCAATAATGACAGTTCGTAGCACCGCCCTGGGATCTCTGACTAAACGCGTCAGATACCTTAATCACTTTGACATACAGGTACAACTTGGCATTCCCCGCCAATTGCCCATATCAGGCTGTAGTATATTAGCCTTAACACAGGCCTCGTTATGACGTCACCTGTGTACTTCTTTTAAGCAGGTTAACATCAACCCTGCAGTAATGCTTATGTAGATATAAATATACCGCCAATCTGCGGTTCCCACAATATAGCTTTGTCGCTGGACTTCGGTTCGTTTAAAGACAAATAGTCTTACATAGCTATCTTGAGCATAATGTATAAGTTCTGTAATGCAGGATCGGTGAGCTGTAGTTCACAGTCTTGGTAACCTTAAACATGTTCTGCCACCGAAGCATAATAATGTAGAAAAGGTCGGTGTTACCTTGCACAGAATCCTCAGAACATAATAACGAACTCTGTCGTCATCCCGACGTACAGAGAATCACTGGGGAGAACTGCCAACGCAGTCACTTCGAAGATTATTCCCCGAAAACACAATGGACGTTCGTCCCTCCGAAGCCAGCTTACATCCCGGCCTGACGGAAGTAACTCAACTTGGCGCTTAAAAAAACCTGCCCATGGGCCCACGCTCGAACTGTCTACCTTTGACCCTAAAGGTCAAACACAATGAATGAACAAACAAGGGAAGACAACCCCTAATCAACCTGACATCGCAAGGTAAAGACACAATTATTCTTATGATAAAACATAAGCAAATATCTTGACAGATGACTCCGTCGAAAATGACAGCAACAATCACGTTATTAGTATTTTTTTTTTACTTTATTACCGATGTCCTATCTGACTAGATGTGTGATCTTTCGCTTATAATGGGCGTATTTTTTTCTAATTGCTATTACGTTTTGACTGCTAGACTGTTATATCAGTCGTTTTTTATTTGTTTTATTTATTTTTTAGCATTGTTGTAAGCCCTGAAAAGGGCTAATCGTGTAAAGCACCGTGAGCTGGTTGCCTATAGATACAATGTCGTGTGTTTATTATAACATTGTTGCGTATCCAATCTGTGTATTTATTTATTTTTGCAAGTGTGTTACTTTTATTTCTACAGCTATTATTACAGATTCGACGGCAGCTCTGAAAACGACACGTCCTTAAAAGGCCAACTAGCAGAAATTTAGATGTATGTGTGTTTTTGTTGGTTCAGTTTGTGTGTTTACCGCTTGTGTCCGCCGATAGTGTCATCTTTCTTAGCTCCAGCGGATTTATGACTTTGTTGATGATGATTGGTCGTAGGATCTCTAAAACTGTAGTGAGTTATTCGTTCATAACATTCTTCTATAGTCCTGTTTTATCTGATGTGTCCGTGATGATCTGTCTCTCTTGCTTTACGATTTTGTTTCGTTGGTGGAGGACTGAGTGCTTTCTTTTCCTGCCTATATATTTATATAACTGTCAGGTCTGTAGTGAGTTATCGGAGTTGAGTTTTGATGTGTAGTTCCTATTTACTTGACTGTGTCTTTGTCGTCAATCTATTTCTTGCCTTAATTTTACGAATCTTTTGGCCGAATTTTTTTTTTTTTTTAAATTAATGAAGATAAACAGAAATCCCGTTCAACCTCTGATGGGTTATAATTAGGATATATATTGTTTTCAATTCCAAATAATATGAACAACTGCCGACATGAGAAAGTGGCATCTAATACCATTACCAACCAAGAACTAATTTCTCGGAGCAACCAAGAGGACATGCACACCATTATAACTGATAGACGGTGGAGTTGAGTTGGCCACGTCCTCAGAAGAGAACCTGATGCCATCACAAGAACAGCTATGCTATGGACCCCTGAAGGAAACAAAAGAAAGGCCAACCAAAATGAACTTGGCGGAGCACTATGGGGCCTAGATGAAAAGAATGAACCAGAGAATGATGGCCACTGACAGAGCAAAGTAGAAGCAGGTTGTAGCTACCCTACAAGTCCCCATATTTCTAGGTTGCCACAGCGGGTAGGGAGCACAGAGGCAAAAGAGGGTCAGAAGTGGGCCATGAGGAAAAACAAAAGTTGAGAACGCCCTGCCTACACAAATACATTATACCTTCTGCTAGCTCACATATGTAATAAACTACAACAACACAACAACATAAATACATTATCCCTTCTGCTAGCTCACATATGTCATAAACTACAACAACACAAATACATTATACCTTCTGCTAGTTCACATATGTCACAAACTACAACAACACTACAACACAAATACATTATCCCTTCTGCTAGCTAACATATGTCATAAACTACAACAACACAAATACATTATACCTTCTGCTAGTTCACATATGTCATAAACTACAACAACACAACAACACAAATACATTATCCCTTCTGCTAGCTCACATACGGCATGAATTGAAAACTTCCATAGATGATTCGAATCGTTATGAACTGGTATGGATCTATTGACCTGGTCATGCGGCAACGACGGATCTGACAGAGAAGCTTCAAGAGCACTTAGATTGGGTTCATTGGAAATGGACAAAGGAGAGATACTGAGGACTATTAATGATCGCCTATTACAGAATGGCACAGCAATAGATCAATCATCAAGTCTAAGAATGCTGGAGTTTGACATTAGCTGTAAGACAGGCAGTGATGCATCCGGCGTGTATACAACCAGCGCCAAACAGGAACAATCAACATTGCATCCTCTCATACATCCATCTCCTTAAAGGGAGGAGCGTCAGGCATTTTTCGGTCGAAATCGAAAAAATTAAGATATTGGGATTAGTCCATTTTCTGATACTTTAGCATCTCCTGAATCTAAATATAACAGAATTAAATGTCAAAATGCACTCTAACAATATGTATTTTGACTTTGAAAAAGGTATGATATGGAGAGATTTTTTCAAACTCGAGAAAATATGTCTAATTAGACCTAGTTTCTTACATAGCAACCAAGCTTACACCCCTACGTATTATACATCATTGGATTCTCCTAGATCTGGGTAATCCGGTGATGTAGTCATTTATTTCGGTAACAAAATTATACCCGCCAAGATCGAGAGTTTATAGGTCGCATTATTTTTTACCGATTACTTCCATATATGGAAATCGTCGGGCCTTCGTTTATATCGGCCTCTTCCGTACACTATTCTAAACTGTTCATTGGCTGCGTGAATCCACGTGACTTGAAACGACAGTGTTGAAATTATGGCGTCCAATTTATTATGTATACACATTTAGTTAGACCTAGTTTCATTTTTCAGAACTTTTTGTATCAAAATGCCTTAAAAAAAAAGGATTTCTTTCGTCATCTAAAACTGCAAACGGCCAAGGCGAAGCGATGGAACCAAGATAGTGCCGGTAAAAGTCGCTAATTTTGTTATGGTAATGGTACAAAATGAATCACTGTAGAAAGCCAGGCAGTCCACATGTGGTGGGGCCAAGCACAAAAACATATTTGAATTATCTCCTCCTAACAATGACATAGTCGATCACTGACTTCTCATTCTTTGTTAGTTCACATCTAGTGTATGCATGTATGCGCTTATGGGGGAACTTTATGTTTGTAATGATCACATTCTGCTCACTGCTTTCCATTTCAATATATATATACATACAGGGCTATAGATATGACTTTATTAAGAGGGGGGGGGGGGGGGGGGGGGGGGTGTTAATATATCGTTGTATCTACAACGAGACGTTCGTCAAAAAATAATCCACACTAGAATTAATGCAAACAGTCCGGACGTCATCTCTAAACCATTCACTGTGGAAGAGTTAACAACAGCCTTGTAGAAACTTAAAGACAGGAAATCGCCAGGTCCGGATGGTATAACCAACGAAATGCTCAAGCACCTCGGATATACAGCAATGAGCAAACTATTGCAGATATACAACTACAGTTGGGTGATAGGCAGTGTGCCACAGACATGAAGAGAGACGCTCATGTGCCCCATCATAAAGAAAGGAAACGACAACAGGAAAGCCACCTGCTACAGACCAATAAGCCCAAATAGCTGTCTATGTAAGACAATTGAGAGGATGGTCAACAGAAAACTGAAATGGTACTTGGAATCCGAGAAAATTTTAGTGCTGGAACAAACATGATTTAAAGAGTGCAGCAACACAGAAGACCAAATTATATACCTGTTCCAGATCATTGAAGATGTCTTCCAAGAAAAGAAAAAAGTCTTTACCCTATGGATAGTTCTCCAAAAAGCTTTTGACAAAGTATCGAAAGACGGGTTAATAGTATAACTGCAAAGAAACGGAATCACGGGTAACATGAGAAAATGGATCCAGTCGTTCCTACACAATCGGAAAGCAAGAGTCATCATGGATGGCCACAACAGGTAGAAAATGTTCCTAAATCGTGTTCCTCAACGCTCAGTATTGTCTCTCACCCTTTTCCTTGTGTTCGTCAATGACCTCATCCCCAATCTGCCACAAGGTGTGAGAGCCGCCCAATACGCTGACGACTTGGTGGTGTGGTGTGAAGAACATTTAACTTTCGCCAATAAGCAAATATAAAGGGCCGCAGACAACATAGCAGCATGGGCAGAGAAATTGATGGTGCAGATCAACGCTGAAAAATCTTCAACAACACTCTTCACGCTCTTAAACAAAGACAAAGCAGGAGAGATAAGACTTGGAAATATACGTGTCAAAAGAGACGAGGAACCGGTGTACTTGGGCATTACATAAGATATGAGAAAGACATGGAGGCTCCACATCGAGAGAACAGATGCTAAAGCAAGAAGAAAACTTGCCATACTGATGAAATTAGCTGGATCAAGTTCGGGAGCTAATGAAACAACAATAAAGAAAAATTATACAGGTGCAATAAGACAAATATTAGAGTACGGATCAGCAGCATGGTCTATAGCAGCCAAATCACAACTACAAGCCTTGGATAAGGTACAAAATCAAGCGCTATGTTTGATCACGGGTGCCATGAAGCCACTTCAATAAACGAAACGGAAAAAAATTACAGGTATTCCATCTCTATTCTACAGACGAGACACTAATACACTGATCCAAGCAGAAAAGTACAAGAACATGCTAGCACATCCAATGAAAACTAGATTTAGAGATTTAGCCAGTGGGAGGTTAAAGAGAAGCAGTTTTGTGCATCGGTCCAAAAATTAATTAGAGCTTACGATGATAAACTAGAAAACACTAACGAAATAATTCAAACACTCCTCCCAACCCCATGCGAACAACATCAAAATTTCAGTATTAAGACTTAACCTCACAATATGACGAGTTAAAATTACAGCGAGCTATTTCTGCTTCATGTATTGATGATATATGTGGTGGATTTGGTGTTATAGATGTTATCCTTCAATATTTCTAGTGTACTGAATGAGGTCAGCTCTGAAGGTCCCTGATTATAACAAATTTTGGGTTGAGTTATCAGAGTACCTTTCTGCTACCACCTTATGACCTCAATCAGACCTATTCTTGACTAGTATGTATGATAGCTACGTATAATGTCTAGGGTTATGTCGGTGGGTAAAGTAGTTTAAGTAAAATTAGTACAAACACATTTAAATTCTAACACATATATACATATATAGGACTGAGTCAATACCATGACCACAAACAGACTAACACTCTATTATATATCTTATAGAAGTCTGTGGCTGAATATTATGTAATAGGATATTACAATTTATTTTGCTCTGATTCAGAATTTTCTGAGTCAGGACTAACAACATAAAGAAATTTTATGGTTTTATTTACATAAATATTAATAACACAATGGATCTTCTGTCCATACAAAGGATATTTATAATCTAATTATATTTATGTATTTCTCTAAACTAAGTAACACTGGTAACTAATGGTGGGGGTGGGGATATTGTCATCATCCCCTCTCTTTATATTAGTCTCTTGTGGAATATTTATTGAATTATCAAATATTTTATGCTCTTTTTAATAAAGTCAGGGGATGTGCTCTTTAGTTCCGACACAAGGCACTTATCTTGATGTAGATAGAAGTCATTATTTATTATCATAGGATTACAATCTTACTGAATTTAGCGATTGTCTCACAGATTTCGCTACACACCTCCCTTCCTAAAACATGCATTCATTGCAGGTTATAATCTGTGAGATAACTTAGCGCAAATGAAGTCCTACGCGTTTTCCTGATTTTCATCATAAGGATGTCTACTCAAAAAATCGGCACCCACGTTCTGAGAGCCGGGAATATATTCAATCATAAATGAATAAGGCTGTAATAGCAATGACCATCTTAATAATCTGGCATTTTCATGCTTTGCCTGTGACAAAAATACAAGCGGCTGGTGGTCTGTTTGGACCACAAATTTCCTACCATACACATAGATCTGGAATTTTTTTCATAGCCCAGATTATCGCTAAACATTCATTTTCACTTGTTGAATACTTTTTTCCGCTTTGTTCAACTTGCGGCTTGCATAAGCGACTGGGTTCAATTCCCCATCTTGTGAGGAGGACCTTTGCAATAATGTAGCCCCTAAGCCCACATTGCTTGCGTCACTTCTCACGACAAATTCTTGATTCAAGTCAGGCAATTTCAATACCGGCCTGCTTGTGAGTTTTTTTTAAACTCTTGGTATGCTAATTCACACTGTGCAGACCAATTAATTGTATCAGGTTGTCCCTTACGCGTTAAATCCGTCAGAGGAGCACGTATAAAGTTAAAGTGTTTAATGTACTTTTGGTAAAAACCACACAACGACACAAAAGATCTCACATCTTTTTTTGTTTGTGGCCTCGGTGCTCTTTTCAATTTCTCCAGATTCTTGGGATCAGGGATCATGCTACCCTGATGTACGGTATGTCCCATGAATTACAACTCTTTACATCCAATACAACATTTTGTTTGTCTAGCAGTCAAGTTAGCCTCTCTAAGTCTATCAAACAGCATATTCAAAGAGGTAACGTGTTCCTCAAATGTTTTAGTTCCGATAAGAATACCATCCATGAAATTCGAGATGCATGGATTTTTTAGGGGATCCACCAATTTTCGCATCATCCTAGAAAACACACTCGGGGCATTTTTCAACCCAAACGGCAGCATGTTGAACTCATAATGGCCTTCCGAGGTGCTAAATGCTAAGTAAGGTCTAACCTCAGGCTTTACTGGAATTTTATAATAGCCTTTGCTAAGATCCACCTTAGAAAAATATGTTGCCTTGTTCAGCCTGGCAAATAGTTGATTTGTATCAGATAATGGATCCACGTGACCTTCTGTGACAGCATTCAGTTTCTGTAATCTATGCACAGTCTATGCTCCCCAAATGGTTTTCGCAACAAAAAAACACTAGAGCTATAAGGAGATTCACTGTGACAAATAATCCCTTCTTGTAACAAATAATCTATCTCCTCTTTCAAAGCTTTTTCCTTAGCGAAAGGAATAGAATAGGGCCTCATACAGATGGGTGTTGGGTCTAGTAGTTTCATATCATATTCCAACAAATTTGTGTGCCCCGGCTTATCCGTTAACACGTCTGTATGTTTCTCTAGGACTTTTTGGATCTTCTCCCTCTGTCCTTTTGTCAGATGATTACTGATCTTCACCTGTGCAAACGTTTCACTGGGCTTCAGTGGATATTCAAATGAGGTGAGAGGGTCATTTTTCATTTCGGTTGTGATAGACAAGGCCATTAAGTGTGTTCCTTCCTGGATTTGCCTGTCCAGATATTTCTTCAGAAGGTTCATATGATAGACTTTTTCCTTTCCCTTCTTGTCTATCTTATAATTTGTTCTGGATACCTTTTCCAAAACAGTATATGGACCTTGCCATCCGATTTGAAGTTTATTGCTGCTGCCGGGCAATAGAAGAAATACCTTCTCCCCTACAGCAAGCTACCTATCCTTTGCTTTTTTATTATAATAAGCAGCATGCTTTTTCCTGGCTTGTCTCAAATTATCATTTGCCAGTTTCCAACTAGTTTTTAAACGAGTGGTCAGTTCGTTCACATATTGCTATGATGAGGTAACAGTCTCTTCTGCCTTCTCATCGGTCCACGTCCTCAACAAGGTACTAATGGACTAATATTTTGCTGCACTAAATTTTCATGGCACCGGTAATGTCCCTTACATTGGAAGCCTTGTAGTGAGGACGTTTCTTCCTTGTATCATCACTCACAAATCGTCCACTGCCAATTATTTTCCGGGGTTTTTCTCCCCACTTTAATTTCATTGTGAGAGATCTTCTCTCCCTTTTGTTTTCCTCCAGTTCACATAATTCCGACCGAGGGATTGTCGGCTTATGCTGGGGTAAAACCACTTTTCGTATTCGACACAGAGTTGCCATGCTAACACATTCAAGTGAAGACTGTGTGTGAAAAGGGGGTTCCCATTCCACTTTGTCTACATTCTTAAATTTATTGTTATTTTCAGGCTTAAGTTTGCCCCGTTGCGTTTCTAGGTCCTGAACAATTTTCCCACGTGTGGAATGTTCCCTCATAAAATATGCCGCAGGCTTCTACAAAGTTCTCAATAACTATCTTTACGTCTGGCCAATAATATTTTTGAGAAACCTTTTGGTAGATAGTACCTAATTTCTCGTGGTCCCCATCTTTTCCAACATGTAAGCTCCTTATTACATCTGCCCTATATGCCTTTGGAAGTACCAACTGTCCGTGACCATTGGATCCAGTTCCAGTCTTCCTATACAACAATTTGTTCTTCATATAATTCTTCTTCTTCTTTGATCCATAACCGCCAACCGTCAAAGCAGTCAGCGGCCATCACGCCTGGTGGCGTCTTGTAGGCAGCAACAAATTGATTCCACTTTGCTCGGTCGGCGGCCATCCTTCGTACAGTGCCCCAACTGTGGTTCATTCTTTGCATCTCAGCTTCCACAGTTCTCCGCCAAGTTGTTTTTGGTCGGCCTCTCTTTCGCTTTCCCTCGGGGGTCCATAGCATAGCTGTTCTTGCGATGGTATCAGGATCCCTTCTGAGGACATGGCCAACCCAACTCCAGCGTCTGCCAGCTATGATGGTGTGCATGTCCTCCTGGTTACTCCGAATAAGTAGTTCTTGGTTGCTGATGGTGTTTGGCCAAAAGATTCGGAGAATTTTCCATAGGCAGATTGTGTGGAAGGAGGACAGTTTCGACATTTCCTTCTCTGTTACTCTCCAACATTCCGCACCATAGAGAAGCACAGAAAGTACGCAGCTCTCATACAGTCTTAATTTGGTGTTTGTGCTGTACTGGGAAGACTTCCAAATGTTGTTGAGAATAGCAAAGGCTGTTCTCGCTTTATTCATTCTGTTGTTAATGTCCTTGCTTGTTCCGCCGTCAGGTGTTACTATGCTTCCTAGGTAAGTAAATGTGTCTGTCTGTTCTAACTTCTGGTTCCTTACTGTTATTGGCTCAGGATTGCCCACATTTAGTGTCATGACCTCCGTCTTCTTCAGATTGATGTTCAGGCCAACCTGCTGGCCATACTTATTCAGTCTATCAGTTTTGTCTTGAATGTGTTGGTGTGAATGCGCGAGCAGTGCAATGTCATCTGCATATTCCAAATCTTCCAGTGTAGAAAACATTGTCCATCTAATTCCTCTTGGACTGCCCTCTGTTGTCTGGCGCATCACCCAATCTATGACTGTCAAAAATAATGTTGTTGATAAGGGGCATCCCTGTCGTACTCCAGTTTTCACTTCGAAAGTTACATTACTCGATCCAACACTGCACATAAAGTTAGAATAGAGGCTTTTTATAATGGAAACAATGCGGCTGGGAATTCCATAAGCCCTCAGAATTTTCCATAGGCTGTCCCTGTGTATGCTGTCGAAAGCCTTTTCAAAATCAACAAAGTTAATGTACAGCTGTCTCTGCCATTCTGAGCACTGCTCTATAATGTTCCTGAGGGCAAATATATGATCTGCACATCTTCTGTTCTTTCTGAAACCCGCTTGTTCTTTCCTCGGTTTATGGTCAACTGCTTTTGAAATTCTCTGGATGATTATCCTGCCTAGTATTTTGCTGGGAACTGAGAGGAGGGTAATTCCTCTCCAGTTGTTGCAGTCTGCAAGGTCGCCCTTCTTGGGCAATTTGACAATTGTTCCTTTACTCCACTCTGTTGGTGTTGTCTCAGTTTCCCAGACTTGTGCAAATAGTGGTTCTAATAGTTCTGCTGCTAGTTCAGGGTCTGTCTTGAATAGCTCAGCATTCAGATTGTCGTGACCAGGCGCTTTTCCATTTTTTTAGCCCTTTGATAGCTGTGATAATTTCTTCTTTTCGTGGAATGTCTGTATTTACGTCTAAGTCACTTTCAGCCTCAGGAACATTCAGCTGAGTCTCTGGTGGTTCCTTATTCAGTGTTTCTCTGAAGTGCTCTGCCCACCTTGTTTCCTGCCCCTGTGCTGTGGTGATGAGATTTCCTTGCTTGTCTCTTACTAACGTTATGTTGTTTGCACCTCGTTTTCCACTGATAGCTTTAGTTATTTTATAAAACTGTGCTTTGTTCATTTCTCAGTGCTGCCTCTTCTGCCTGTCTTGCAAGGTCATCCAGAAATGTCCTTTTGTTAGCACGGGTTTGACGTTTTACTTCCTTGTCCAGCTGACTGTACTGTTCACTATATATTGCCTTTAACCTGGGAGACTTAGCTTCTGTTTTCTTCCTTTTCATTTCCTTTCTCTTCGCTATGGTGTTTAGCGTTTCTGGTGTTATCCAGTCTTGGCTCTTTCTTTCCTGGAATCCCAAGCATGACTTGCTGCTTTCTTTATATATTGTTGAGATGGTGTTGAATTTCTGGTCCACATCGTCGGTCTCTGTTCTTTCCTGGCTTTTGGTAATCAGATATCGTCTCTTTACGTCGACCACAAACGCTTTTCTGGTGAGGGGGGTCCTTAAGTTTCGTGATGTTGTATCTTTTCTGTTTGACTGCAACTGGTCCAGCAGCTCTGAGTTTCACCTTCAGTCTTGCTACTACTAGGTGATGATCACTTCCCACATCTGCGCCTCTTCTTACTTTCACGTCTTGTAGTGCATGTCTCCATCATTGCCATTGATCATTATGTGATCTATCTGGTTTCTGTCTCGTCCGTTTGGTGATTCCCATGTTAACTTGTGCACTTCTTTGTGTTGAAAAAGTGTTCCTCCGATGACCAGGTTGTTTAATACTGCAGAAGCTTATTAATTTGTCCCCATTCTCATTTACTGTTCCACTGCCGCATTTCCCCATTACTCTTTCGTTATAATTATTGTGTGTTCCAACTTTCGCATTTAGGTCTCCCATTACTATAATAAGATCGTACCTGGGTACAGTTTCCATTTCCTTTTGTACCTGTTGATAGAACTCGTCCTTGATCTCTTCGTCGCTGTCATTTGTTGGTGCATAACATTGTATAATTGTGGTGTTGGTGAATCTCCCTCTCAGTCTTGCTCTTATTAGTCTGTTGTTAATGGGTTTCCATTCCAGTAGAGACCTTTCCATTCCTTTCTTAAGGATAATGGCTACACCTTCGTTGTGCTGACCGTCCTCTCTACCAGAATAAAGTACTGTTTCCCCTGTAGCTGTTTTTATTCTCCCCATCCCTGTCCATCTGCTCTCGCTTATTCCCAGGATATGAAGTTTGTAATTCCTCATCTCTGCTGTAATCTGTCTCAGCTTTCCTGCCTCATTCATAGTTCTGACATTCCAAAAAACCAATTCTGGTTTCGTGTTTTGCGGTCTGGGCATCCGTTTTCATGCCAGTGGCTTCCTTTCGGCTTTCACCACTGTCAGTCATACGAGCCTGAGACTCCGGATGTCCGTCCCGCATCAAAGTATTTCCATTTATTGCTGTTTCCGTAACGTGTGTGATTTTTTTACACAGACAGGGGTGTCGGCCCTGTGCTAAAACCCCCAACCTGGAGGACCAGGGTACCAGCTTTTGTCTGACCCCTACCCACGCAGACCAGTCCAGCATGGTTGAACCTACCAGGAGTAAAACTCCCACTGGCATAGCTCTGGGGATTGTCAGGGTACACAAGCTGCCATACCACTACAAGGTATAGGTACCATTGATGGCAGTCTTCATATAATAGTCCCCTTTAATTGGAGGTGTGTGGCATTTAGGTAATTTTTTACTGGCAAGCTCTGGGGATTGTCTTCAGGGTACCTGCTGCCATTCCGCTCTCTTTGGAAGTATTTATAGGTTCATCTTCATTTTCTGGCAGAGGCGGGACCTACTGCTGCCAAAACCTATCTAAGATTCACGACATAGAAGACAATAACGAGCGGAACCCAATATCAGAGAGTAGATGGGATGTTGGACTGACAAAAGCTGCTTCTATGGGGGTAGATAATCGGTGTTGATCCACATAGCGTGTTTTTAAAGTGCTTTCCTGGCAATGGGAGTATTGTGTCATGTAAGTTTTCTATGTGGTCCTGGAAGGTTGCCACATTGTATCTCCACTGTTTCTGTAGGTATACTGATCTTTTCACTAAGGTTGCTAATCACAACAGAATCAAAATCCCAAACCAGTGTTATAGAGGCACCTAAATGGTGACTCCATTACATACAACATCCTCACACACTGGGGGTGATAAGGTTCCTGCTGTCCAGTAGGTTTTACCTTACTCTTCTACTGGTTTGAAACCCCCCAACTTCATAGCAGCAAATCCAGCAGGTTTTCCTAGTACAAACTTTGGTGTCACGTCCTGTCCCTCTTACACCATAAAGCAAATTAATCTCCTTGATGAAAGAGTTTACTCTTTTCTTATATTTCCTGCCGGGAATTGTAGTTTTTAAATAATCAGGGCAACCATCCCTATCAAAATTAGAGCAGTACCCTTGTGTCCCTGTATCTTTATTGTCAAATCTATTAGAGTTTTGTGGAGCCTTATTATTGTCTACATGTTTCTTTTTGGCGCCAGCTACCTCTTCTGAGCTGGGCTGCCTGGATACCTCTCAGCGACATTAAGTAACTCACCCAGCCTCTCTGCACCCTGTTCCATGAGAAACTTTCTCAAGTCTGGAGCCATGGACTCTCTCAATTGCTCAATAAGGATCATTTCTTTAAGATCTTTGGTTTTCCTCAGAGCAGTCCATTTCTCCAAGTACGCCTCTAAACGTGCAGAGAACTGGTGATAGGTCTCACCCGACAGTAGCTTGGCATTTTTAAACTTTTTCCTGTAAAATTCACCATTCTTTTCATATCTTAACAAAAGAGCCTGCTTTAATATGTCATAATTGTCTTGATCATCCCTGCTCATTTTTGAGAAAACTTCATAAGCTGTTCCCCTAACACCTTGGGATAACTTCAGGCTCCATGTTTCTTTTTCTAGCCAATAAGTTGTAGCTAATACATCATATCTACTTAAATATGATTCAATATCATCATCTATCTCAACAAAATAATCTAAGTGGAACCCCATAGCTGAGTTGGAGGCCCCCTGACTAGCCGTAGCATCAGAGGTAGAGGGACTGTGACCATTTTCATGAGCATGGCCTTGCAACTCTAAATCCCTTAGTTGCAACACATGCTCCCTTTGTAATCTTTTATCTTCTGCTTCTGCTTCCCTCTCTAATCTTGTATCTTCTGCTTCCCTTTCGGCAGCCAATCTCTTTTCTTCTGCTTCCCTTTCGGCAGCCAATCTCTTTTCTTCTGCTTCCCTTTGCTGTTGTTTTTCTTCAGCCTCAAATTTTCTCTCCTCAAATTGGAGCCTTCTTGATCTCAGCCTCTCTATCCAACTCTAATTTCTTAATCTCCCTAGCATCTTCTCTAACTGCATTCTCCTCTCTTCAGCTAACCTATGTTCTTCCCTAGCAATGAACTTATCACATTCTGAAGTGACATAAAAAATCAAGACTTGACCCTACATGTTCATGTCTCTGGCAGTCTGCACAGCAGCAGATCTGAACTTTACCAAGTCTGCCATATTATATCAAGCAACGTTAACGATATACTAAGGTAACTTATCAACTCTAATTAAACAACAACTATAAGCACTAACAGTTCATCCACTATTTAAATTCACAAAAGAATACTTTTAATTTTATTTTCTGAGATTCCTATACCTGTATTAGGAGAAGTTTAAAATCCCAGAAGCGAGTTACCCAATATAGCTGGTGCTATGAGAAATTCAAATCCCGGGAGCGAGACCCCAATATATGTGGTAGATTTGGTATTATAGATGTTATCCTTCAATATTTCTAGTGTACTGAATGAGGTCAGCTCTGAAGGTCCCTGATTATAACAATTTTTGGGTTGAGTTATCAGAGTACCTTTCTGCTACCACCTTATGACCTCAATCAGACCTATTCTTGACTAGTATGTATGATAGCTACGTATAATGTCTAGGGTTATGTCGGTTGGTAATGTAGTGTAAGTAAAATTAGTACAAACACATTTAAATTCTAACACACACATATATATATATATATATATATATATATATATATATATATATATATATATATATATATATATATATATATATAGATATATATATATATATATATATAGGACTGAGTCAATACCACAACCACAAACAGACTAACACTCTATTATATATCTTATAGAAGTCTGTTGCTGAATATTATGTAATAGGATATTACAATTTATTTTGCCCTGATTCAGAATTTTCTGAGTCAGGACCAACAACAGAATGACATTTTATGGTTTAATTTACATAAAGATTATTAACACAATGGATCTTCTGTCCATACAAAGGATATTTATTATCTAATTATATTTATGTATTTCTCTAAACTAAGTAACACTGGTAACTAATGGTGGGGGTTGGGTGTTTTCATCATCCATTCTCTTTATATTAGTCTCTTGTGGAATATTTATTGGATAATCAAAAGTTTTATGTTCTTTTTAATAACGTCAGTGGATGAACTCTTTAATGCCGATACAAGGCACTTATCTTGATGTAGATAGAAGTTATGATGCTGACAATCTCCTTTCGTTCACTCGATTGACCAGACTGACACAGTCCCTGGTGTAGTATAGTATAGTAGACCGCTTGGTCCAGCAAAATTTCACTTTCTTTCTCTCTCTCCAGTAAATTCACAAGGGTTCTGGTACTAACGTAGCACCAGAACAAAAAACCCTGAAACAGGGTTATGATTCTTTATAACATATCTACAATATTATTCCACAAGCAATACATGGCATAATTCAATAAAAGAAAAGGGTCAGATCTCTCTGACCACCCCATTTCAACCATTTCCATCTGAGATAACAACTCATACCAGTGCTCCTATTCTTTTCCCTAATGGCTACAACGCCTCTGTCACTGCAACAATGATTCTCTCCCATAGAATAGTGTGGGTTAGCCTTCCCACTAGTAACTGTGGAAATCATGTTAAGTTATACAACTCATGTCAATTTTTACTGCTTGTGTGCAACACCACAGGCCCTGCGTAAGTCTGCTGGGGACCTCTGTACTTAGTCGTAAAGCCTTCCCAATCAAGCAGTATCTCATACACCAAATTTTGTTGTAATAACAAGATTAATAAATTCGTTCTTACCACAATTCAAAGAATTATCACAAACATACGTTGACTGGCATTAGCATTAATAGGTAAGTTTAGCTTTGCCCCTGTCCAGACAGCCAATGTTTATTATTTCACTCTTAGCACTGCTGTTCTCAACGCAGCTTGCTTACAAAAACTTCTGTATCAACTGGCGACAAGCCTTTGTAAGCTTTTGCCAATATTACTAGACTGGCCCAATCAGCGAGGGTCTAGCTTTTCAATTCATATTTAAACAACAAAACTCCAAACTTCTAGGAGTGAGTCTTCAAAATATATTTAGCTTTTTTGTCTAACCAATACCCTCCTTCCTATACTCTTCTACCAGCCAATCGGATTTGAATCAATCCAATTATTATTTGTCGTTTAGATTTTCAGTTTTGTCACTGTTAATCGTCTATTACAACTTTTCCATAAGTCGGTCATCTTTTCCCCTCCTTTTTATATTATTTTTTCCATTCAAATAAACCAACTTGTTTGGGTTACGTCAGAAATACACTACGCGGCGAGAATTGAAAACTGTCTGTGTGTTTATATAATCTGGCTTGTCCCACAGCGTGCAGATATGTATGGAACGGCGTGTTGAGCGAAGAGGGGTGTTTGCAAGGCGGCGTTAATCTTGCGTTAATTATTGCCGCAGTTTCGTGCCGCAGATCAGGATAAATGTTAAAATGTTAATTATAAGTCTTACCGCACTTTCGTGCAGCAGATCGGGCAAAATTTTAAAATGTTAATTGTAAGCCTTGCCGCAGTTTCGTGCAGCAGATCGCGTAAAATGTTAAAATGTTACTCTCAAGGACTAAACTAGGAAAGCGTGCTAGATTTTTCGGCGGGATCATTTTATAAGCATTTCCTCTGCACAAAAGGTAGCGCTCTACTGGCATAGAGACGAAGTTTGGCGAACACATACGGGTGGGTTTATTTATTATCATAGGATTACAATCTTACTGAATTTAGCGATTATCTCACAGATTTCGCTACAATATCACTATTTCTCCTGCAGTCATTTCACTCTTATACATTCCATTTTACTTTCATTTGATGTAGTCAAACTTATCTAGACGCACTGGCTATGAAGCCAATGAGAAGCCTTAAAAAAAAAAAGATACGGAAAGAAAACCTTACTGAGTCGTTCCTCTTCTACTCTGGGGTGTAGAGGTTTGCTAGAAAGAACGTCATACTGTCTTATCGGCGGTCTTCCTCCCGGCCTGGTTCTAATCCAGTCCTCGGTCATTCAGGTATTGTCAAACATTGTTCTCCCAGCAAACTCTGGGTCGTCACGGAGGTCTGAATCCCTGGCTCTTGGTTCCTCATATTTGTCGTGGTAGCCTGTCGTAATTTTTATCTGAGAGGGTGCTGATGAATATTGGTCCCTTTAGAGTGTAGAGTGATATTGAAGGCTCTGTGAGAATAAGGGTTTAGGAGAATGAGGTAGTAGATTCACAAGCGCGGGGAAGAGCAAGGACAGTCTCTTATTACGACAATATCTGCTTCTCACAGACTATTCCTATCTCTCTTCTGAACAAACAATTGTTTGTCAGTTCCAGTCGCTCAACGTACATGAATACAGCCTACACAGATGGAAATGTTTGGAGTTTTTTTAGGCCAACCGACAACCAACACAAATAAAGATTAATACCTTTATTATCATAAAGGAGTCACAAATAATTGTACATTTACAGTCAAAAATCAAAGGTTACAGAATACAAATATGATAAGGGAAGAGGGGGTTTTGAGGATAAATATCCCATCCACCGTTTCCCGTTTATATTTACTAACCGACAAAGACCCGGTCCCAAAGACAAGAAAAGGGGGGGGGGGTGATCAGAGATAGGCAATGTAGCCCACTGGTAAATTTATTACTCTGAGGCAAGGGGTTACAGTAAAGGGGGGGTGTAGAGGAAAAGCTAGGGTTCTCAATTGTCTCCCTGTAAATCAACAAATTTTACGGGAGGGGGAATGAACACAGTTACCCAATCCCGCTAGGAGAAATCCCGTACAAGGAATATAATGCACCTTAATACTAGGTCGAACTAATTAAAGGGTAAAGAAAAGATTAAATCTCCTTTCATTCAAAAAACACACTAGGGCTGGCCATCCCACAAACACACACGCAGACTTACCGAAAGGTGAATTCTGGCACTTCATAGGAAATACATCAAAAAACAGCATTAAACCTTGGCTTAGGTAAAAGTATTTTCTTCCGTGTACAGCCCCAGATTAGCGGGTTGTTGAAGTTAACAAAGTGTCCCGAAATCGCTGGACGTTGAAGTTTAACGGTACTGTTTGTTTATTAGATAAAGTTCCTAAAGAAAGGCACAGGCACTTGGCTAGGCGTGAGGTATGGTGTGGTTCCTAAAATGGGCACAGCTGGTGGAGATAACTTTATTTTTCCGTAATGTCACAAGTTAAGAAAAACACTGAGGTAAGTTCTTCTTCGGGGGGGGGGGGGCGTAAAATCCACTGAATATACTGACAGAGAGTGTTCAGGTAGATCCATGTTTTTTCTTCACAAATAGGGCAGTGAATAAAATATGTTCTGCTTCCAGTTTTTCTTTAAGGGCTCTATATGAACTAGTATTTAGAAGTGTTTCTTGGGGTGGCTTTATTCTCAGTTAAATTCAGAGGAGTGGGGCCCATTACAGGTCGCCACAAGTTTAGCTTTAAAAAAGTTCATATGTACTGGAGTTATCTAATTGAGTTGGCAGAACTCTGTATATAATTAATAATTGCTGGGATGCAGGTTGAATGATCGTTCTGAATGAAAGATAATCAAAATAAGAAATGCATTACAAATATTATTATAATCTGACACGCGATAAATTACAGTTAGCCTATTTACTTATTAGCGTCGTCAATTTAACAAATCGGGAAAACTTCCCGTGAGTTAAAATAATTAAAAGCACATCTATCTATACAGAACTAAACTGTATTAAAGTTATAATTCCCTTAAGCGGCTATTGTATTTAGGAAATAAACTTATAGATGTAACATTTGTTTGCACTAGAACTTTGAAAATGGGTTTATTTAATAAGGCTAAATTTACACCACAATCCATTGAAATAAATTTAAATAACTAGACCACTGATCACTCGAAGCTAATGTATAAATTACCGTCTGCACAGAAAGAATACACTCCAATAGTCACGAAGGTAGATGAAATCTAGCAGGAATCCAACTATATGCTAGTGAAACTAGGATTCTGTCAGAGCGAACGATAAAATGCAGTTTTTCGGAGTTCTTTATTTATACTTCTCGAATGTAACTTGAATAGGGCGTGTTAGGTTTTCGCACCTTTCTTGAAGTTGAGCAGAATCCGAGGTACCTCGCCGTTGTGTTAACCGCTGCGATTCCTCCGTTTTCCCCGGTCTACCGATCTTTCTTCGTCTCATGCTGCTCGCATGAGAATGCGAAAAATCTCGAGAAGCTAACTCCGTGAGCTGAGAGTTCCTTGATTCTTTAGATCGTGTACCGCTCCACGTTGAATTCTGAGATCTGTCTTTCTTTGATGGTGCCGCTGTTCTGAGAGCTTTGGCAACTCCCACCAGGCGGGGTGACAGCCAGGTAAGAAAATGATCTGCTGTTAATTGCTCTAGAAACAGGAGTGAGTCTGTGGCCCGTCCTCTTTTGGGCCGGCGTTAAGGAAAAGATTGCTGTAAATCGTTCTCAGAAATGGTAGTGGGCGTGATTTTAATCTCCCATCAAAGGCCATGCGATCTCAAAGTTCACAGAAGATAGCAGGCTACATATTAATGATCCAGCGTGAAAAATTCTCGTGGAAATGCTGCATGCGGGTAAAAGTTACAACAGATGATCAGGGGTTCTAAAGTTATGAGAGGCCAATATTCTGTTATCATCCATCGAGTCAGGGAAATTCATTTGTCATACTTAGACGTACGTCACATAGCCGACCTTCTTCCATTCTGCATATACGGCCAGACTATCTTAAGTTGGACTGTCCTACTGGGGTCTGCAAGGGCCGGGTTTTGAGGCCTTGTCGAATCGTTTGGTTGAGGACCATGTCTCTTCTTGTTACATCAACCACCTTCTTCAGGCACATGTCTGAGGTTTGAAGCTGGTTTGTGGGTTTTAGCCATTCCCATAACTCGCATCAGTATGTCACGATTGGGATATAAGTGGAGCTGTTTACAGCGATCTTTGTCCTCTTTCCAATATCTATTTTGCTAAGGAGTACTCGATTTATTGCCTTAAAGTTTTCCAGCTGACTCTCTTCGAGTAGCCAACTCTTCTTTGATGCCTCTCTTGGAGTCTATCATATATCCAGGGTATTTAAAGTTGTTGACCTGCTCCAGTATTTGGTCTATCCAAGCATAATATTATGCATTTTTCCATCTTGTGAAATCACGATAATTTTTTATTTGGAACCGCTGATAACCATCGCTCTCTTCTCCAGTTCTTCCTTCCAGACTTGGAAATTGAATTGAAAATGTGCCTCTGATTTAGCAATCAGGGTAACATCATCAGCAAATGTCAGCTCTGAAATACACACTTGTCTCATCTTCCATTACCCCACTGAATACTTTCTTGTCATCTCCACACATGCTTTGATGACTTCGTCCATGAGGAGTTTGAAAAGATAAAGTGACCTAATATCACCGTGTATTATACCTGTGGTGGTCCTGAACTCTTCTGATCTATGGTTTGCTGTCCTTAAATAATTTCTGCAAGTCTTGTAGACGCTCTGTATAGCATTGATCACATGTGCTGGCATGCTCGTCCTTGCCAAGCACTCTCACATTGTAAAACGCCTTCTAAGGACACAAGAAACAAAGATGCATTTCACTTTTACACTCTAGGGCCTTTTCATTAAGCTGCATGTGTGTGAAGATAAGGTCCTGGGTACTTTGGTTTGCTCGGATGCCACACTGGACCTCATCCATTTGTGGTTTTCTGATCAGTATTCTAGAGTAAATAAAAACCAATGGAATAAAATTTGCTAATGAATTAATATCTCTTTTAGCACAACATTTTTGTGTTTGTAGTAAATATGCGGATATCTTTCAAAATCTTGCGTTGTCAGCTAACAACGGTACCTACACACAGACATACATAAACATTTAAAATAAACCTTTCAATACTCCGTCACCGAATCAATGTCTGTAGTTTTTCTGTTGTCTAGTTTTCTACTTCTTTATTTCTTACGAGTGCCTGAAAACATACCTTTATGTTTGTCTAATATTTATTTACTGTTTACTAGCCTCGGGTTTCCCTTCCTTATGTGTTATCATTGTTTTAGGGCGTTTCGACTTGGCCGTCTGATGAGTCTTTTTGCGCACCACATAAGATCGATTTCTTTTGAGATATGCTGCACAAAAAAGGCATGACTGAGTTTGAATTGTATGCGTATCCGCGCACATGACGTAAGCATGTTTGTATTAGTTACTGGGCAGTATGTTTACCAAGTGTTTAGAAGACAGCTGTCTCTGAAGTGTAGGATTCTGTTTGATTGGATTTATAATCTCCTGTATTTGGATTAATGGAATATGTCCTAATGCACTTATACGAGGAATCATATATAGTTATAGGAGAATTACATTGATTTATGGATAATATCAACGTTCTTAAACGAAGCTCATAAATAGATAAATGCCGTCTGGACTTTATAAAAGTGATGACATGTGTGTGGAAATGGATTGTACGTTATGAATATATTTATACTTGACTCATGGAGTATCGTTATAAAGCAAAGGAGATGTCAATGTATTTGTGCATTAAAGAAATATTATTTGAAATGATACGCGGGTCTTTGAGGACTATGATCGTTGTTTGATATTGACGTTGGTCGTTCATTGATAAAAGTATATGTCGAGTAAACTTATTCATTTCAAGTACACGTTTCGTTGAATATAAACGTAAGGTCGTCAAGTCAAGGCGTTGAATCAAATATCTCAGTTTATAAGTTTCGTTTAAGTTTGAAATAAATTTGAAGTAATTGACACGAATACAAAGCGAATATTACTACTTCTACCAAACGGCTAGCTACAAAAATTTATTAGGTTGAAGAAGTGGAAGAAAATAAAGATAAACTATAAGACATAAATTTGAAGATAAAACCTCAAATGAACCCACAACAGAATTGCTCAGGATCAATATCAGTCATCAAACGCAAGGTTAGCAAGGAGGGGCGTATATAAGAATGCTTCTGTCGTGTATACAACCAGCGCACAACAGGAACTATTAACATTCATACCCATCGTCATTTGTAGAGGGAGATTGAGCACCTATAGGTTTGCCTGGAGTGCAATGACGTCTATTATGATCAACAATAACAATAACAAAGACAATAGAAACAAATGAGAAGAAAATAAAAATCGTCCAATGATGTCAGTTGTTATTTTATTTATTTATTTTCTTAAATATAAATGTTTCTTTTTCTACAAAGATACCTCCCTTGAAAATATCTGTTTTTAAGTGGGAGAGGGGAGGTTTGACGATTTATTTATATGTTTCTCCTGTATGTGATTAGTATTTGCCTTGTTTGTTTAGTATTTTGTTATATGTTATCACTCTTATGTGGTTCCAGTATGATTAACGCGACACAGAAAGTCTATAAATAAACGGTTTTCGAGTGCTCACATTTTGTTCACATCTAAACTGTACGTGTTTTATATGTTCCAATAACATTTCTGATTGTGTTTTTTTAATACACGGTCAATGGACGTTTGTCTGAGAATATTTCTATAACATCTTATGTCTAATTTCTCTATTATTCTATCTAAATCTGTTGTCAAATACCGAGTTGAGCACCACACAGGTGAGTATAAGTAATCTAATGTCCGTGTAGGTAAATACTGTGTTGTCAGGTTGAAACAAGTAAACAAAGACATTATTAATAAATGTGTGATCTTTATCACAGAATACAGCAGTTGTTTCTTTAGCAATTTATTTTTGGTAGTGAGGTTACCAGCGCTATGCTGAATCTCATATTTGTCTCCTTCTACGACATGCCTGACAGATGATTGGACACATTCTTTGTCTCCTTCTACGACATGCTTGACAGATGAGTGGACACATTCTTTGTCTCCTTCTACGACATGCTTGACAGATGAGTGGACACATTCTTTGTCTCCTTCTACGACATGCTTGACAGATGAGTGGACACATTCTTTGTCTGCTTCTACGACATGCCTGACAGATGAGTGGACACTTTCTTTGCCATCTCAGAAACACCTCGGAAACAACAAGAGGCCTGAGGGTCAAGGCTGGCTGAGAAAGACAACATTGAAGTCATTGACATTATTGTGACCTTCAGAAATGTTGTTAGAGTAAGGAAACACAAAAACATCGAATTAGAAAGTCTCTCAGAAGCTCTAATAGAAACCTGATATAAATTCAAGAAAGTGAAAGTACAAGAGATTCTTGAGTACCACAAGACAATTTGTTGTTCCAATTAATAAACACAAGTGTAGTGTAGAAACCCAGGCTGGTTATAGTTAGGTTATATGATGTAAGTTGAAGATAATACACTTAACTAGTGCTATTTGTATCCTTCTTAATCATATATTCAGAATGTGTATATCGGTTAATTAAAATTTCAATTGCTTATATTTTCTGTGTATCTGAATAAAAACACAAGTCAAAATGGTTGTATTACTTAATTAGACATATTTCGTATTACTTAAGGAAGGGAAGCACACGAAAACGATTTCTGGAAGCGTGTAAAACGGGAGACAGATCCTGGCCACGAAAAGTGGACACAATTTTTCTGAGGATAAAACTCAGGAAGGGAAGACCCACAGTTATAATAGCAATAATACGAAATATCATCGAAGACAAATGACAGACATCACACAGAGGCAGATATAACAAAGACATAATATTCCTTACCAAGATGAGATCAAGTAATAGTATTTAAATTAAAAGCCGGCAACTGTAGAATCAAATACCATCTGTTCAACAAATTAACAATCAAACAGACAGACATGCGGACGTGAGGGAGAAGACTGTACACAGAAGAACAAACCATTTATGAATGGCGGCTTCACAAAAAGAGCAGACTGACAACGCGGCTTTCACCAACCCACGTGAGGATCAACGAGAGAAGCCTGAGACAGACTGCCAACGTTGTGACACAAATAGATGTCGTTATATGAGAACGAAAGACGAATATGAAGAAACAATGAGAAATCTGATAATCTACGCTGTGACATTCCAACTGCTCCAAATCTGTTTGTCAAAATAATGTAACAGACATACAGGCCGTGCCAGATTGTTGACGTCTGTACAGGCCTCAGAGCTGATGGAAATCAAACACACACTACTCACACATACGATAGTGATAACACTACATAACATACTCACATTCGCTATGCATTAGATTCGTTTTTGTGTAAATACTAAATTAATTTAAAAATGGAATTAGAAGTATTTGTTTAATGTAGTAAATACAATTGCTGTACAGTAACTCAATCCCAATATCTTGCCAATAATCCTACTTTCACAAGAAAATGTTCTGTCAGAACCGAAAAGTGCTCGTGTTAATCTCTGTAACATTCTGTATTTTAAACGTGCCAGACAATATTGGTCTACGGCAATCCTATTTCAGTATATCCCTGTTCTACATGAGTTCTTAGTAAGACAGAACGTCTGGCAGTTGAGATAGAAGCGTCATTATCATTATATCTACAACTCTGCCAAGAGTCAACATGTGCGAAGGTAGACACCTTTGAAGACCCATATTAGATACTCTTGGGTGTTGGCCACTGGTGGACCACTACTGCAAAGCTAAGAGGAGGACTCTAGTACGCGTAAGCTGAGAATCAGTTTATCAATGTCAGTACACCACAACATATTTGATACAATGAACTTGGTTGCTGCGGGTTATAAATTTCGTGGTAATATAAGGACCCTTTTATAAACTTATGAAGGAGATAGAAATGAAAAAAAAAAACCTTTCACAGCCAAACAAAAGCCTTCATAAGGTTGTGTTGTAACTGTAACGGCTAAAATGTCGTATATCTATCTATAAGTGTGCTGGTCGGTGACACGTTTGTCAGGGATATTCTGTGAAACAGTCTGTTTCTTAAATTGAGTTACATCACTTGTCAGCGCTAGCGACACTTAATTTGTGTGATGATGATGATGTATTTATTCAAAATGTTTAAACATTACCATTGAGAAATTGCAGAGCAGATAAGATTTGACAGCTCCAAGATATGGATCATGGGAAGACGCTTTTTAATTGTTTTATAAAGCACAAACTTCTTCCATGTTTTATATTTAAATGTAACAAAATAGTAGGTAAACGTTTAAACATAAATAACACATAAGGAAGGGAAACCCGAGGCCTGTAAACAGTAAATTAATATTAGACAAACATAAAGGTATGTTTTCAGGCACTCGTAAGAAATAAAGAAGTAGAACACTTGGACAACAGAAAAACAACAGACGTGAGTGGCTTACCCTGGGTTCGAACCCCGTACCTTCCGTACGACAACTCCGCCTAGCTATCAAGCGAATCACACTGACGCCACGGCCAGCTAGGCATCCCCAAAAAAAGGTGCTTTACTGACTATTTATCAGTATGAAACACAAGATAACACCGGAAGTATACAGTGGGCAACTCAGCCCCTTAATGACGCAATCACTTCTGTTGTTCCCCTATTAACAGTATGTGTCAGTCCAAACAAGACAAAGACCTTGATACTGGGTCCAGAAACCTACCCTCTGTTCTATACTACTGTCCTTAAGTCTTCTACTATTTACTGGACCCAGTATCAAGGTCTTTGTCTTGTTTGGACTGACACATACTTTTAATAGGGGAACAACAGAAGTGATTGCGTCATTAAGGGGCTGAGTTGCCCACTGTATACTTCCGGTGTTATCTTGTGTTTCATACTGATAAATAGTCAGTAAAGCATCCTTTTTTGGGGATGCCTAGCTGGCCGTGGGGTCAGTGTGATTCGCTTGATAGCTAGGCGGAGTTGTCGTACGGAAGGTACGGGGTTCGAACCCAGGGTAAGCCACTCACGTCTGTTGTTTTTCTGTTGTCCAAGTGTTCTACTTCTTTATTTCTTTCGAGTGCCTGAAAACATACCTTTATGTTTGTCTAATATTAATTTACTGTTTACAGGCCTCGGGTTTCCCTTCCTTATGTGTTATTTATGTTTATACAATACCAGAAACCTACCCTCTGTTCTATACTACTGTCCTTAAGTCTTCTACTATTTACTGGACCCAGTATCAAGGTCTTTGTCTTGTTTGGACTGACACATACTGTTAATAGGGGAACAACAGAAGTGATTGCGTCATTAAGGGGCTGAGTTGCCCACTGTATACTTCCGGTGTTATCTTGTGTTTCATACTGATAAATAGTCAGTAAAGCATCCTTTTTTGGGGATGCCTAGCTGGCCGTGGGGTCAGTGTGATTCGCTTGATAGCTAGGCGGAGTTGTCGTACGGAAGGTACGGGGTTCGAACCCAGGGTAAGCCACTCACGTCTGTTGTTTTTCTGTTGTCCAAGTGTTCTACTTCTTTATTTCTTACGAGTGCCTGAAAACATACCTTTATGTTTGTCTAATATTAATTTACTGTTTACAGGCCTCGGGTTTCCCTTCCTTATGTGTTATTTATGTTTATACAATACCAGAAACCTACCCTCTGTTCTATACTACTGTCCTTAAGTCTTCTACTATTTACTGGACCCAGTATCAAGGTCTTTGTCTTGTTTGGACTGACACATACTTTTAATAGGGGAACAACAGAAGTGATTGCGTCATTAAGGGGCTGAGTTGCCCACTGTATACTTCCGGTGTTATCTTGTGTTTCATACTGATAAATAGTCAGTAAAGCATCCTTTTTTGGGGATGCCTAGCTGGCCGTGGGGTCAGTGTGATTCGCTTGATAGCTAGGCGGAGTTGTCGTACGGAAGGTACGGGGTTCGAACCCTGGGTAAGCCACTCACGTCTGTTGTTTTTCTGTTGTCCAAGTGTTCTACTTCTTTATTTTTTACGGTTGCCTGAAAACATACCTTTATGTTTGTCTAATATTAATTTACTGTTTACAGGCCTCGGGTTTCCCTTCCTTATGTGTTATTTATGTTTATACAATACCAGAAACCTACCCTCTGTTCTATACTACTGTCCTTAAGTCTTCTACTATTTACTGGACCCAGTATCAAGGTCTTTGTCTTGTTTGGACTGACACATACTGTTAATAGGGGAACAACAGAAGTGATTGCGTCTTTAAGGGGCTGAGTTGCCCACTGTATACTTCCGGTGTTATCTTGTGTTTCATACTGATAAATAGTCAGTAAAGCATCCTTTTCATATTTGGCTCAGACGTTTTGCGTGGTACTTTTGTATCTCTTTAGCTATTTTAATACAGTATGTTCATGATTTGATAAAGAGCATTTTTCAGCGCTGACGACACATTTTGGTGCGTAAACCTACGAAAATAAGTAGTTTGAATTAATTAACATTGAGGGTGACAGGCCATGTAAGTATTCACTACGTTAAAGCGCGTATCGGGCAGAAGTCTTTTAAAATTTATGTTGATAAAATACAAGGAAAAACATAAATATGTTACAAACTTTAACAGTCGTATAACATTCATAATAAGCTGCATTTGTCATATTTTATTTTGTATGCTGGTTGGATATACTTAATGCAAGCCAGAAAAAGTTTTCATTTAATTTAATATTATTTTTTAATTTATGTTGCTGCCATTGCAAAAAAAAGTTACCTCCCCTTACAAAACTGTGGCAATGCGTAAAAGAAATCTGATTTCGTACGTGACCAGTGTTTGTGATTGTCTTCGGTTGTTTCTTCTCTCCCTACTGTGTTTTTGACATTTCTTAGTTCATCATCACACTTTTGTAGTTCTTCAGTTCAACACGGTTTGTAATTCTATCTTGCCTCTCTGCTAATAGACTAACCTAGTGGCCGTAAATGGATTAGATTTGCGCAGGTAAAACCCATATGGGTCTGCTCAGTTTTCGCGTAGAGTTGTTTGCTCAACCCGTGCCTGGCGATAACAATTACTCCCCCGTAGACGGATGTTGTTTGCACAAGCGACGGAGATTACTTTTCTGGACGACACATTTTGGACAGACATGAATGGCATAATTATTTCCGGTACACCTGTGTCAGAGGAAAGTAAGATGTTACATCTGATACACATTGTCAAATGAGTTTACAGATGTGTTTGTGAGTCTGCATACAAGGCAATCGAAAGTTTTATTTCCATATATGGGAGAGGTGACCTCTGCATTACGAGCATATTTTTTCCGACGTGGAAATATTTGAAAAAGGAGGAAGGCGGCCTGCATGGAGGCCGTAAGGACGCAGCCCATCCACCATGCAAAGGCACAACAGGCCAATCACGTGTTTGCTTTCAACTATGATTACGAGTAATATAAGAGAAAATCGGACTGATACTAAAGGCGACGAACTGGAACGGACTACGATTTATGGAACTTGGAACACAAGAAGTATAAATGGGAAAGAAGAGGAGCTGGTGGAAGAGATGATAAAAGCAAAAATAGAAATCCTGGCTATTGCGGAAACAAAGAAAAAGGGACAAGGAGTCATGGATCTCGATGGCAACACGCTGCTATGCAGTGGTGTACCCACATCTGAAAGCGCTGAAGGGGGCGGGGTTGCATTGTGGCCAAAAACCAGAAAGATAGTATCAAAGGATGGAACTTTGTCTCGTAGCGCATTATGGTTGTAAAACTAAAAGGAGAAACCATAGTCAATCTGGTCATAGTGTATGGGCCAAATGAGGATGAGAGAGCTGAGGTCAAGGAGGAATTCTTTGAGCTGCTTCAAAGAACAGTGGATGAATGCCTAGATGAAATTATCTTGCTCGGAGATTTCAATGCCAGAGTTGGAAATGACCATGCTAGATGGGGTGGAGTTATCGGACGATATGGAGAAGATACTCTCAATGACAATGGAAAGCGACTCATTAGATTCTGCAGTGAGCAGAATCTGATCATTACAAACACAAACGTTCCCCCATAAGCGCATACATGCATACACTAGGTGTGAACCAACAAAGAATGAGAAGTCAGTGATCGACTATGCCATTGTTAGGAGAAGCTCATTCAAATATGTCCGGGATGCTAGAGTCTGGAATGGGCCAGAGACTGGAAATCATCACTATCTGCTGACAATCAAAAGAACAACTCAAAGAGTTGCTCAGCCTAGAAACTGCCCAGCAACACGCAAGAAACCAAGTAGGGTGTTACGTGCAGTCTTTGCTATCTAGCAATATAGTTTGTCTGTATGCTTGTTATGTATGAAAATATGTTATAACAATATTTCGGGTCTAAAGTATTTTTGTTAGAACCCTAATTTAAAGGGCGAATACCTAAAATTGACTTTTGGAAAAAGTAAATATTTAGTTACCTGCTCCTGAAGTCCTATATTGAATATACCAGCTGACGGATAGGAGAGGTTGATGCGAACTGCGCATGGGCAAACAAAAAAGTAGGGTGTAGCAGATTTCCGGCAAGGGAGGCCGTCATGTTTTGACCTGGGTTAGTCAGACGAAAAATGTCTGGACGTTTCTGCATTGTGTCGGGGATGGAATTTCTTCCACATATAGTATAGAATTCCCCAGTGTTATTTCTGGTCGTCAGGAGGACGATAGTTATTATATAGTGGTGTGCGGATTCTATGTCAAGGTAGAGTTGATATAATTACACTTCCTTGTTCTCAGTGCAAACTGAACATAATGTTGGGTCAACCGGTGAGGTGTGCTCACTGTGGTTGAAAGGACGAATTTTCTATGTATTAAGCTCGTTGGAGCCATTTAAGACTGTTAAGTCTATATGCACGCACAGAAACCCAGGAGAATAACATTATTCTAAAGACTCGCATGATTAGCGATATGTATAGTTTTTTGAAGTTAAACGTCCATGTCTGCACACGAGGGAACTCACAGTGTTTACTGTTCGTAGAGGCCTAATGTATGACCGTCTGGAGTGGAAGACCGGATGGTTTACAAGTTGTTATTGCGATAACGTTGAAGAAGGAAACTCGCCTGATACATGAGGGAGTTTTATAAGCCTATCGTCGAAAGGACAGATCTTCACGCCACGTCCGATTAGAGTGATGGACTATGTTATTCTTCGTCACCCGCCATGTTTGGGGGTCGACTGAAGAAGAGTGATTTAAGGAGAGATATTTAAGAAGGTATCTGACGTTGCAAAGTCAGGATGAACAGGTAGTAGGTGTTGCTACTAGTTTGGAATGATGGATAATGTGAAGTCAGCAACTTGCTGACATATATATAAATATGGATATAATTTACAACTTATACATTTGAAATGAACTGTCTTCATGTCCGCCATGTTTCGATGTCAAGATTATATGGATGTGTCTACATTGTCTTGTGACTGTGACTTTAATAAATGGTAGAAAAAGTCCACAGCTGTTCACCCACATTATTGACTTCATACCTGTGATATGTTTAAGAACTACCTACATCAACTGTACATCCACTCCACCTCTACTCCTGTCAATATGATGAACGACACACACACATATTGGTACGTTACGTCTTATGGTACATGTCTCCACTACAACCTGGATGTCCACCTTGGCGAACACTTATACCACCCATTCGCGATATAACATTACAGCACGATATAACCACCAACAACTCTCTACTTAAGGTT
Source organism: Oreohelix idahoensis (assembly GCA_024509875.1). Classification (NCBI taxonomy): domain Eukaryota; kingdom Metazoa; phylum Mollusca; class Gastropoda; order Stylommatophora; family Oreohelicidae; genus Oreohelix; species Oreohelix idahoensis. The sequence goes on from JAMPIV010002911.1 coordinate 126,622, forward strand.
TGAAGTACACAACACAGAAGAGAGAGAGGACATACTCCATCATCTTCACAGCCATGACATTACAATACATTTAACAGTGGTGCCAACTACGTGGGTTTGCAAGGTGAGACCATGATTTTTGAACACAGACGTCATCTTCTTTAGTTTACAAAGTACCCGGCATTGCACATTGTCACAGATTCCAAAGTACCCGGCGTTGCATATGAAACCTCGATTTTCACAACAGACATCATTTTCATGAGATTTCAAAGTACCCGGCGTTGCCCATCAAATCACAGTATTTACAGTAATTTACATTTAGAAGGCCAAGATTCTTGAACGTTGGTAGTATTGTTTTGAAGGACAAGTTCCGAGTTTACCATTGCAACAGTTGAAGAATCAAGATCTATGCTACATTTTTTCATCGATGGAACATCATCTGGATGAATGACTATTATTAGATATTGAAAAACTGTGAAATAAAAGTAACCAGTGACTGGGTTGTAAACCATATTCAATATATATTATAACCAAGCCTTCTCTACAACACCCTTCATATATGCTATATGTATTTATGTTTACATGTTACATGTTATTTGTTTGTATATTATATAAGTTTATATGTCTGCGGGCTGGTTGGGTGTGTGACTGATCTGAGATATACCACGTCATAGAGGTCTTAGATTAGTGTTCTGTAGGTGCAAGTTTTCTTAATTGAAAATTTGCTAGCGACAATTCGTTGCTATTTGAGTTAGTTGTCACGAGAGGTATTTTCTTCGTTGTTTTTGTAACATTTTTTCTATTTTTTAGTTTTGGTTAAATTTGTTTGTATTTGTAGGTCTACTCTTTTCTGTCGTTTATTTCTATACACCATTTATGTTTATACACTGTGACGTCATTTATTTGTGTACATTTTCGCAGTTATCATCACATCCTTTGTGAGATTTCCTTCAGTTTAATTTTTTGGTTTAGTTGACTTCTGCGAATGTTATCGTAGTGTCTTGAATATTTGTCTTTGTATTATTGTTGATTGTTTTGTTTTCTATTGGCACAGATACTTAGACATACACTATTTACATTGTGATTACATTTATGATATAAATCGCTGATAATATTGTTATTATAAAATAACTATACAAGACCTTACTAAAGGCTTGCTTCCCACAGAGATTGGGATAAAGGGAGCTGGTTAGTCAAGTTTTATTAAAACTTGCTATCATTTACTTTGAAATAAATTATATTATTATTTCAGGTTACTGATCAGATTATCAGACATAATGTCTAGTTTGTACTTTTGGGTCGAAAAGGAATACTTTCGTATGACTACTAAGGAAATAGAAGAAATTCTTAGATTCCTACAGTGAACAGGGAAATTCCTTTGGAATGACTAATGAGGAAGTAAACGAATTCTTGGATTACTACATTGAAAAGGCGTGTTCCATGCGTATGTCTACTAGGGAATTACGAGAATACGTAAAAGATAAAATGGAAATGGAAAAGCAAATAAGAGAAGCTGAACAGAAGAGATTACAAAGAGAAGCTGAGAAGAAAATATTAGAAAAACAGGCTGAGGAGAAAAGATTAGACAGAGAAACCGAGGAGAGAAAAGTGAAGAGGGAAGATGAAGTAAAACTCTTAGCTTTGGAGTTGAATGTATTAAAGGAAACTATAAATGAGCTTCAAAGTGACAAGAAAGCTCTTACTGATAAGTTATCAGCAATGAATGATGAAAATGCTACATTGAAGAGTAAAGTGACTCAATTGATAGCTGATAATAGGAAATTTGGTGAATTCTCTCTTAGACAGAAAAAAGAGTTAGAAGATGAAGTTACCTCATTAAAACAGATGATGGATAATCAGGTAGATAAGGTGAACTCTTCCACGCTTGATTTAAAACTACTGTGGAAAATTATAGAAACATTAGCTCTTCCTCATGAGAAGAAATTAAAACAATCTCAAATGAATGAGAAAAAGGAATTTGAAGATGAGATGAGTTTTTCTAAATATGAACAGTGGTTAGAAAGTGATATGAGCTTGGCTCAATACAAGCAGTATTGTAAAGAAAATGTTTGCAAAGGGGACTTGAAACAAGTCAAAATGGACAATGAGAAATTAAGGGTTGAGATGCAGTCACTACAACTGGAGTTGACACAGTTAAGAGCGAATAAGGTAAATGATGAGAAAGATGATGCACTTATAACTACTCATCATAGTGCTATGGAAGCACTCAAACTTGAACTTGTTCAAGAAAAGGCTAAGGTTTTAGAAGCTACGTCTCAGATGACAAAGTTGAGAAAAGAGCTTAAAGATAGTATGGCTAAAGAGAAGACTCTTATTTCTCAGTTACAAGACATAAGGTTGGATTATGACAGGAAAATTAAAACCAACGAAAGAATATACAAAGCTGTTTCTAGAGAGAAAGCTGTTGCGGAAGTAGAAATTGCTAAACTTCGCAACAGAATTGATGGTTTGTTAGACATTGTTTTGTACAATAACATGTTATCTACTACTAAAGTGGATAGACTGAAACATAAACATGATGATCAACATGTTACGAATGCAAAGAGCCAGCGACGGACACTCGATGCTAATAGTAACACTAAGCAATATGTGAACAAATTTTTTCGTGGCAAATATGGTTTCCCACGTGATAACGATACCGCCTCTAATGGGAGTTGGCGTCAGGCCAACAAAAGTAATCATATTGTTAGTCCTTTACATCAGGGTAACAACACTGGAAAATGTCATAATAAGGCTCCTCTAACGAATCAAGCATCGACTTCGCAAATTACTGATAAATTTGTATCTGGGAATAAAACTTTTAGTATTAGTTCCCGAAATAAGAACGATTATGTTCGGAACAATAAGAACCCTATTATCCCTGTTACTCATCATACTCAGCACAGACAGTGTGATGCTCCTTTCAAACACAGTGCCAAAGGGAAAAATAAAAGCAATTTTGCTAAGAGAGATAATCGGGATTGTGGACATTACCAAAAGTGTCCATATGATAATAGTTCTTCTTCAAAGAACTGGAGGCAATTTAATGGTCCTCAACATTTTGGTACTAATGACTATAAGAACTTTGATAGAGGTTACCAACCTTATAATGGTTTTGCTTGGAGACAACAAAATCCATTGAGAAGATATTTTGATCAAAGAGAAGATAACAATAGCAACTATGCTAATTGGAGGTCAAATAAAAGCAATGGTCTTAATAGAGATAGTGATAGATCTCGTTGTGATGGTAGATCTCAACATGATTCCACCTAACTGTTAGGTCTTGGACTTCCTGATACGTCTAAGTCTATAATAGTTCTTTTCTATATCAAGATATGTACACATTTGTAATTTGTAATATAATGATCGTATCACTATTTAGCGGTTCATTGATGTAAATTCACCGCTGTTCTTTGATAATTTTTCTTCTTCGTTAATCAAACAATGATACTATACGAAATTATGGTATGAAATTTTTGTATGCATTGTGTAATTGCCAGAATTGTAGTATACGTTGGTGACACCTTCCTGGAAACATTTATTCGTAGAGAAACAATTTCGCTCAGATTATGAGATATATTCTCATCAGACTTAGCCTCATATTAGGAGTTATATTTATTCCTGATATTTTCATCTGCGCATTATTCATGCGTTGTGAGCCTATTGTACGTTGCTCCTAGATGTATTTCAAAAAAAAAAATGTTCCATTTTTTTTTCCCGGGAGGTGTGGTAAGACTGTTACGTGCAGTCTTTGCTATCTAGCAATATAGTTTGTCTGTATGCTTGTTATGTATGAAAATATGTTATAACAATATTTCGGGTCTAAAGTATTTTTGTTAGAACCCTAATTTAAAGGGCGAATACCTAAAATTGACTTTTGGAAAAAGTAAATATTTAGTTACCTGCTCCTGAAGTCCTATATTGAATATACCAGCTGACGGATAGGAGAGGTTGATGCGAACTGCGCATGGGCAAACAAAAAAAGTAGGGTGTAGCAGATTTCCGGCAAGGGAGGCCGTCATGTTTTGACCTGGGTTAGTCAGACGAAAAATGTCTGGACGTTTCTGCATTGTGTCGGGGATGGAATTTCTTCCACATATAGTATAGAATTCCCCAGTGTTATTTCTGGTCGTCAGGAGGACGATAGTTATTATATAGTGGTGTGCGGATTCTATGTCAAGGTAGAGTTGATATAATTACACTTCCTTGTTCTCAGTGCAAACTGAACATAATGTTGGGTCAACCGGTGAGGTGTGCTCACTGTGGTTGAAAGGACGAATTTTCTATGTATTAAGCTCGTTGGAGCCATTTAAGACTGTTAAGTCTATATGCACGCACAGAAACCCAGGAGAATAACATTATTCTAAAGACTCGCATGATTAGCGATATGTATAGTTTTTTGAAGTTAAACGTCCATGTCTGCACACGAGGGAACTCACAGTGTTTACTGTTCGTAGAGGCCTAATGTATGACCGTCTGGAGTGGAAGACCGGATGGTTTACAAGTAGTTATTACGATAACGTTGAAGAAGGAAACTCGCCTGATACATGAGGGAGTTTTATAAGCCTATCGTCGAAAGGACAGATCTTCACGCCACGTCCGATTAGAGTGATGGACTATGTTATTCTTCGTCACCCGCCATGTTTGGGGTCGACTGAAGAAGAGTGATTTAAGGAGAGATATTTAAGAAGGTATCTGACGTTGCAAAGTCAGGATGAACAGGTAGTAGGTGTTGCTACTAGTTTGGAATGATGGATAATGTGGAGTCAGCAACTTGCTGACATATATATAAATATGGATATAATTTACAACTTATACATTTGAAATGAACTGTCTTCATGTCCGCCATGTTTCGATGTCAAGATTATATGGATGTGTCTACATTGTCTTGTGACTGTGACTTTAATAAATGGTAGAAAAAGTCCACAGCTGTTCACCCACATTATTGACTTCATACCTGTGATATGTTTAAGAACTACCTACATCAACTGTACATCCACTCCACCTCTACTCCTGTCAATATGATGAACGACACACACACATATTGGTACGTTACGTCTTATGGTACATGTCTCCACTACAACCTGGATGTCCACCTTGGCGAACACTTATACCACCCATTCGCGATATAACATTACAGCACGATATAACCACCAACAACTCTCTACTTAAGGTTTGAAGTACACAACACAGAAGAGAGAGAGGACATACTCCATCATCTTCACAGCCATGACATTACAATACATTTAACATAGGGTAAACGAACGGAAGAAATGAGCATTAAAACCTACAAGCTGAGAGAGCCAGAAATTAAGACCAGATATCGGGGGCTTATTGCCACAGCGGTGAGAAGCACAGAAGAACAACCTGATGACTTGGAGACCCTCTGGCTTAAATTCAAGGACATTATAAAGACATCTGCTGCAGAAGCATGTGGCGAAGTCCGACTTGGGAACAAGAGAAAGAGGGCACCTTTGTGGACAGAGGAAGTCAAAGAGAAAATAAGAGAGAAGAAAATGGCATGGAAATAATATTTAGGAGCTAAAAACACAGCAGGACAAATAGAGAAATATAAAGAATATGTGATACTCAGAACAGAAGCAAAGAACAAGGTGCTAGCAGCAAAACAGAAGTCTTGGGAAGAATTTGGAGAAAAGCTGGAAAAAGATGCGCAAGAAAACCAGAAATTGTTTTATAAGACCCTAACGAACATGAGGAAGGAAAAACAATGCCGTCTCAAATTAATAAAGGACAAGCAAGGCAAATTGCTTAGTGCCCTGAAGGAAGTAATGGAAAGATGGAAAGAATATTTCTCAGAACTCCTTGATGGTGAGCAAGGTCAAGCATCAGAATTGATAACCACTAGCACAGAAGAGGAAACTAATGGTGATGAAGATGACATAAAGATGGAAGAACTGAAGGCACAGCACTGGAGAAAATCAAGGTGGGCAAAGCAGCAGGGCATGATGGTATAACACCATAAATGGTTAAGTACATGGGAGCATCAGGCGACCTATTACTCTTAAGGGTCCTACAGGCAGCGTGGTGCAACAAGACCATACCAAAGGACTTGGAGATTGCCATCATAACACCAATTTTCAAAAAGGGTGACAATCGACAATTTGGTAACCATAGAGACATATCCCTTCTCAGTGTCCCTGGTAAAATCTACCTAGAATCCTAGAACAGAGACTCCGACGCCTAGCTGAGCCACAATTGAATGAGATCCAGTGCGGATTCCGAGCAAACCGAAGTACTCAAGACCTAATCTTCACACTCAGCTGAGTGAAAAGGCCCTTGAGTATAAGAGTGAGATCCATCTTTGTTTCATAGATCTGGAAAAGGCATTTGACAGGGTCCCTTGGAGCAAAGTTTGGGACTGTTTGGCAAGGAAAAACATTCCAGCATCTCTGATTCATGCTGTACAGAGCTTCTACAATTCTTGCAGAAATTATGTGAGGACAGCAAACCATATGTCAGAAGAGTTCAGGACCATCACTGGTGTAAGATAAGGTGATATCCTGTCACCTTATCTTTTCATACTCCTCGTGCACGAAGTTATCAAGTCATGTAAGGAGAGAACAAGAAAGTATTCAGTGGGGTACTGGAAGATGAGACAGGTATGTATTTCAGAGCTGGCATTTGCTGATATGTTGCCCTGATTGCTAAATCAAAGGCACTTCTCCAATCCAACCTGCAAGTCTGGAAGGAAGAGCTGGAGAAGAGAGGGATGGTCATAAGTAGCGCTAAAACAAATTCCATAGTGATATAACGAGAAGAAAGAAAACATCCGATTAAGCAGGGAGAACAGGTCCTGGAGCAGGTCGACCACTTTAAATATCTCGGAGCTATTATAAACCGAAAGGGAGGCATCAAAGAAGAGTTGGCCACTCGAAAAGCAGCAGCTGGGAGACTTTTTCATGCCATAAATCGAGGATTTCTCAGCAAGAGAGAGGTTGGTAAGAAAACGAAGATGGCTGCATACCGCTCCACCTAAGTCCCAGTCTTGACACATGGCTGCGAGTCATGGGCAATGACTACAACCCACAAAAGCCAGATCTAAACCTCAGAAATGAGGTATCTGAGGAAGGTGGTTGAAGTAACAAGAAGAGACATAGTCCGCAACCAGACGATAAGTCAAGGCCTAAAATCCCACCCCCACAAGACCCAAGTAGAACAGTCCCAACTAAGATGGTTTGGCCATGTCTGCAGAATGGGAGAAGATCGGCTACCACGACAAGCATGGGAAACAAAGAGCCAGGGATCCAGACCCCCAGGACGACCCAGAGTCTGCTGGGAGGACAACATTAGACAATCTTTGAAGGACTGAGGACTAGAATGGAACCAGGTCAGGAGGAAAACAGCCGAAATGATAGTCTGGTGCTCTCTCATCTAAACCTCTACACCTCACGGTAGAAGGGGAACGACTAAGTAAGTAAGGAAATATGTGAAATTACCCACCAAAACACACTTATTAGAAACGATTAGAGCCCTGCTTAGCATCGTAACAAACAAATGCGGCGGAAGACAGTGATTATAATCTGACACTTTTTGCAAGTCTAGTTCACTGTGAGAATCGCTAGAGAAAGACGACAACCAAACCTTGACAGAGCCTAGAATCAAGATTCTTATATCGGAACCGGATAAATGTTTGAGCAACTGTGAGGACTTCAGAGCAAAGAATAAACTCTACCATTTAACAAGGACACCGGCAATATGAGGAATTGAAAGCACAGAGTCACAGTGGGAATTTGCTGTTAAAATAACGACCACTAGGAACACGTGTAAGAGGCCTATTCAAGAGCCTTTATTCCTCTGAGCAAAAAGTTTGTAAGCCAAGATTGTCGTAAGTGTACATTTTACATTCTACATTTTTCATTTACTAACATGTGAACTAATATGTATACATCGCCCTGTTAATATTAATATGTAAAATTGCTACTGGATGTCCAACTCATGTGAGAATGGCAACCCCAGAATATAGAATGATGATTTTAGAGAACTAAAAGCGTAGGTAGTCCCAATTTCAATATGGAGCACGCAGGAAAAGATGAAAGAACAGATGTACATTCTAATTGTAATATTTACAATTACTAACCAGTGTAAATGTCTGTGTAACAATATTCACTTTAAAAATAATGAAAGTTTCAAGCTTTTCAACATAAGTAAATGTAAATGAAAACATATTCGATTTATATTGTGAACATTTTTCAACCTGTGCAGATGTAACTGAAAACCTATATTGTGAACATTTTTTAACCAATGTAAATGTAAACGTAAACATTTGCTATCTATAGTATTCATTTGAATGTAAAGTAAATATAAAGCTATTCAGTTTAATTGTAAAGAAAGTTTTCTCTCGAGGGATTAAGCTTAATTCTCATCTAGGGTAAATTCTGAGGTAGATGGGATGGTGGAATACACAAATGGGGACATACAAGTAGGTGTCGGGAAACTCGGTACTCAGGAAAGCGTTTTGTTTCTATTCTTTTATCATAGTCGTTGGTGGTTCCAGTGAGGGTACTAATCTGTGGAACGAGGGATGGGTAGACGTGGCCTGATGTAGAACTAGAAACCATCATCAGAGAGTCTTAAAGACGCGGTACCAGCTTTGCATTTACTCCCTGATCTTACTTGGAACGTGCTGTGCCTCTAATCTTGACCAGTGACGCGAGAACTCCATTGACCTATCTGCTCTAATCCCAAAAACTCAGCGGGAACAGAAACTACCATTTGCAGCTATGTCAAACCTAAACCCTGCCATGTGACTTCTTACATAAAACAATCATTATATCACAACAGTGATGATATTTTTTCTGACAATTCAATATTCATTATTTTAAAACCTGGTTAAATCTAAGTGATTATAAAATCTGTTATTTGTAAATATACAAATTTAGCGTCGATGTAATCATTTTGGATGTACTGCATGTTTGTCTCAGTCAAGTTACTAAATACACTCTAAACAGAGCTATATCATAATAACAATAAGAGTAAATCAGGGTGGGGTCTTGAGCGAGCTAATATTAATTATTGCTTAATTCTTCATAAAAGGCGGCGGATTAGATTTAAGTTAACAATTGCCTGCCCAATGCAGCGTTGTTCTGAACTTCTGAAATATCTTATGAATACGCCCTTGAGATAGAAGCATCATTATTCTTCTATTTACAACTCTGCCAAGAGTAATCTTGTGCGAATGTAGACACCTTTCAAGACCCATATTAGACACTCTTGAGTGAGTTTTGGCCACTGTTGAACCACTACTGCAAAGCAGTGAAGTCATTTCCGTGATAAATACTAACACAACTACAGATGGGCTGACTGGAGCTGAATTACAACACTGTCAAGTATGTTTTTTTGAGATAATTAATATATGTCATAGTGGTATGAGAATGATTGTTAAAACCATTAACTAAGATAATAAATAGTCTGAAAACAAATACGCTGTCAAGTAAGCAGAAACTACTCATCAAACCCCTAATCCGACAACTGACTACAGAAATTGCAGTTATATAACTACGTTTAGAAAAAGAAAGCAGACATTCCACCAACAATGAACCAAAAATATGGAACAAGAGAAACAGTTTATCACTGACATATCAAATAAAACAACACAATGAAACAATAAACAATCAAAAAGAAGAATTACTTATTGCGATTTTAGACACCATACGTCAAATCATCATTGATAAAGTCATAAATCAGCTCGAGTTAAGGAAGACCACACTATCGGTAGACACAAGTGGAATCGAAAAATTCCCAATGGATCTTCTTTCCAGCTAGAAGTACTTTTAACGACACGTCGGCACACTATCAATAACAGATATAGAGGTAAAATCATTACACTTAGAAAATATAAATAAATAAGTATATGTATCGAATAAGCTGCAATACGCGAAAATACTTACGACGTGACGACTAGACAGCCGGCAAGTAGTCATAGAAATAGACCTTTTAATGACTAATATAAAAGTGCCCCACCCGTGTGTTACCGGTGCCCGAAAGGGGAAAAAGAATAGTAACACTGTACCCTACCAGGCAAGTCGTAAAAAGCGACTAAGAAGGGTTGGGCATGGGGTTGGTTAACCCATCCCGTAAAAAAAACTTGTTACCACAAAAACGTCAACAAACATGGACAAGTCAAATAAAGAATATAAATCAACTCAGACGCCCCAAGACAGAAGAAGGTCCTCTAGAAAGGAGGCGCGTGAAGCAGCCTAGAGAAAGATTAAAGGATTCTGTCTAATGAAGCACAGAAGGCACTTACAGAATGGTAAGCAATGGGACCCCGACTTATAATAGCATGGTTTAAATCAGCCAAAAGGAAAGTAAATATAAACATCATTCAGTGTTATGCACCAACAAACGATACAGAAGAATCTGTGAAGGAAGACTTTTACACCAGACTACAAAGTGTCTTGGACAATAAGAAAAGAAAGGACATCACAATTTTGATGGGGGACCTAAATGCTAAAATAGGAAAAGACAAAACTGGCTTTGAAGAAATCATGGGAAAGCATGGATTAGGTATAATGAACGAGAATGGGGAACTATTAGCAAACATCTGTGCTTTAAATCAACTAGCTATAGGAGGAAGCATATTTCCACATAAAAGATTACATAAAGCAACATGGATATCACCAGAACTGAGAATCATATGCATAAGAAGTTTAGGTCATTGATAAGTGCTATTTTTTTATATAGCTCGTCCAGTCACCACGTTAATAAAGCTGGTACTGGTGTAAATGGTCAACTCAAAACCGGCACAGTGTTGGGCATACAGGTCACCTTGTCCAAAAACTTAATGAGGCCCCGACAAGGATGTAATGGTGACTATGAGTGTTAATGTGAGTGTCAATACGCGAATGCATGGATTGTTCTGAAGAGTTGACTAGAAGATCAAACACTCACTCACACGTAGCTAGAAGTTAATGATGCAGACTACTGTGGTCGTTTCATACTGTTTAATTGGACGCACACACTTGGACAGTACGAGTATAGTTACAGGAAAACAGGTCGACATATATCATCATACTGTTGATCAATGGTCTACAATCTTAAGTTGGCATTCATGTTGAAGAACATTACAATGGAACGTCCGTAGACAAGCACTTAGATTTCCACTGTTTATAAATATAACCATCAGGCCTTACTGACCGAGCATGTCAGTTAATAAATAATGTTCAAGCATGACTCCTAGACAGAACCTCTTTTCTAGCGAAGATTCCTTTAGGTAAAGTTCAGCAAATATTTCTGAAGACAATGTTAACCCACCAGTATTGGGTTTTCTTTATAACTGTGATCTCTTAATCATCACCTGATAATAAGGGGCATCCCTGTTCTCTGATCGATGATCGACAAAAAATAGGATCCAAAATGGCTTCTGGTTCCAGTGAGCATTACTCACTATACAAATGCATAGTAAAGCTTCAATAAAGGCTTTGTTCATGAACACAAATGTTTCTACAAGAATCAGCATATTCTTTCATCATAACTGCTGCATACAATCATATTCAGTGCTGCTAGGTAACATGTCATCCCGACATATTGATATAGATAATCATCATGTAGACGTCTGCCCATCTAAGCCTAGCAAGGAAAAGTTCAGCAAAAAAGTACTTTTACCTGGGCATGGGAAATACACTAGCAGAACACATATGTCCTTTCCTGGCTTTACAGAATAAACACTGGGGAACTCATAGACTTAATAATCATATCAGAAACTATCTTCTTCCCCTTAATAGATCACAGCGATCAACAAACTTCGGACTGGTCTCCGACATGGCAGTCACCAGGCTCCATCATCACGGAAGACCCTTTTTCGTCTCCGCCTGCGCAGACACTCCCTGACCCCAAAGTTCAGTACAAGGAAAAATAGTCCCACTTAGACATACAAAGATATCACGATATAAGACCGAATCGTCTTAAATAGACACGGAGTAAACATAGACTCGGACCATAAACATTCCTGCATAAACCTAAGCAAGAACAATCTGTTTCTGGCCCAACAAGGAACAGACCAACAAAATCTAGATTCATACGCCAAATTCGATATTCAGGGGAGATAACCCATATAACATAAGTATTAATCAATCATGAGTGATATATCTTTGGCCAGGAAAGCATCCTGATTCTAAAAACAAATACTTTCCCTCAGACAAATAAATATTATAATAACTACATACATTGCCACCAGTAATCTGTTGGTAACAGACTTCATTGCATGATGTGAAAGTATGTAGAGGAGCAGATGTTGTATCAGACCACCAATCTTCGGTTGGCTAAAACAAAATTAAAAATCAAGAAATTTACAACAACATATAGCTATAGACAACTGTATAATGTGCAATATCTAAGAAATCAGGAAATAAGAGAACAATTTTCAATCACAGTATCCAACAAATACCAAGTACTCCAACAGCTGGAAGATGAAACAGATACGGAAGCCCACTGGCAACAAGTAACAAATATATGGTACTAGACATGTGAAGAAGTACTGAGAAAAAGAGAACATCAGCACAAAGCATGGATAATAACAGAAACCATTAGTAAGATAGAAGACAGGAAAAACAAGAAAGCAGATTTAAGCAGAAGCAAAACCAGAAGCTCCAAAGCCAAGGCACATGAAGTGTACATAGAAGCAAACAAAGAAGAAACATCAAAAGAGACAAAATGAAATATATTGATGATTTGGTAAGGGAAGCAGAGGAAGCTGCAGCCAAAAGAAATATGAGGGATATGTACAACAACACAAAGAAGCTAACAGGGAAATATAACCAAGAAAATGGCCTCATAAAAGGTAAGAATGGAAAATTGCTTAGTAATTTACAACAACAAATGAAGAGATGGACAGAACATTTTGAGGAACTTCTCAATAGACCATCTTCTACTAATTCCCCAGACATCCAGCCAGCAGAAGAAGAGCTACAATTCAGCTTTGAACGACCAAGTATAGAAGAAATAAAGAAAGCCATAAAGCTTCTGAAAGATGGAAAAGCAGCTGGTCCAGATTACATTCCTGCAGAGGCCATCAAAACAGATATTGATACCTCTACAGAGATATTATAGAAACTACTTGGCAAAGTTTGGGAGAGAGAGGACTTACCAGCAGAATGGAAGGAAGGTTATCTGGTCAAGTTGCCTAAGAAGGGAAATTTACAAGAGTGCACATATTATAGAGGAATAATGTTACTGTTAGTGTGTCATAATTTTTACAAGATACGTCTGAGATATTTATGATCCTGTCCGAGCAGAGGTGATAGTGGTACTGTTGCTTGGTTGTTTGCAATCGTGTTCGAAGGGTGTTGATGGGTGTTGTCAACATGAAGACAAACAAACGGTCAACTCGACCTTCGCAGTGGTGTGTATACATGGAGTGAGGATACAATACATGCGAATGATGGCAAACGTTCGTAAGAGTTGACAAATAGACCAATCTCACTCACTTATGGCTGGAAGTCATTTACGCCAACTACTGTGTACGTTTCATACAGTTTAATTGGAACGATCACACTTGACAGCACGGGTACAGGGACATCAGACAGGTTGGTATAAATCATAATAATGTTTATCAATGAAATACACTATCACATGGGCATTCATGTTGCGTAACAGTACAAATGGAATGTCAGTAGACAAGCACTCCGTAATTCCAATATATATCATCTGACTTTACTGACAGAGCACGTCAGTTCATAAACAAGGTTCAAGAAGGTTCCTAGACCTAACTTCGTCTAGCGAAGATTAATTTAGATAAAGTTCAGCACATATTTTTTTGATAATAATATTGAACCACTAGTAGGGGGTTCTCTTCTGTAGCAGTGATCTCTGGACTCATCAGGTGATAGTAAGGGGGCATCCCTGTTCTCTCCTCGATGATTGGAAAATATAGAATTCAAAATGGCTTCTCCTCCCAGTGAGTTGTCGCTCACAGAGGATACAAACTATGAAGCACAATCAAAGCTGATCATACATTAAATGTCCTCATTGCTTTGTAGCTTCTACCATTTATACAATTGACTTCATCACATAATATGGTGCTGCTAGGTATGAATGTCATCTTCATCTGGTTAATATTCATCTAAACGTACAACCGTACGACTGCCCATCGAATACAATGCCTCAGGAAAAGTTCATAAGAAATGCGTCTTTACCTTGGTATCAGAAATACACTAGAATATGATTCTGCCATTCCTTGGCAGTAAGAATAAACACTGGGGTGAATAATACGTGGTATGTCTAAAGAGACTACCTCTTTCCCCACTAATATAAAGATCACTTTTATGGCGACAGGCCGCTACAATAACTCAGCACCCATCAGGGCGGAACCTTCTCACCTTCACTTAGCGACACATCCGCCGAACAACCTATGACCCCGAGTTCGACACCGAAGATATAGTTCGACTTAGACATACAAAGATATTAAGATATAAGACAGACTCGTCCTACATAGGCAAGAACTACACATAGATTCGGGCCATAGATATTCTGCAGCAAGAACAATCTATTTCTAACCAAACAAAGAATAGATCGCTGTAAAATTAGATCCCTACGCTGAGTTCGATATTCAGGAAAGATACAAGAACAGATAACTCACAGAATGAATACACATCGACTAATCTGAGTTCTGTCCCTTAGACTAATAATCGTGAATTCAAAGATAAATATATTTTTATCAGACAAATAATTACATTTTTCATTTGTATGCGTAACAACAGTAATCTGTGCGCCACACAAAAGAATATGTGCGCAACAGATTACCACATCCCCCGGGAAAAAAAATGAAAATCATTTTTTTTTTCATCTGAGAGCAGCATACAGTAGGCTCACACCGCACAAATCCTGCGCAGATGAGAAATATCTGGAATTTATAAGCCAAATTTAGGCAAAGTCGAAATATAGATCGACTGGTGAGAATACATCTCAACCTCTCAGAGAAAGCATTTCTCTTAAGCATAAATGTTTCCAGGGAGGTGTCACCAACGCATACTACTATACTTGCAATGACACAATGCATATAACAATTTCATATTGAAGCACTATAAGTACATGATTGACAAAAAAGAAAAATCATCAACGAGTATCGGTGAATATATATATCAATGAACGTAGTGATAGTAGTGATACAATCACTATATTACAAATTACAATGTGTATTTATCTTGCTATAGAAAAGAAAAACTGTTGTAGAGTTGGAAGTGTTAAGAAGTCCAAGACCCAACAGTTAGGTGGAATCATGTGGGCACCTAGACAAAATGTCTGCCATCACATTATCTGATCCACGGATAGCTCGTACCGAAAAATGAAAAGGTTGAAGAGCAATTGCATATCGAGTAGACCTCGAGCTCTTCAAATTCTTACTCTGTATAGCCGTAAGAGCTTTCTGATCGGTTTCTACTATGAAATGTGCGCCTAGAAGGAATCTTTATAGTTTGAGTATTGACCAAACCATAGCCAATAGCTCACGGTCTAAAACCGAATAATTCCTTTCTGCAGCATTAAGTTTTCTGGAGATATACATTACAGGATGCAGAGTTCCAGAGTACTCTTGCATTAGTGCCGCTCCAATCCCAGTGGATGAAGCGTCACTACGAAGACCAAATGTCTTATCAGTAGTAGTAAACACTAAAACAGGTGGTGTTGAAAACAAAGTTTTGATCTTATCCAAAGAGGATTGGCATTCCTGTGACCAGTGGACCATATTAGGCGACCCTTTCTTTAGTAGTGTAGAAAGAGGTGCCATGATAGAGGATAGATTCGGAATGAATCTTCCATAAAATTGAATAAGACCTAAGAGACTTCGTACTTGCTTTTTAGTCTTAGGAATAGAGATGTTAAGTATCTTAGTGATATTATGGTCCTCTGTCTTTAGGAAACCATGACCAACTCGATGGCCTAGGAAAGAAATTTCGCTAAAACCAATGCAGGCTTTAGAGGGTTTCGCTGTCAGGTTATACTCGCGTAGAGTAGATAGTAATTCAACTAACCCCGAATAGTGATCGTCCCAAGTATCGCTGAAAAGACAGATGTCGTCTAGGTACGCGATGACATCTGACCGATAAGATAGGATTCGACGCATCATGCGTACGAATGTAGCTGGTGCGTTCATAAGGCCGAAAGGCATGAAATTCCATTGAAAAAGGCCTCTAGGTGTAGAAAAAGCCGTAATTGGTTTGGCACGTTCAGATAAAGGAACTTGCCAATATCCTTTAGACAAATCTAGTTTAGTGAAAAAATAAGATTTAGAAAGCATAGTAAGTAGCTCTTCTAGTAAAGGCATAGGTTCAGCATCAAACTTCGTAACTTGATTCAATTTGCGATAGTCAACGCAAAGACGTATGTTATTGTCTTTTTTTCGAACAATAACCATCGGCGAAGAATATGCAGAAGTGGAAGGTTCAATTATTTTAAAATCTATCATCTCATCCAACTCCTTCTCAACCTGTGCTTGAAAATGTATAGGGATAAGATAAGGTCTGACTCTAATAGGATTATGGTCAGTTAGAATAATGTCATGTTCATTAACATGAGTTTGTCCAGGGATGTCAGTAAGGACATCGTGAAATGTTTGTAACTTAGCCGAAACTTGTCGCTGTTCTCCTAGAGATAAATCAGGAGAGACAGTAACATTTTTCCATGATTCACTCGAATGAAGTGGAATCATCGGAAGTGGAAGATTAACATCCGAAAACTTGTTTCCTCGTCCTGTATTAAGGACAGTGATGAGAAATGACCATGTTGGTCTGGTGAATCGTCCGTTGCCTGGAAAATAGACTGTAAATAATCCGGACGTTCATGGAATTCCGTAAGCATATTGATGTGGACGGTTTTATGCTTTCCATCAATATCGACAATGTAGTCAACATCGGAAATTTTCGAGATTATATCGTATGGACCTTTCCAAGAAATAAGAAGTCTGTTGTCCCTACAAGGTAGCAAAACAAATGCTTTGTCACCAGGACAAAGTTGTCGTAAGGTTCTTTTCTTATTTGCAAATTGTCTTGCCTTCTGCTTAGCAAATTCAGAAGAAGAAGTTGCCAATTTGCATGCTTCGATAATCTTTTGTCTCAGCGCGATGACATATTCGTAAGAAGATTTTGTGTCATCGGTAATATTATCAGCGGTTATGAGATCATGAAGCAAAGACATAGGGCCGCGCGGTAGCGCTCCAAAGACACGTTCAAAGGGAGAAAATCCTGTATGTTCATTGGGGACCTCTCTGTAAGCGAAGAGGGCCGCGGGTAAAACCCTGTCCCAATCTTGAGGATGATCCTCAGTTATCTTCCCTAGTAAGTTTTTGAGTGTTCTATTTAGCCGTTCGACTATCCCATTGGACATAGGATGATAGATACTACTCAAAGATCTCTCTATCTGCAGAGTCGACATCACTTGAGACATGGTATCCGATATTAGTTGGGTGCCATGGTCTGATAATATTTCTCCGGGGAATCCCAGACGAGAAAATATAAGTAAAGATCATCTGCAATGTCAGCAGTAGTAATGCTCTTCAGAGAAATAGCCTCTGGCCAACGTGTGCACATGTCCACACACGTTAAGATAAACTGATGTCCTCTAGCAGATTTGATCTTAAGTGGACCAATGATGTCTATCGCCATTTTCTGAAATGGTCGAATAGGAATGTCTGCAGCCTGAATAGATGCAGCATGGCGTGGACCTTTGGATTTGGCTTCTTGACATACTATACAAGATCGACAATAAATCCGTATGTCCTTGTTCACAAAAGGCCAAAAGAAAGCCGCCAGAACTCTTGACTTTGTACGGGAAAAACCAATATGTCCAGCACACTGAGAGTCGTGTGCGTGCTGCGCAATTTTAACTCTCAAATTATTGGGAACAAGAATCTGAGAATGACTTGACTTAGTGGAGTCTTGCACCATACGTACAAGTACGCCATTCTTCATTGTAATCCAAGATTTACGCTTTGTATCTTTATTCGGATCACCTTTTGTTGCAAGAGTGAAGAATTTCTTTATAGTCGGATCATCTTCTTGGTGTTTTACAAACGAGAAATTACCAAGGGATCATCTTGGTTATGCACAAGTTTGAGGCATATTAAGAGCCTGATCTCTAGTGACTACAGCATTAGCAGTTTGCATATTTTGTTTTTCCCAGACGAAAATTTGTTGCGGAGTGCATTCTTTGACTCCGTGAATACGACCGATGATAAGATCAGCGATCGGATTCGGCAGAAGACATGCGTGTACATCTCCTGTAAAGAAAGGAGTAGCAATCCTAATGATAGCCGTAGAGTATTTCTCTAAGGTGCCGCCAAATGTTACACATTTGACTACTTTCCCAGTGACACGAAAAGGATCTACAAGCGACTGCCTAACACCAATTGTGGTGCATCGAGAATCAAAAAGAACTGAGACTGGATTGTCATTTACTAAACCTTTATGTAAGACAAGAGAACCTCTTCCATCATGCGCGACTGACGCAGGAAGAGCGGGAAGAGGATGGCCATAACTTAAAGTGGACACCGTAGTTGGTTCAAATAATGTTTTGCATTGGGGGCACTGAGATGCTCTCCCAAAATCAAAAGCGGAACATGCCATATTATTAGCATCATTATTATCTTTAGTCTGTTTATAGGCTTCATGTGACTCTTGCTGTGCAGAGTTTGCCTGATAATGTGATTTATGTTTTTTGTATTGTGATCT
The DNA here is from genome assembly GCA_024509875.1 of Oreohelix idahoensis. Classification (NCBI taxonomy): domain Eukaryota; kingdom Metazoa; phylum Mollusca; class Gastropoda; order Stylommatophora; family Oreohelicidae; genus Oreohelix; species Oreohelix idahoensis. Next base: position 145,281 of record JAMPIV010002911.1, read on the forward strand.
ACCTCGATTATTATTGCCTGTGTAATCATTATTGTTTCCTCTATTTTAACCCCTATTTGGGTTTGAGTCATAGTTCTCATGGTTACCATTATCATATTCATTATAATGAGTATCTCTATAATTATGATCTTGTTGTCTCCATGATGGATGACTTGGATAGTTTCTATAATGACTTCCTCTGCGGAAATTCCTATAATTATGACCACCTCTGTATCGAGGGCTGTCAGCTCGTCTCCAGTTCTTCGCAGAAGAACCCTGAAATGATTGATTACCTTGGTTTTGATAACTATTATGGTTACCCTTTTTATCAAACCTGTTTTGTGGTCCCTGAAATTTCTGTGAATAATTAGGGTTGTATGGTGTTGCTGATGCAACTGGCATACTTTCTTTAACCTTAGCGTTGCTAAAAGCTACGTCCGGATGTGCCGTGACGTATTGGGTACAATATTCTTCCATTTCTTTTAGTGTCTTTGGTTTACGCTCATGTAGGAATTCAAGGAATGGTTTATTAACACTTGACATAATTTTGTCCCTGAGCAACAAGTCCATAAGGGCTTCATATGTCTTTTCTGTTTTGGACAACTCAATCCAACGATTAAATGTAAGACGTGTCCTTGCAATGAATTCTGAGAATTCTACCCCTGATTCAGGTACCATTTTCTTAAACAAAATACGGTAACCTTCCTCTGTTAATTGATATTTTTTCAATAAAGCTGCCCTAATAACATCATAATTATCCTTGTCAGCCTCTTCAACCAAACTTAAACTAGTCAGAGAATCACCTTTCAAATTTTCTGATAACTGGTTTGCATATTGTGATTTATCCACATTATGTGCTCGACAAGAACGTTCAAAACGATCCAGCCAGAATGTAATATCGTCACTGGAAGGATTGAACGCTGGTACCTTGACCTTATAAGTAAAGGGTTTACCACTATTACCATTAGACTGATTAACATTACTCATATTTGTCAATTTCACTTTTTCTAACTCAAATGCTAAAAGTTATTTTTGATTTTATATTCTCTCATTGCTTTTTTCTCCTCAGCTTCTCTGTCTAATCTTTTCTGCTCACCCTCAGCTTCTCTTTCTAATCTTTTTTGTTCAGCTTCTTTGTCTAATCTCTTTTGTTCAGCGTCTTTGTCTAATCTCTGTTGTTCAGCTTCTCTGTCTAATCTTTTCTGTTCAGCTTCTTTGTTTTGTTTTTCCATTTCTATTTGGAATCTCTTTTCCTCAACCTGCAGCTGCAATTTCTTTTGTTCAAATTCTAATTCCAATCTTCTATCCTCACTTTTTTGTTTTTTCTCTTCAGCCTTCAGTTTTTCAATTTCCAATTTTTGTGCTTTTTCATATTGACTGGTAGCATACTCCTCTAACTTATCTCCAGTCTTGCCTAGGGATTTCCTCCCTATCTCAATGAAGTAATCTAAAGTCGACATAATGTATACCAATATGTGACTAGATACCTGAAATAGCAATAATGAAATCTATCTCCAAATAAATGGCAACAAGCTCTTAATAGCTTGAATAATCAGCTCCTTTATCCCAATCTCTGTGGGAAACAAGCCTTTAAATAAGGTCTTGTATAATCAACTGTGTACCTATAATAACAACAATTAGTCATCAGCTGATTATTTCTCATAAGTTCACTACACAGCTAGTAGTGTATGATCAAGTATATTTTATAGTATATGACTACCAACAACATGCATAAAGTACAAATAAGAAAGACAATACGAAAACATTTGCAGAAATCAAATAAATCAAATAGGGAAATCAATGAAAATAATCACAGAATCTGTGATGACAACTGCAAGGGAATAAACAAAACAAATGACGTCACAGTGTATAAATATAAATGTGTATAGAACTAAATTTTAGGAAAGGATAGATCTACAAATACGAACAAATCAAAACAAAACTGAAGAACAGAAAAAATATCACAAAAACAACGATAAGCACAGTCTTCACAGCTAACTAAAAATAGCAACAGATGTTGCAGCAAATTTTCAATTAAGAAAATTGCTCCCTACAGAACGCTAATATAGGACCAATATGTCTCGGTATACCCTATACTAGTCACCTCACCAACCGCCCACAACATAAACCCCTATTACATATAAACATGTAAACATAAATATATAAATACATGTAACATCAATACATACATCATATAATGCAATATGTTGTGGATAGAGTGTTGCAGAGAAGGCTCAGTTTTCAATCAAAATAAATTGCCACTTTAATGAATAACAAATGCTGGACTTAAATATATCGAAAGGTTAACACAGCATAGAAGCTCTACCGTTGATGTGTACAATAACTAACAAATGTAGGACTTCTCAGCTCAATAGTACTTCATTTCCTGCCAACACAGTTAAATATTCACTTGATCCAACTGTTCTATATAATGTAGTCTGTACAGCGAAAAATGTCAACAAGCGCTGACCTAGATACAGTATTTGCTCGACAGGTCACGTGACAAAGTGCAAACAAGTACTGCAGGTGTGTCGTATCAGCCACAGGAAACGGTCTGGTATCAGTAGTCTGTTGACTTCTCAACTTCTGCGAGTTCAAACCCAGAAAGCTGGCCCACCAGTGTTGCTTGGTTGTTTGCAATCGTGTTCGAAGGGTGTTGATGTGGTTTGTCAACATGAAGACAAACAAACGGTCAACTCTACCTACGCAGTGGTGTGTAGACATGGAGTGAGGATACAGTACATTCGAATGATGGCAAACGTTCGTAAGAGTTGACAAATAGACCAATCTCACTCACTTATGACTGGAAGTCATTTACGCCAACTACTGTGTACGTTTCATACAGTTTAATTGGAACGATGACACTTGACAGCACGGGTACAGGGACATAAGACTGGTTGGCATAAATCATAATAATGTTGATCAATGAAATACACTATCACATGGGCATTCATGTTGCATAACAGTACAAATGGAATGTCAGTAGACAAGCACTCCGTAATTCCAATATATATCATCTGACTTTACTGACAGAGCACGTCAGTTCATAAACAAGGTTCAAGATGGTTCCTAGACCTAACCTCGTCTAGCAAAGATTCATTTAGATAAAGTTCAGCACATATTTTTTTGATAATAATATTGAACCACTAGTAGGGGGTTCTCTTCTGTAGCAGTGATCTCTGGACTCATCAGGTGATAGTAAGGGGGCATCCCTGTTCTCTCCTCGATGATTGGAAAATATAGAATTCAAAATGGCTTCTCCTCCCAGTGAGTGGTCGCTCACCCAGGATACAGACTATGAAGCACAATCAAAGCTGATCATACATTAAATGTCCTCATTGCTTTGTAGCTTCTACCATTTATACAATTGACTTCATCACATAATATGGTGCTGCTAGGTATGAATGTCATCTTCATCTGGTTAATATTCATCTAAACGTACAACCGTACGACTGCCCATCGAATACAATGCCTCAGGAAAAGTTCATAAGAAATGCGTCTTTACCTTGGTATCAGAAATACACTAGAATATGATTCTGCCATTCCTTGGCAGTAAGAATAAACACTGGGGTGAATAATACATGGTATGTCTAAAGAGACTACCTCTTTCCCCACTAATATAGAGATCACTTTTACGGCGACAGGCCACTACAATAACTCAGCACCCATCAGGGCGGAACCTTCTCACCTTCACTTAGCGACACATCCGCCGAACAACCTATGACCCCGAGTTCGTCACCGAAGATATAGTTCGACTTAGACATACAAAGATATTGAGATATAAGACAGACTCGTCCTACCTAGACAAGAACTACACATAGATTCGGGCCATAGATATGTTACTGGGGTTGTTCCCAGTTGTTGCGAGAGTTTGCTTGTTGATACAAGGGGGTCCTTAATGATTATTGTTTCAGACTGTTTATACTGGCTCTTCTAGTTACGTTTACTTCCATTTTTCCCTTGTCTTTCTCAGTCAATTATGATATCGTGCTAGTGATGTTAAATTACGCGAAGGTGGGATGGAATATTTGTCAACTTCATAATATAATCAAATTCCGACGTTAGAGACTTGATAAGTCATTCCTTGAGTCCACATATATTTATTATATCACTTCCATACACGAACAGTTCACACATGGTCATCATGAAGAATTATACATAATAAGTTGCAGTTCATACTTCATATATATTCCTTTACAAATCAGTCCTTTGTCTCGTAGTTTGAAAACGTAATAGTCAGAACAGCATAACTGTATGCACGCGTGGTTGGTAATTCCAACGACCGACAGTGAGATTATGCGTCTGGCATTAGTATAACTAAAAACGGACTGTTAATTCATCTTGACAAGGTTTAGTCAATTACTAACCTGTAACTTCATCTTCCTTCATCATCACATTGGACTGACCCATGTCCATTAATTAATACAATATAATTGTGCGGCAATACAAGCCCGGCAATATAACATTCCAAGGACACGTCTTCTCGGTTCGACGGTCGTCTAGAAAAGGGTCCCGTCTCTTGGTTACCGTGCGTGGCTACTAACGCTGAAACGTCACAGCGTTCACTAAACTAATAATACTTTTACATTACATTACACGTTGTAACCCCTAAAATCGCATGCTGCTAACCTCTAGCAGACAATGCCAATTAATCTACCGTAACAATTCCCTGTCCACCGGGGGAAAAAAAATCTATTAGATAGATTTTTTTTTTCAAAAACCTATCTGAATGAATACCAAAAAATTTAACGATATCAAAAAATTTAACAAAATTGCGGCATATGGCCTACGACGTTCTGTCTAGAACTACTGTCGTGGTCATGTCGACTAACTAACAGTCATCTAATATGTTAATGATCATATTATACATAAATGTTATAATACATTTTTAATATGAACTAAAAGAGAATGGCTAATGTTGATATCTAATTAAATAATTAATTAACTTAAAATATGTCGCAATGAAGTGTCACGTCAGACTAATTTAAAGAATTAAAATTAAACTAATTAATTATATTGAGTGTGGAATAAGAATAACGTTGTTGAAAATCTAATGTAAGAAAAATGAAAGAATATGTTAAAGAGAGAAATAAATAAATAAAGAATAAAGTAGAGAAAAAATGATGTATTAATTTAACTTAGTTATGTGTGTTGGACATTAATTAAGTTTAGTATTAAGTTGTTAATACCTATCTAAATTAACTAATTTAAACAATAATGTAGTATGTGATGTATCGACATAATTATTAATTATATAATATAATAGTTACATACAATAACATTATCTAAGAATCATGTGAGTTCTTATTTTTTTCTTCTTTCATTTTTTTTATTTTCAAATTTCATTCATTTTTTTCTTCAATATTTGTCTCACTTTCTTTTTATTTTCGATTATTTTAATGTACTTAATTAAAATTAATTAAAGTTGGATAAGATGATCCATACGTAGTCTTGATCCTTCTGAATTCCAAGTAAAAACCAAGTGTTTATGTGTAGTAGTTCATAAGTATCGACGTTATTAACAATAGTTCATGTCGCATACTGAGTTAATTTGATAGTGTTTTTTATTATGTTCACTTGATGCACGGAAATGTGTCCAATAGTTTTATCAGTAAAGGATTTCACGCAAATTACTGGCGTAAATACGACGATAGAGTCAATTGATTTCATTCATTTCGTATCTTTAGTAAGCAGATACGTGTATTGTAGGCAATTGTTTCTGTCTCTGTAGAACAACAATGATGGTGCTCTTGAGTAAGTATCTGTAACGTTACTATAGTTCAGGACTCGACATCAGTAGGATTTCGAGATAGAGTATCTGCCAGGATGTTATCTGCACCTGTGATGTACTCAATTGAGAAGTCAAAAGGTTGTAGGAGTATAGCGAATCTGGTGAGCTTTGGACTTTTATGATTCGCTCGTCGTAGTGATGCTACGGCTTTTTGATCTGTCTGTACTACGAACGGGGCTCCGAGCAGGAACTTCTCCAATTTCGTTATCGCCCACACCACTGCTAAAAGTTCGCGGTCGACGGTTGAGTATTTGACTTCTGGTGGTTTCAGCTTCCGTGAGATGTACAAGTTTGGATGGAGGATGTCGTCATGATATTGGAGCAAACATGCGCCAATTCCGTAGCTACTCGCATCTGTGCGGAGAAAAAACTTTTTGGAAGCATCAGTGAGTTTCAAGATTGGTGGATTTGAAAATATGTTAATAATATGTAGGAAAACATTATTGCACTGACTGGTCCATGTCACCTTCACTGGCATGTCCTTCTTTAATAATGAGGACAAGACAGCCGTGATAGATGACAAGTTAGGTACGAATCTACTGTAATATTGTACTAGACCTAACAAGCTTCTAACCTGTTTCTTCGTTTGAGGAACGGAAATGTTTAAAATTTTAGAAACAGTACTGGGTAGTGTTCGGATATATCCTGCTTCAATAATGTGACCCAAAAAAGTTATTTCGTGAAACGCTACTTGTAATTTTGTGGGTTTAGCAGTCAAATTGTTCCTTCTTAATGTATCCAAAACGTATTCAAGACCCAAAAAATGTTCCTCAAAAGATGAACTAAATAAGCATATGTCGTCTATATATGTAATAATGTCTGGTCTACCTGAAAAAATGTGTCGCATCATGCGAACAAAGGTAGCTGGAGCGTTAACAAGCCCAAAAGGCATAACATTCCACTGGTATAGACCTTGTGGAGTGGAAAACGCTGTGTAGTATTTAGCTTTTTCGGTTAGTGGTATCTGCCAATAACCTTTAGTTAAGTCTATCTTAGTGAATATAGTTGCGGTCGATAGACGTGGCAGTAAGTCGTCGAGAAGTGGATGTGGTTCGCTATCAACTATCGTTTGTGTATTTAATTTTCTATAGTCGACGCATAGTCTAATGTTATTGTCCTTCTTTCGGACAATAACTAATGGAGAAGAAAATGGGGAATTACTAGTTTCAATAATTCCTAAAGATAACATCTGTTCAAGTTCCTTAGTGGTTTTAGTAAGAAAGTGTAGGGGGACAGAATATGGATGTACCCGAATTGGAGTGTCATCGTTAAGAGTGATGTCATGACTAATGACTGATGTGCGACCTGGAACATCGGTCAACACATCTGGATAAGATTGTAGAAGTTCAGCAATCTGTTGATGCTGTTGCGGTGTAACCGACGAAGAGATGGTTACGTCCCGCCAAGATTCACTAGGCTGTACTACAGGTACAGGTAAAGCTAACTGTACCTCAGGAAAAGAAGATTCTTCTTCCTGGATAACAGACAAATTAGAATAGTGACATCTAGATACGACATTGTCATCTAATTCATGAAAAATAGCTTGTAGATGTTCAGGTCGAGTATGAAATTGTTTGAGCATATTTATGTGGAATATTTTATGATGTCCCTTAATGTCCAGGACATAATCAACATCAGAAATCTTATTGATAACCTGGTATGGACCGTTCCACGAGATGAGTAGTTTATTATTGTTATGTGGCAATAACACATAAGCTTGATCTCCTGGAAATAATTGACGTAATCGTCTACTACTGTTTTGGAAAATTCTAGCTTTTTCTTTAGCAGCCTCAGATGACGCTGTTGCCATTTTGCAGGCATCAATAATATTATTCCGGAGATTAATTACGTATTCATAAGATGACTGGGTATCCTGAGTCATCTCGGAGTCAATCAATAAGTCTTTTATTAGTCCCATAGGACCTCTTGGTGGAGCGCCAAAGACTAATTGAAACGGAGAGAAGCCAGTTTGTTCATGTGGCACCTCTCGATAAGCGAATAACACGGCTGGGAGTACTCTGTCCCAGTCTTGTGGATGGTTAACTGTAACTTTATGTAACATCTGTTTGAGTGTGTGGTTAAGTCTTTCCACAGCACCATTACTCATTGGGTGATAAATGCTGCTGAGATTTCTATCTATGTTCCAAGTCTTCATTACTTCTGTCATAGTCTCAGAAATAAATTGAGATCCATGATCTGACAAAAGTTTACTAGGAAAACCTACTCTAGAGAAGATTAGGTGTAGTGCATCAGCTACATCTGTGGTGGTGGTTGTTTTTAATGGGATGGCTTCTGGCCATCGTGTGCATAAATCGATGCACGTGAGAATAAATCTATGTCCTCTGGCTGATGGTAAAAGTGGGCCAATAATATCAATGGCCATCTTGTCAAAGGGTCTCACAGATATGTCACAAGCCTGAATAGGCGCCGTGTCAAAGGCTCCTCGTGCTTTCACTTCTTGGCATATCGTACAGGAGCGTACGTATTGTGAAATATCACGTGATACTCCTGGCCAAAAAAACGAAGATAATACTCGAGAACGTGTCCGAGTATATCCCATGTGACCTGCGCACTTAGAATCATGTGCGTGTTGAAGTATGTAATGTCTAAAAGTAAAAGGTACCATGACCTGTTGTCTTACATGAGTTTTATCCATAAAACATCTTAGTAGAATGTCATTTTTTTTATAAACCAATGACTATTATTATTGTTCATAGCCAGATTGCCAACTTTGTCTACCAGTGCAAAAAATTTTGTTAATGACCTGTCTTCCTTCTGTTTTGCAGCAAAGGATACTCGGTCAATAGCAGAATGAACCTCGATACTTTCATGTTTGTCTGTTTCCTTGTTTTCAGTGTCCATAGTCTCTAATTGTTTTGTATGTGCTCTGGTTATTGCTGCATTTCCGATGCATAGATTATTTTTTTCCCATTCTATAATCTCTTCTGGTGTGCAATCTTTACTTCCGTGTATGCATCCCACCATAAGGTCGGCAATTGGGTTTCTTAACATGCATACTTTAACGTTGCCTGTGAAAAAAGGTGTATTAATATGTATAATTGCAGTTGGATAATATTCTATAGTTCCACCAAAGGTCATACACCTGACATGTTCTCCAGTTGCAAAATTTGGATGAACAAGTGTCTGACGAATTCCGATCGTGGTCGATCCCGAATCTCTGAAAACTGAGACGATGGATCCATTAACTTTTCCTCTGTTGAAGATCAGCGAGCCTGTTCCGTCATTGACTGCTAGACTGACTTCTGGTAGAATGTGTCCGCAGTTCAGAACTGTCTCTTTTGCCTTCTGAAATATAAGATTACATGTTGGGCAACTATTTGCCACGTTATAATTCATTGCAAAACAAGTAGACAAAGACTGTATTTTGTCATTAGTAGGTGAACTCTGAACCCCAGGGTTGTAGCAGTAGTAACGGCTGCCCCTGTATTATGATTATAATTTGTCGATCTACGAGAATGAGAACGATGACGAGAATAATCAGTTGAATTATCCCGTTGTCCTCTATTGTAACTGTTATCTCGATGTCTCGAGTTATAATTATCGCTATTGTTCCACTTGTTACCATTATTATAATTATATGACCGATTATAACTTGAGTTACGTGGATTACTGTTGTATCTGGACTGAGGTGAATAATTTCTGTTTTGTGGTCTTCCTCTATTAAAGTTATTGTTATAACTATTACGCCCCTTATGAAAATTAATGTCATAGTTTCCTTTGAATCTACCTCTGTCCACACTGTGTGTTCTTGGTTTGTTATTACTATGATATGCCATATTGGAGGCTACAGGAAGTGGTTCTCTTATTAACGAGCCAGAAATGTTAGCATTCGGATGAGCGGTGCAGTAATTTAAAGAATTTTTTTCTAACTCATCAATAGTTTCTGGTTTCCGTTCTTGCAGATAAGCAAAGAATGGTGGGCTGACAGAAGATAACACTTTATCCCTCAATAACAAATCGACTAACTTGTCGTAAGATTTGTTGACACCTGCTAGTTCAACCCATCTGTTAAAAGTGTTGCGTATGTTAGCAATAAAACCTGAAAAGTCTTTATTATTATCTGGCAACAAACTTTTGAAACGTAATCTACATGCCTCTTCGTTCAAATGGAACCGACGTAATAACAAAGTCTTAATGGCCTCATAGTCTGTGGCTAATGTCGGATCAATATTTTGTGCTGCCCTTGCAGGTTCGCCATCCAGAAATTCCTTGAGTTTAAGTGCCCATGCTATTTTGTCAAGGTTATTCACCTTACATATATCCTCAAAGCGCGCCAGCCATGATGATAAATCGTCTACGTGTAACTTGAACGGTGGTAGTTTAAAGTAATAACTGCCCTTAAGTCGGTTGGATGAAGATCCAGATTGAGCATTATCATTTTGGCTTGCTGTAGCACCCTGCGAATTAAGTTTTGCTGTTTCCAATTTAAGCCGTTGTAATTCCATTTCTTGCTGCAGTATGATTTCCTGTCGTTTCAATTTATTCTCTTCTTCAATCCGTAGGATTTCATCTCTTGCCACCTTTCTTTCTTCTTCTTGTCTTAATTCTTCTTTCTCTGCCTTAGCAATAGCTTTCTTTTCCGCCTCTTTTCTTTCAAGTTCTTCCATCTCTACCTTATATTTTGCAAGTTATTGTTCCGCAAATTCCAGGAGTGCATCTCCCTTTTTATTACAATCTTTTCCAATTTTAATGAAATGATCCAAGGTAAGCATTCTTGACGTTAATTTATTTAACTATTCAATCACTTATGTCTAGTAATTACTAATAAAGTCTATGTAGATCTTTGTAATTACTCAACGAATGAATAATCACTACAAGAAATTGCAATATTCCTGTACTGTTATTTATAAGTTCCACAAATCTATAATATTTTGTAAAAATATTATATATATCAACTAATATCTATCATAAATAGTTATGATAGTTAGTTATATAAGGTGCTGAAATTATATCATGCACTTAATATTAGTATTCAACAATTATGGGTATTATCCCTAAAGAATTAGGTTATTTAATCTTAATAGTTATTAAGTTTATATTGTAGTAATGAGAAAATGTACTAATTAACACTTAACTAGTCTTAATATGTTATAAAGATATAATAATTAATTATGGTATGTTATGCCATAATCATGAGCTATAACGTGCATTGCCCATTTCTTGGACCACCACTGCAAATAGGTGCAAAGAAAAATTTAATCATATTCATATACACTATTATTATTGAAGAAATTATAGCATTAATATTAAATTATAAAAGGATGAAATGAAGACAAACAATACAATGTGTTAACCAAGGATTACAGAACAGTATTACCATAAGACAAGACATTTTCACAATAAAAAATGCATTTATCTACTAAATAGAACAAACGGAAGTGAGAGTTCAAAGAGTAAACTGAATGGAAAAACTAACCTGCGTACACAAAAATTAGTGACGTATACATGGACTCATTGACGGTTATACAAATCTATAAACGAAATGACAGCCAGATCAGAAAAACACGATAGATTACAAACATAATTACAGAAATGAATAAAAATTGGAACTAAATACACTAAAATACACCAATTATAACTAGACTGGACATCTAACATGCAAGGTCAATTAATTGCAATTACGAACGAACGAAAATTCATCGGAAGGTCGTCGATGGTTCTTCGTTAAAAGCAATTAACTAACGGCCTTAAGGAACATTCAGAATGAATATCGGCATCCTCAGAGCCATGTTACCCATTCCAAACCGCCGCCCATCCATACCCACAAATAAAGGACAATCTCAAGGGACAAAAAAAACAGATATAACATCGATAAATAATTAATAGAGAGGACATGCCTGCAAAAAGATATGGACTCAGTATTGTGCTAATGAATGACAATCGTCCTAAGTCTAAACTTATCTTTAGAAGGCTCCGGCGATGTCAAGTTCATCAACGGACTAGACTAGTGCCTAGTACTGTTTGCTCATGATTGGCTGATCACAGTATTCTCTTGTCTGGTCTTCTTGATTAAGCAAATATTAATCAAAACTGGAATGAGTTGACGGTTGTTCTTTTCGAAGCGCGGCATCTGCGCATGATGTAGTGACGTCAGATTTGCATTTCGTAGTCATGTGTTCAACGTAGTATTATGCAAATCATGTGACTTGCCTGTAATCGTAAACAGTTGGCAACACATGTAAACAAGAAAAATTTTTCCTTCTTCTTTCGTCCCCGCGATGGCCAACCAGTTGTTACTGGGGTTGTTCCCAGTTGTTGCGAGAGTTTGCTTGTTGATACAAGGGGGTCCTTAATGATTATTGTTTCAGACTGTTTATACTGGCTCTTCTAGTTACGTTTACTTCCATTTTTCCCTTGTCTTTCTCAGTCAATTATGATATCGTGCTAGTGATGTTAAATTACGCGAAGGTGGGATGGAATATTTGTCAACTTCATAATATAATCAAATTCCGACGTTAGAGACTTGATAAGTCATTCCTTGAGTCCACATATATTTATTATATCACTTCCATACACGAACAGTTCACACATGGTCATCATGAAGAATTATACATAATAAGTTGCAGTTCATACTTCATATATATTCCTTTACAAATCAGTCCTTTGTCTCGTAGTTTGAAAACGTAATAGTCAGAACAACATAACTGTATGCACGCGTGGTTGGTAATTCCAACGACCGACAGTGAGATTATGCGTCTGGCATTAGTATAACTAAAAACGGACTGTTAATTCATCTTGACAAGGTTTAGTCAATTACTAACCTGTAACTTCATCTTCCTTCATCATCACATTGGACTGACCCATGTCCATTAATTAATACAATATAATTGTGCGACAATACAAGCCCGGCAATATAACATTCCAAGGACACGTCTTCTCGGTTCGACGGTCGTCTAGAAAAGGGTCCCGTCTCTTGGTCACCGTGCGTGACTACTAACGCTGAAACGTCACAGCGTTCACTAGACTAATAATACTTTTACATTACTGTTAAACTCATACTGGCCAGTAGTTGTTAAACTCACGTTTTTTTTTTGTTAAATGCCGTGAATGTCCACCAGTTGATAAATGTAGATGTTGGGACTGGTGTAGTAAAGTGTAACGATTGTCAACTCATTAAACCCAGCACAGTTTTGGTCATACAGGTCATCTTGTCCTGGAACGTGATGAGGCTCCGACAAGAATGTGAGTGTAGACAATGAGTGTGTATATGAATGTCAGAACGCGAATGGTAGAATGATTCGATAGAGTTGACAGGTTGGTAGTACATCACTCATACTCACACTGTTCGAATTCAAGAAGTACTTGAACTACGGTGGTCTTTTTATAACATTTAATGAGACGCACACTTGGACAGTACGTGTATGGTTACAGGAACAAATGTCGACATAGACAGCATAATGTTGATCACAGGAATATCATCTTAAGTTAGCATTCATGCTTGGCAAATATCATAATGGAGCATTCGTAAATAAGCATTCAGAGTTCCATCATGTAAATCATCTGGCTTTACTGACTGGGCACGTCAGACCATAACCAATATATAGGAAGGCTCCTAGACCTAACCTCGTCTAGCGAATATCCCTTCACGTAAAGTTCAATATATATATTTTTCATAAAGATATAGGAATCCCAGACATGGGTTCTCACATGTAGCAGTGATCTCTTGGTTCATCGAGCGATAGTACAGGCATCCCTTTTTCTCACTCGATAAATACAAAGTATATGGATTTCAACATGGCTGTGCTTCCCTCGTGAGCTTCACTCACTATTGGATACAGACCAAAATTGGTCATTCGTTAAATGTCCTCATTTCTTCATAGCTTCTATCATAGAGGTAATTGAATAATATCATATAATCTAGTGCTGATACATAGGAATGTCATCTTCCTTTGAATAAATATTCTTTTCAGAAGTACCACTGTGCATCTGCTTATCGACAACGATGGCGAAGCCCAAGTTCATAATAAATTGTGGTTTTACCTTTCTATGCGAAATATAACTTTTGCCATTCCTTGGCAAAAGAGAATAAACACTGGGGTAAAGTACATACAACATGTCTAAATGACTATCACTTTTCCCCATCTACTTATAGATCACTTTTTCGGCGATAGGCCTGCAACAACAAAATTCGACATCCCGACAGGATGACAGCCATGAATCACACCCCCTGCTAGCGATACTTCCGCTGCATAGCCTTTGACCTTTTCTAGCGACAACCAACATAGTTCGACTTAGAAATGTAAAGATATCCATATATAAGACAGACTCGTCCTACTCATACAAACACTACGTATAAATTCAGGCCATAGATATACTGAAGCAAGAACAATCTATTCCTACCAAGGCAAAGAATAAATCGCAGTAGGCCTAGATCCGTCCGCGGAGTCCGATCGAAGATGACGGAACTCCTTTCAAGGGAAGTAACTCAAAAATGACTTCTCCTTAAGCACTTAAAAAGGAAATACTTTGTTTACAAAATATTTGCGAACATAATAAGTATATAAATGTATTATATTGCAAGATAGTAAAGATTGCACTTTACAGTCTTACCACACCTCCCGGGAAAAAAAAAATAATTTTTTTTTTTTTTTTTAAATACATCTAGGAGCAACGTAGAATAGGCTCACAACGCAAGAATACTGCGCAGATGAAAATATCAGGAATAACTATAATTCCTAATATGACCGGTGAGAATATATCTCAAAATCTGAGAGAAATTGTTTCTCTACGAATAAATGTTTCCAGGAAGGTGTGATGTACGTATAATACAATTCTGGTAATTATACAATGCATACCAAAAATTCACACTATAATCTAAAATTTATGATTTATGAAGAAACAATCATCAAAGAACAGCGGTGAATAAACATCAATAAACCGCTAAGTAGCGATACCATCATTCTATTATTAAATTACAAATGTGTATCTTAGTAAAGAAACAAAAAATAACTGTTGTAAAGTTATACATATTAAAAAAAGATCCAATATTTAACAGTTAAGTGGCATCATGTGGGCATCTGGACAGAATGTCCGCCATCACATTTTCTGAACCACGGATAGCTCGTACCGAGAAATGAAAAGGTTGAAGAGCGATGGCGTATCGAGTTGATCTCGAGCTCTTCAAGTTCTTACTTTGGATAGCGGTAAGAGCGTTGGTGTCAGTTGCCACTACGAAATGCGCGCCCAGAAGGAATCTTTGGAGTTTGAGAATTGACCAGACCATTGCCAATAATTCACGGTCTAAAACCGAGTAATTCCTTTCTGCAGCATTAAGTTTTCTGGATATATACATTACAGGATGCAGAGTTCCAGAGTACTCTTGCATTAGTGCCGCTCCAATCCCAGTGGATGAAGCGTCACTACGAAGAACAAATGTCTTATCTGTTGTAGGTAACACTAAAATAGGTGGTGATGAAAACATAGTTTTGATCTTCTCTAGTGAAGATTGGCATTCATGAGACCAGTGAACCATGTTAGGCGACCCTTTCTTTAATAGTGTAGAGAGAGGTGCATGATAGAGGACAGATTCGGAATGAAACGTCCATAAAATTGTATGAGACCTAAAAGACTTCGCACTTGCTTTTTAGTCCTAGGGATAGAGATGTTAAGTATCTTAGTGATATTATGGTCTTCTGTCTTCAAGAAACCGTGACCTACTCGATGGCCTAAGAAAGCAATTTCGCTAAAGCCAATGCAAGCTTTAGATGGTTTTGCTGTCAGGTTATACTCACGCAGAGTTGATAATAATTCAACTAAACCCTGAATAGTGATCTTCCCAAGTATCGCTGAAAAGACAGATGTCGTCTAGATAATCAATGACATCTGACCGATACGATAGGATTCGACGCATCATGCGTACAAATGTAGCTGGTGCGTTCATAAGGCCGAAAGGCATAAAATTCCATTGGAAAAGGCCTCTGGGAGTAGAGAAAGCGGTAAGAGGTTTGGCGCGTTCGGATAATGGAACTTGCCAATATCCTTTAGACAAATCAAGTTTAGTGAAAAAATGCGATTTAGAAAGACGAGTAAGTAGCTCTTCTAGTAAAGGCATAGGTTCAGCATCGAACTTCGTAACTTGATTCAATTTGCGATAGTCAACGCAAAGACGTATGTTATTGTCTTTTTTTCGAACAATAACCATCGGCGAAGAATATGCAGAAGTGGATGGTTCGATTATTTGTAAATCTATCATTTCATCCAACTCCTTTTCAACCTGTGTTTGGAAATGTATAGGGATAGGATAAGGTCTAACCCTAATTGGAGTATGTTCAGTTAGAACAATGTCATGCTCAATGACATGAGTTTGTCCAGGGATGTCAGTGAGGACATCCTGAAATGTTTGTAACATAGACGAAACTTGTCGCCGTTCTCCTAGAGACAAATCAGGAGAAACAGTAACGTCTTTCCATGATTCACTAGAATGAAGTGGGATCATTGGAAGCGGAAGATTAACATCCGAAAAACTTGTTTCCTCATCCTGTATTACAGACAGTGATGAGTAATGACCATGTTTGACATGAGAATCGTCCGTTGCCTGGAAAATAGGCTGTAGATAGTCAGGACGTTCATGGAACTCCGTAAGCATATTGATGTGGAAGGTTTTATGCTTCCCGTTAATATCGACGATGTAGTCAACATCTGAAATTTTCGATATTATATCGTACGGACCTTTCCAACTAATAAGGAGTCTATTTTCACGACAAGGTAGCAAAACAAATGCTTTGTCACCAGGACAAAGTTGTCGTAAAGTTCTCTTCTTATTAGCAAATTGTCTTGCCTTCTGCTTAGCAAATTCAGAAGAGGACGTTGCCAATTTGCATGCTTCGATAATCTTTTGTCTCAGCGCGATGACATACTCGTAAGAAGATTTTGTGTCATCGTCAATATTGTCAGCTGTTATAAGATCATGCAGCAAAGACATTGGGCCGCGCGGTCGCGCGCCAAAGACAAGTTCAAAGGGAGAAAACCCTGTATGTTCATTGGGGACCTCTCTGTACGCGAAGAGGGCCGCGGGTAAAACCCTATCCCAATCTTGAGGATGATCCTCAGTTATCTTCCCTAATAAGTTCTTAAGTGTTCTATTTAGTCGCTCGACCATCCCATTGGACATAGGATGATAGATGCTACTCAAAGATCTCTCTATCTGTAGAGTAGACATTACTTGAGACATGGTATCCGATATCAGTTGGGTGCCATGATCTGATAATATTTCTCCGGGGAATCCCAGCCGAGAAAATATAAGCCAAAGAGCATCTGCAATGTCAGCGGTAGTAATGCTCTTTAGAGGGATAGCCTCTGGCCAACGTGTGCACATGTCTACACACGTTAAGATAAACTGATGTCCTCTAGCAGATTTGATCTTGAATGGACCAATGATGTCTATCGCCATTTTCTTTAATGGACGAATAGGAATATCTGCAGCCTGAATAGGCGCAGCATGACGAGGACCTTTGGATTTGACTTCTTGACATACTTTACAGGATCGACAATAGATCCGTATGTCCTTGTTCACAAAAGGCCAAAAGAAAGCCGCAAGAACTCTTGACTTTGTACGGGAAAAACCCCATGTGACCAGCACACTGAGAGTCGTGTGCATGTTGTAAGATCTTAACTCTCAAATTCTTGGGTACAAGAATCTGAGAATGACTTGACTTAGTGGAGTCTTGCACCATACGTACAAGTACGCCATTCTTCATTGTAATCCAAGATTTACAATTTGAATCTTTATTCGGATCACCTTTCGTTACAAGAGTGAAGAATTTCTTAAGAGTCGGATCTTCTTCTTGTTGTTTTTATAAACGAGTCACGAGAAATTACCAAGGGATCATCTTGGTTATGCACTTCATTATCTTCAACAGATGAAGTTTCAGGCATATTGAGAGCTTGAGCTCTAGTGACTACCGCATTAGCAGATTGCATATTTTGATTTTCCCAAACGGAAATTTGCTCCGGAGTGCATTCTTTGACTCCGTGAATGCGACCGATGATAAGATCAGCGATCGGATTCGGCAAAGACATGCGTGTACATCTCCTGTGAAGAAAGGAGTAGCAATCCTAATGATAGCGGTAGAGTATTTCTCTATGGTGCCGCCAAATGTTACGCATTTGACTACTTTGCCTGTAGAATGAGAAGGATCTATGAGTGACTGCCTAACCCCAATAGTTGTGCATCCAGAATCAAAAAGTACTGAGACTGGATTGTCATTTACTAAACCTTTGTGTAAGACAAGAGAACCTCTCCCATCATGCGCGATTGACGCAGGAAGAGCGGGAAGAGGATGGCCACAGCTTAAAGTAGACACTGTGGTTGTCTCAAATAATGTTTTGCATTGGGGGCACTGAGATGCTCTCCCAAAATCAAAAGCGGCACATGCCATATTATTAGAGTCATCATTATCTTTATTTTTTTATAGGCTTCGTGGGACTCTTGCTGTGCAGAGTTCGCCTGGTAATGAGCTTTATGTTTTTTGAATTGTGCTCTACCTCTGTTATTATTGCCTCTGTACTTATCATTGTTTCCACTATTATAACCCCTACTCGGGTTTGAATCATAGCTCCTTTGGTTACTATCATCATATTCATTATAATGAGTATCTCGGTAATTATGATCTTGTTGTCTCCATGAAGGAAAACTTGGATAGTTTCTAGAATGACTTCCTTTGCGAAAGTTCCTGTAATTATGACCACCCCTGAATCGAGGGCTGTCAGCTCTTCTCCAGGTATTCGAAGAAGAACCCTGAAATGATTGGTTACCTTGGTTCTGATAACTGTAATAGTTACCTTTTTTATTAAACCTATTTTGAGGTCCTTGGAATTTGTGAGAGTGATTAGGGTTGTATGGTGTTGCAGAAGCAACTGGCATACCTTCTTTAACCTTACTGTTGCTAATAGCTACGTCCGGATGTGCAGTGACGTATTGGGTACAATACTGTTCCATTTCTTTTAGAGACTTAGGTTTACGCTCATGTAAGAATTCGAGGAAAGGTTTATTTATACTTGACATAATCTTGTCTCTGAGTATCAAGTCCATAAGGGCTTCATAAGTCTTTCTGTTTTGGATAGCTCAATCCAACGATCAAATGTAAGACGTGTCCTTGCAATGAATTCTGAGAATTCTACCCCTGATTCAGGTACCATTTTCTTAAACAAAATACGGTAACCTTCCTCAGTTAACTGATATTTTTTTCAATAAAGCTGCTCTAATAACATCATAATTATCCTTGTCAGATTCTTCAACCAAACTTAAACTAGTCAGAGAATCACCTTTCAAATTTTCTGACAACTGATTAGCATACTGTGATTTATCCACATTATGAGCTCGACAAGAGCGTTCAAATCTATCCAGCCAGAATGTTATGTCATCACTGGACGGATTGAACGCTGGTACCTTGACCTTGTAAGTAAAGGGTTTACCACTGTTACCATTTGACTGATTAACATTACTCATATTTGTCAATTTCAATTTTTCTAACTCAAATGCTAACAGTTTTTCCTCATGTTCTCATTTTGCCTTTCTCTCCTCGGCTTCAACTTCTCTGTCTAATCTCTTTTGTTCAGCTTCTCTGTCTAATCTCTTTTGTTCAGCTTCTCTGTCTAATCTCTTTTGTTCAGCCTCAGCTTCTCTTTCTAATCTTTTTTGTTCAGCTTCTTTATCTAATCTTTTTTGTTCAGCTTCTTTAATTTGTTTTTCCATTTCCATTTGGAATCTCTGTTCCTCAACTTGCAGCTGCAATTTCTTTTCTTCAAATTCTATTTCCAATTTTCTATCCTCACTTTTTTGTTTTCTCTCCTCAGCTTTTTGTGCTTTATCATATTGACTGGTAGCATACTCCTCCAACTTATCACCAGTCTTACCTAGGGATTTCCCTTGCTCAATAAAGTAATCTAAAGTCGACATAATGTATACTAATATGTGACTAGATACCTGAAATAGCAATAATGAAATCTATCTCCAAATAAATGGAAACAAGCTCTTAATAGCTTTAATAATCAGCTCTTTTTATCACAATCTCTGTGGGAAACAAGCCTTTAAATAAGGTCTTGTATAATCAACTGTGTACCTTTAATAACAGCCATTAATCATCAGTTGATTATTACTCATAAGTTCACTACACAGCTAGTAGTGTATGATCAAGTATATTTTATAGTATGTCAACCAACTACATAAACAAAAGACAAGAAAGACAATACGAAAACATTCGCAGAAATCAACTAAATTAAATAGAAAAATGAAGAAAATAATCACAGAACCTGTGACGATTACCGCGATGAAATAAACAACACAAATAACGTCACAGTGTATAAATATAAAATTGTATAGAACTGAATGATAGGACAGGGTAGAACTACAAATATACAAACAAATCAAAACAAAACTAAAGAACAGAAACATTTTACAAAAACAACGAAGAAAAACGCGTTTTAACAACTAACAGAAATAGCAACAGATTGTCGCTAGCAAATTTTCAATTAAGAAAATTCGCACCTATTGAACGCTATTATAAACCTCTATGACGTGGTATCTTTTATAATAGTCACCTCACCAACCTCCCACGACATAGACACACAAATAATATGCAAACATGTAAACATTAAACATAAATACATATATGTCATATAAATGCATATAATATAATGAAATGTGTTGTAGAAGTGTCTGCAGAGAAGGCTCAGTATTACATTAATATGGTTCAGTTTCCAATCAAATTAAACTGCCACTTTATTAAACAATCGCTTTCTGTTTTAAATTATTACACAGTTCAACAATATATAGATGCACACAAGAAGCTCCACCGTTGACGTGTAAGACTTCTCAGTTCAATAGCATTTCTTGCTAACACAGTTAATTTTTGCCAGCAAACCTGTTGCGTAATGATGTAGTACTATGAACAATGTCAACAAGCACTGACCTAGTTTCAGTATACGCTTGATAGGTCACGTGGAAAACTCTGCTGACATCATGTAGACTTGTACTGCTGGTGTGTCGTATCAGGCGTCTGGAACCATCAGTAGTCGACTTCCAAATCAGTCCTCTGTGAAGGTTAGACACAGGAATCTGGCCTACCAATGTGTCAATTGTGCTGAATGGTCACCACTGTAACCATCTCTGTAAAGGCCCACGACAAAAGGGAATCATGTCATGCTGGCCTCTAGTGTAAAAGTATTCTGTCTCCAATGTAACAACCCTTTTAGTATAGGGTACACAAACCAGTGTTGCAGTCCCAGCAATCAGTGATGTTAATGATGGGGGTTGAAGGCAGGTGAAAACTGGGCGTGTAATGGAAGACAAAGGTCAACTCGACCGACGCAGGGTAGTGTAAACATTGAAGTGAGAGTGCAAGTACGCGAATGGTGGAATGTTCGGCTGAGTTGACAACTAGACTGCACACACACTCACTCAGCTGGAAGTCAATGACATGGACGACTGTAGACGTTTTCTATGGTTTAATAAGGACGCACATTCGGACATCACGATTATAAGCACAGTACAGGCTGACACAGCAAATCATTAAGTACTTGAATAGTAGGTGTCAACATCAGACATATTTCATGTAGCATATAAATACAATGGGCGATATAAGTCAAGCATTCAATGTTCTGGTGGGCTATCGCCTCATACTTCAACTGACTGAACGCGTCAGTGAAAATGAATATGTAAACATCAATAATGGTTCACTGATCGAACCTTTTCTTGGCTAAGTTTTCTTAAGTTGTACATTCATCGAAAGTTCATAGCAACCATGTTCAACCACAGTAGTGGGTTTTCCATAATAGGAAGATCTCTGCATCATCGCCCGATAATAAGAGTTATTTTCTGTTCTCTTGACAATGATCCGTTGTGGTAACGGGAATTCAAAATGGCTACCTCCTTGAGTTTCACTCACCCAGGACGATAAATGATGAGCCGAAATTAATTCAAAATCTGAACATAAATGTTCTCAATGGGTTTCCATACAGTTCTGAAATCTATAAGGTTGCTTCATGAAAAATACCTTAGAGCTGTTGGATAACCTGTCATCTTCATCAGCATTCAAACAATCCTAGCTGTACGAAGATAAGCTTGCCCTCTAGGCCTAGCAAAACAGAGTTCATCAAAACAAAGGGTCTGGTATTACCTTGATTTAGGAATAAACACAATATAGAACATTAGGAGAATCTCTGACCATATGATCTTGCAGAGACACTATCTCCTTCCTAAAAATCATTCACAGAGATCACTTTTCAACATCCCTAAAGGACCAGCCCTGAAACATCCCGCCATGACATCAGGCAGGTTTCGTCGACCCTCTCGACGCATGCGTAAAAAACCCTATTCACCCCTTAGCGTCAGACCGAGAAATAGGCCGACATAAAAATACAAAAATATACGATATAAGACCGAATCTTCTTAAATAGTCACGGAATACATATATGTCCGGGCCATAAACATTATAAGCAAGACCAATTTGTTTTCTGGCCATAACAAATGAGAAATGACATAGACCTAGCATTCATACGCTAGATCGATATTCAAGATAGATCACCCATACAACAAAAGCATAAATTAATCATGGGTAGTCTAACTTTGACCGAGAGAGCAATTCTTTTCATATCAAATAGTCATACTGTTTCCTACGTTCCTACCTACAGTAATCCGTTCGTCGCATAATTCCATACAAAAGAATATGTGCGCAACAGATTCACAGAGGGTTTATCTCAGGAGCACTTCAGGTTACTCAGTCAAAATCTCGGTCGATGACACTCTTTCAAATGCCTACACCGGGCTTGAACTTTGGACACCTGATCGCCATTGCAGTGTGGTAACCATTACACCAGCACGGCTCGCTGCCATATTTAAAACTAAGAATGACTTTTAAGCCAAACTTTCTTTAAAACTGGCTGAAGCCAAAATGGTATGAAATTTGTCTGCGCCAGGCACGGTACATTTGATAAGAAACTCTTCACAGAGCGATACAACAGGTGGCAATCTGATCATCAGAAGTAGTCCCCCATCCGCCAAGTGTTTTGGCCCAGTATACTCCTTTGCACGCTAAAAAAAGGGGGGGTTGGGGCACTTGGGTCATGACTCCCAAGTGTCTCAGCCTCCTGTTGTATTGTATCAAGAATGAACCCATTTCACTTTTGTGGCAACTTTAAAATCCATAACTCCACCAGCCGTGGAGGCAATTGTGAAAGTAACAAAGAGAAAACAAATTACTCCGTTCGTTCCGTCGCACACAACTAGGGACAGACACGGACACACCTGAGCGAAGCCGACGAAGCTAGCCACTGCGCTCTAGCAACTGAAATTCTATGCCTAACACCTCCTATAATACACACCGCCTGTTGCTCGTCAGTCACAACCCTTTCATCAGTACACTGAAAACTTCAACGTACTGTAGACTTAGAAAAATTCCTGGTGTTTTATGTACCGCAGAGTTTACTGTCACGATTTCCATAGCGCATTGCGGTTGTTCCACAGCCAGCACGATGCCTTTTCACTAAGCCTCTTTTGTGCCCTTGTTCTCGACTGTCCCCTTTGCGCCAACAGTTTCAATAAATCATACACTGATGCAGCCACGAGCCTCTTGCGCCCACCTTAACAGCCATGACCCTTGCAGTGAACCCATCGTGTCTCAGATCCGCGGCCAGATCATTATACTTGGCCGCTTTGAACGAATGTTGCTAGTCCAATCTGGATTCAAATGGCACGGTCAGTTCAATCAGTATAACCTGAAGCGATGCTGAAGAATTAAGCACTATATCCGGCCGTCTCCGTGATTTTCTGATACTCTCTGGATATGCCCCTCGTCCAGGTAGGTCTACCGCCATCTCCCAGTCCTTTGTACAGTCAAAAAGAGATGGTAAAATGCTACCTGGTTTACTCTGTTTGGGGTGTACTGACTTTCCTGCCCTCAGAAAGTATGTATTTGTGGTGCTTAGCCTGGCTTTGCTATTCGTCTTTATCCTTGCTAGGTCTATTGTCGCAGCAATCTCATTTAACACTGTGTTGTTGCGCCAAGTGTATCGCCCTTGCCCTAATGACACCTTACATGCTGGGAGTACGTGTTCAGGTGTCTGCCTCTCCTGACACAAGAGGCACTTCTCATCATCCGACTTTCCCTATCTCACAAGGTTTGTGGCCGACGATAGGAGGTCATACATTGATCTAACAACGAAGCTGAGTCTAAGAGGTGCCATATGCCATATATCATTCCATGTCAAGGACCTCTGCAGGGCTCCTTCCTATGTAGTCCATTGGCCTTGTTGGACCTGCTGCACTGCTTTTTGCAACCTCTTATCATTCTATGCTCCTCGTATCTCCTGAACTACCATGTCTCTGCGCTCCCTGCTTGATACCTTGGACCACCAGCGGATGTCTCCATGACCAAATCCCCGTCTATTCGTTTGTGTTTATCCGATTACGTCCCTCAGTTTGAGCGATTCTTGGGCAGCATCAACAGCTTCTTCCACTCTCCACTTCCTTCCCGTTTTCAGTGTGGGCTGAATTGATTCCGTACGTAATTATTTTCAGCTCTGGACGGAATTATTTTTAAGCCCCAAAAATTTACACATACATAATTTACGTTTACTGACAATGTGTGTCTAATCATGAGTTAAGTATAACATATTATATATCAAATTAAAGTACATTGGATGAACAATATAAATCCATATGCCTTTCTAGCTAATTTTATGTTATGTTTATGTTATAACAGATAACATGTATACGTAAAAAAGATAACTTGAAATTTTGAACAAAAATTATCGACTTACGTAAGGCTTGTAACATAAATTGTTATCACAATACAGTTTCACTGCTCTCTTTGTGCAGGTAATCCATTTAGAAACACAGAAAAAGTAAGAAAGTTATGGTTGATCACACAGTTTGTTCACTGTTCACATATTAGTAACATATCCTGTGTGTTTTTCGGCCATTATGGCGATACGACAAAACACGATTAAAGATGAAGATAAATGTGAAAAAATCCGTTCAAACGCAAATAAAAGACGTTGAAGCTTGTTGAAATTTGCCCAGTTTTGTGTTTACTTCCGTTCGAGATAAATTCCGGGCAGTATAAAATATCAGAATAGAAAGAAACAATGAAATAAATCAGCGTCTTTTAAAAGATCTTACGTCTACAGCGTTCGGCCTTTGCATCTATTATTAGACCTTGCGTACGGAATCAGTTAACCACGTCATCATTGCAAGCTTTGCCTTTCCAACTTTGTACTCTTCAACAACTGATTTAATGGGAAGCAGAAGTTTCGACTTTTTGCAGTACAATGCTCCATGTGACAGACCTGGTGGAACCCCTAGACATTTCCTCATGAACTTGTTGACCTTCTGCTCTATAGCTTCCACTGTACTTGTGCTTATTTCATATATAAGCAGTGGCCACAGCAACGTAGGTATCAACATGAACTGGAGACATAATGTTTAAATAAAGGTTGTAAATTGATTTTAATTTTGCTATTTACAACATGAAAATGTATTGCGATGTTGAATTGTAAAGCTACTAAAAACTATAGGCCACAGCAGTATGTATAAAAATAGAACCTGCCCAGTCACTGTCCACCACCGCGTGCGTTAACATTGGCAGTCACTGTCCACCACTGCGTGCGCTAACATTGGCAGTCACTGTCCTCCACCGTGTGCGTTAACATTAACAATCACTGTCCACAACTGCGTGCGCTAACACTGGCAGTCACTGTCCACCAATGCGTGCGCTAACATTGGCAGTCACTGTCCACCACTGCGTTCGCTAACATTGGCAGTCACTGTCCACCAATGCGAGCGCTAACATTGGAATCACTGTCCACAACTGCGTGCGCTAACATTGGCAGTCACTGTCCACCACTGCGTGCGCAGTCATCTGTCCACCACTGCTGCGCTACCATTGGCAGATCACTTCGCACCACTGCGTGCCTAAAATAGGCAAGTCCACAGTCCACCACTGCTAGCGTGCCGCTAACATTCGTCATCACTGTCCCCAGGGGGGGGGGGGGTATATAGGTACCACAAAAACATGGGAACAGGGGGGGGGGGGGGGGGGGGGCAAAAACCTACAAAATTTCTCCTAAACACAAACCGCACCACAC